>CAJNDS010000524.1:0-456980 GCA_905221605.1 Symbiodinium natans
GCCCTGCTGGATTTGGGGCCTTAGGGGGTTTAGGGAGATCATGGCGCATGGCACCAGGGGTGTGCCTCTCAGCAGCTACTTGTCACCATGGATGCCGATATTTTGTAAGGTACACCTGCAAGGGTTCCGGCCGTGCTGAGCGCCCCCCCGAAGCAAGATCTGCTTGGCATAATGATCCTTGGGAAAAAGCCGCCGAAGGCCTTCTACGGCGAACTATTTGCAAGTGCTTAGGCCTAAGCTGGAGGCTTCAACAGGCCCTATTCGGCCCTTCTGCGAGTCAAGTGCACGCAAGGAAGGCATCAGCAGCGAGATTTCCATGCCGGCCTACGAGCGAGCAAGGATCTTGCCATACCCAAGTGAGACATGGAATCTACTGGGCAACTTGCGGCCACCGACCTTGAGGCGTACGATCTTTATAGTGTATCTTCCCAAGCTTCAGCTTCGTGAACCTCGGCGTGGCTTCTCTTCAGCGCACTTTCTGCGCATGCAAACGGCCCAGGTCCCTTGGAAAAGTCACTCTCCGAGCTTGCCGGTGCTGTGCAAGGATAGGGGTGTGCATGGGTTGCGCGAATTCGTGTACCAACAACACACGCATCCTCATGCCGCGTTGGGGAACTGAGGTGCTCAAGAGGTTGGCCCCAACACCTAGGGCTGCCTGAAGAGGGGTCCCAGAGGGAGGCACACCCGAGAGCCGACCCGAGTCAACCACTCAGGGCCGAAACCCCTCAGGAAAATCTCGAGAGCTCGGCCTTTTCAATGATCTTTCTAAAAGTGGGCTGCAGTTCTCGCATTGCCGTGTTCATTCTTATGGAGGGAAATCAGGCACCCCTCAAAAAGTGTAGCGCTTGGCGCTGACACCAACCTCTATGCCTAAGAGCCTATAAGTGAGAGAGAGTGCCTCATTGGCAAATTGCGTCAGCTTACATTCAAGAAGTTGGGGACATCATCCAGATTTCCGAGGTTCAAGAGAGCACCCTCTCAGTTTTTTGGGATTCCGGAGATCTAGCAACTTTTCTGCAAATGCCGTCAGCGTGCTTGCAAGTCGGTCTCCGCACCAGTTTCGTCCCCAGCAGTTTTCAAGGACAGTCGCACCCCGACCAAACGCCGGGCTTCAACTATGGACAAACTTAGGCTTACATTACACTTCATGTTCTGCAGTGATACTATTGTACAGATGGTTGAAGGCGTGCAAATTTGTTTGTCAAATCCCTCTGGCGGAGTCCGCTCCCTCCGGGCGTTGAAGTCGCCTGCAGAGAGTGCCTTGCAGACTGTACACTTGCAGAGAGTCACGTCGCCATCCTGTTTCTGAAGCCGGTCAGCGGGTTTAGGGTGCAGGGTCTAGGGTTTAGGGTTACATAGGGCTAACATTCACTTTGGGTCACCATTAGCAGCTGACCGACCCTCAGGCCTACCCAAAAATTAACAAAATCTGTACTGCTTTGCAACGGCAATTCAGCCAATGCAGCTAAACGCCTCAGTGTCCGAGTGGATGTTGGATGCAGCTCAGAACCAACATGAACAAACATCCGCAAGGTCTCCATCAGAAGCGTAGAAGTGGAATGATGTACGATACTGTCGAACGTCTTTGTTGCACGGGCGCCCGACGTGAGACAACCACTGGTTCAAAGCATTGGAGGCGTTTCCACGCCTTTCAGAGTTCAGGAGCGGCAAAGCTCTCAACTTTGCACACAAGCAGCCTTTAACCCTTCAGATGGACACACAGACATTGCGCCCACCTAGCTCCCGCCAGGCGGACCAGGAGGGAGCTTCTGGTCGCCAGGTTCCTCACGCAGCTCTGCACGAGCCGACCAGGTGTCTGGTTGCTGTCCGACAAGAACATGACTCCACTGACACCTCTCAACCTCAGCCCCTAAGCTTGCAGGACAGAACCCTAACAACCCCTTCTAAGTCTCAAGATGGCTCAAAAAACCCCAGTGCTCAATATGCTCAATGCCCCCAAACAGCGGCCTCCGAGGCTCGTGATGGTCGCGGGGCGGGGTCGCTCCGGGCCTCGTGGCTTTGGAAGCTTCATGTCACGCCTCCCCCTGGTCCACTCCATTCTTGGGTGGCTGCACCCCCTAGATGGAGGCTTCACGTGCACAGCGCAACGCACCTGCATCGCAAACTCAGGAACCTGCTCCGAAAACCCAAGGGCTGGGAGACCCCATCGCTTCGCTGTTGGGGAAACATGCCTCTTAGGGAGGCTGCAAACAAGTAAGCGCGTGCGCATGCGCCTCAGAACCCCGTACTTTTCATGTAGAGCGCCCTGCAGGGTGCACGGGTGCCTTTTTCGGAGCCATCGGCCCTACAAGTTCCAAAAGGGTACAGGAGCCCCGGGCACACCCCCAGTACCATTTCTTGGAGCAGAAAAGGCACGGAAGCCCCCGTACCCTTTTTTCTGACTTCTCGGTCCCTGAAAGCTATTTGGTCGAAACCCAGAAGGCTCCAAGAAGGTAAGGAGGCCCATACCTTAATTGGAGATCTCGGACCTTGAGAGAAGCTCTATCAAGACAAGGTACGGAGGCACTGCAAAAAAGGACGGGCGTCCCTCCTGTTTTGAAAACCGCCACAATCTTACTAAAAAAGGTGAATCCTCATGAATCATCCTCGCCAATGCCTAATGCCCAGCTGACGCACGCAGGTGCGTCTGGGCAACTTCCAGTGCGCCGGCCAAGCGGCTGAGGAGCTGACCGGATGGCACCGTCACAGGCACCCTCAGCAGGCGCCGGTCCGAACCCACCTTTGACACACAGGGCAGAGGCACTTGACGGCCACAGTCTACCTTTCAAGTAAAGTCGCAGGAGGTCTCTTTGAATCACTTTCGGCCGAGGGGTTGTTTTGCAAAGTGCAAGCAGCCAGCTGCTTGTCAGAAAGTACTTCATCCGCGCGGTCTGGCAGTGTCTCTTACAGTATAGCAGTGGCTCCAGTGGCTTCATCTCGCCCTTGGTTGAACACCCGTCCCAATCTCGGCTGGGACACCTCGGAAGAGCCGCTGTCCTTAGAAAACAGGTACGTCAGCCCATGAGTGGTACTGCGTGCTTGGGGTGCTGACAGCTGCTAATCTCCAAACCGCATCACCGAAACTCCTTGAGACTTGACTCTTGCTCTCACTCAAACTTCCACACCGGGCATCGTTGGCTTCCTCGGATGTGTCGCCGGCTGTAACCGTAGAGGAGGTTTCCGACAAGCCAAGCCTGCGCTTTCGAGACATCTTCGGGCTGAAAGGTTGCTTGCAGACATGGCTCGGATTCTTTGAGACGGAGTTTGATAGGGTCTGGCCACATTTGAGGAACTTCACATCATCTAGTCGCACGTGGCAGTTCACAAAAGAAACGGCTTGGCCTGTTCGCATCCTCTAGCCATGTCGTCCTCAGCAACGGGGATGGCACTTGAGCGGCAAGCCGATGCCAATGAAAGCTACTCCAAGTGCGAAAGCCCTATGCCCTAGACCTCTGAGCCCCTAAACCCCTAAACCCCTAAAGACCTGAACCCCTAAACATCTGGACCCCCAAACCCCTAAATCCCCGAGCCTCTGAACCCCCAAAAGCCCTCAACCCTTAAAGCCCTCCACCCTCGACACATGGGACCACTTGCCACTGCAAGCATCACGTCGCCACACCTCGCCACACCCACTGTCCACCACCGCACACACCCCAGGACAACACGCGACCACATCTTGTTGCTGCTGTTTTGCTGTTTCTTGGCTGGAATCCATAATGATTTTGTCGCTATTGACCCCCCCCCCCCGACTCCTAAACTCCTAACGCCCTGAGACTGGAGCCCTACCCCCGCCCCTGCGCCAGGGGAGGCACAACATGTTCCACACCACAGGGGGGTAGGGGGTGGCGGAGATTGAAATCTAGCCAAAAACATGGGCTGAAGAGAAAGAGTGGGGGGCAGCCGATACCATGGGGGTTGGGGGCACAACACGTTCTACGGAGGAGGGGTAACCAAAAACATGGGTGGAAGAGGAAGGTGGGGGGGGGGGGGGGGAGGCGAGGTGTAAGTCCAACTGGCTCTCAAGAACTGACCGACAATCATTGCTGATTCTGGGGTGTCCATCCTTGGTTTCCCATCGGTAGTGGGGTGCTTTCATATGGCCAGTGCTACGATATGTGGATGCAGGATGAGGGGAGCGTGGGGATTTAAATCCTGGATGATCAAGTCAATGCTTTTGCAGACCCTCACCACAACAGGGAGCTCTCAGACCGAAATATTCGCAATAATCACTTTTGACTTTCGATGGTGGACTTCTCCCGGAAAGCTTGGCGCTGGGCTCGCTCTCCAAGTACTTGGGGTCCCCCGCAACCGAGTTGAGAAGCCACCTTGGGCTGAAGCCCAAGAGCAGCTGCCGCTGGACGTGTCAAAGGGCAGCCCCTAGGACTCTTATTAAGGCACGCAAGCGGAGCATAAGCCGTGGCCCAGACCAAGTGTGCATTCTCAAGTTGCAAAAGACCTCGCATGGCAACGTGACATGCGCGACACATCCTGCGCGTCATGACCAACCCAGCAACTCCCGCCCTGAGAGCTCTTTGGGCCTTGTCCGTGCTCGCAAGGAACAAGGACGTCAGCAGATTGGCGACGAGCACGATGTAGGCCTCAATCCAGTCGGTAGGCCCCTCGGTGTCCAAGCCAAGCCCCCTGAACTTCTGCAGCCATGTAAGGGGTTCAGGGCTCAGGGCATGAACCATCATGAACCACTTAACGAATCCCTTCACCCAGCCTGCAAGGTATGCAGCTGATGCGAGAAGAAGAACACCTGAGCGAAGATGATGTGGAGCCATGACCGAGGTACCAAAGCTGATGGGTTTTTGGACTACGGGCTTGGATCCGCGTTCCTAAGCAGAGCTGTGCAGTCTGGCATTGTCAACATTGACAATAACAAAATGCTCATCATATACCACCAAGGGGGAGAGGGAGGAGTCCAGGGCTGGGCCGGCTGATGTTTGTGGATTCAGAGAAACAGCCGCCCGAGTCTTCTAGGTCTTCGCACTGGCCGGTTTTGCATTATTGAAGCATACTCAGGATGGCCCTCCACAATCAATTGTTCTAAAAATAGAATAACAATACCAATGATACTCATAGTCATAATAAGAATAAATCACCATCCTGATCTTTCAAAGACCACGGCGAGGGCACCCAGGGTGTTGGACCCTAAGTTAGAATACCCGAATACCCAACCCCTAAACCCTAAACCCTAAACCCTAAACCCTAAACCCCAAGTTGCAGCCCGGAGAGCGTGGGCAAATCGAATGCACCGGTGCAACCTGAGCAATCTCGGAGGACTCACAGGGCTTTGCGCAGCTTGGCTTTGCAAGGCAAGGCCAAGAATCTCACACTGCGATGGTTTTACACTATCTTGATTAGTTCTGTGGCCACGGATGCACAAGAGGCATGCGGCTTCAAATGCTTTCAAGCCAGAAGCCGAACGACAAGACTCAACACATTATCCCCGTGTTCCATCCCACCTTCGGTTGGTGGAGTCTTGCGAAACTCTCCTCTTCACGTGGAGGCAGGCAAAGCCGTCCTCAAGATGTCAACGCGGCAAAAGCCATGCAAATGGGAGCCATGACATGGACAAGCTTACGTCCTGAAAGAAGCAGACAGGAAAAATCTTCGCTTTTGCTCTGAGCAGTGCTTCATTGGCTCGGCTGTGTTTTGGAGATTTGTGACCCCCTCCTGCCTCGGATGCAGCCGCCCCCGTAAGTCGGAAAATCGTCAGGATGAGGTGCTGGAGGAAACCTGCCGCCAGCCATGCCCGCGTGAGACAAGCATGAGCCTTCCAGCCGTCTACATGATCCCACCCTGCAGCCCCTTATCCTGAAACCCCTTGACACACCCCAAACCTCAAGCAGGGCATGTGGGCCAAGGTGGCGGCCTAAGTACTCCACGAAAACGAGGAACGAGATGAAGAACTCTGGTAGGCGCACCTGGAATCTGCAGAAGCTGATTCATCGAAGTTTTGTAAGGGCTTAAGGACGTGCCTTAGGGGTTTAGCTTTGCAGCCATGCAACTCTGCTGATTCAACACGGCCATCGGATGACTGTTGTCTTCGATCACATCTTCGAAGCTATGACGGTGGATGGCCAGATGCTCTCATCATCTGTCCTATATGGCTGAGGGCATCACCCAAAGTGAAGGAGCCGTGGCGCGCTCGCCAATGACCCCAATAACGTAGAGGCGGCCCACGAGAAGCACCTTCAGCCACTGCCAAGATCAGCATTGTCGAAAAGAGATGTGCAGTTGCATGGGTTCACAGCGACAGGTTCCACATAGACAGAGATAGAGGCAGAGACATCTATGAGTGTCTTCAAATTGGGGATAAGTGGCTGCAGCTTGCTGCCAAGCCTATGTGCCCAGTAGAAATAAAAATTAAAGTACAAAAAAAGATGAACCTAGTCTTCGATTCGATTGCCTGCAAAAACAAAGTAATGTGGGGGCCTTGGGTCCCCCCCGCCCGCACCCCTCCCCCGCCCCCCCCGCCCCACCCAAACATCCCCAAACCATAACTTCACCTTCACGCTTGACTTCTTTGGGGGCCGGGGGGTCTGAAACGAAACAAGGATTAAGTCAATGCTTTCCGTGGGTGGGGGCGGGGGGGGGGGGGGGCCTGCGCATGCCTTTAACTACTGATGAATCCAGCGAATTGGGGGTTTACGATATCAGAGGTACCTTATTGGGGTCCGTATTATAAGGGGATCCTGCTATTTGGGGATCTCAAGGGGTCCATTGTTATCGCAAATCCCCAATTTGTACACCGCAGCGTCGCAACGCCTTTAGGAGCTACGAGTAGCTTTCATGAGTTGGCGGAATCTGAACGCGCAGCAGGCCAATCTTGCAGCATTGTATTTCTGCAGATGCTGCGGACCCGTCTACTCTCGCTACTCCAAGAGTGAGAGTCTGAGACATATTCTGTCACATCCGCGCTGTAAGGGTCTGCATGAAGCCAGTCTGCGTGCTAAGTGCCCAGCAGCAAGCCAAACCAGCCAAGATGACCTTGGAAAACTTGCCCAGAACCCCGAGACCAAAGCTTGTGGCTCTTGATTCGGGATGCTCTATATAAGGTTTGGAGCATCTTGAGCAACGTGGGGCCAGAGAGCTTGGGGTTTAGCCTTTTCTTCAGCGCCACATACACTTGGGTAGACGCACATTGACACACGCCGGTCCGAAATCCGCAGTAGGCCTAAGGTCGACATCAAGAGGTCCGGAGGTCAAAGGCATCACACAAGTCCCACTGGGCCCGGGTGCATCAAGAGGATGTTGTTCAGATTGAAGTAGAAGAAGCCGAAGACTAACCTCGATGTCCCCATGCGCAGGGCAGGCATTTAGGCAAGAGATTGCTGCCCTCATCCGGCCAGCACTCTGTTGCGGGTCTCAGCTTCAAGGGCAAATATACCCTGGAATTCATCATGCATGATAGACAAACCGATTGGCTTCAAAAAAACACATGTACACCTGTGACGAAACTTAAGCTTTTGCCATGCAGAGGCCTTTCACTGAAGAGGCTGGAGGCCCAAACTCTTCACGCTTGTCAGATGTTGCTGTTAGGGTTTGGGGTTTAGGGTTTAGGGTTTTAGGATTTAGGGTTTAGGGTTTAGGGTTTTAGGATTTAAGGGTCCCTATAGAGCCCCCCAACAGCCCCAAGAGCAGACACTCCTCCAAGGCCGCCACAGCCACTGGAAGCAGAGAAGCACTGTGTAGACCTGAGACCAACAACCATGGAGCGCAGCTAAAAGTCGTTGCTTCGGGGCTCCGGACAAAATTTTGGGGGTTTTACGATAATAAGGGACCCCTAATCTCGACCCCCAAATAATCGGATCCCCTTATAAGGAGGACCCCGATGAGGTACCCCTCATATCGTAAACCCCCATTTCAGGTTTGTAGTGTTCTCTGGCACTTGCAAACCGAAACCCTCAAGACCTGAAGCCCCAAGCCCTGTACGCCCTGAGCGAAAAAACCTCCAACAGAAACCCTGGGTCTCTTTCTGGGTCCCGTATATAAGGCGTCTAAGGACATTGAATTCCTCCCTCAACCCTCAACCCTCAACCTGAACCCTGAACCCTCAACCCTCAACCCTAAACCCCAAACCCAAACCCTGATTGAACGTGGGTCTGTGGGTGTCTCCGAGGCGCCCAGAGGAAGTCCATGATCTCTGAAGGCAGCGCCACCCTGAGAAGCGGCTCTTGAGGCTGCGGGGAGGGTTTAGGGTTTGGGGTTTGGGGTCTGGGGTTTGGGGTTTGGGGTTTGGGGTTTGGGGTTTGGGGTTTGGGGTGTGGGGTTTGGGGTGTGGGGTGTGGGGTGTGGGGTTTGGGGTTTGGGGTTTGGGGTTGTGTTCAGCACAGACGGAGTCTGAGATCAGGAACATTCGGGGGAGCAATCTCTGGCGGCCTACTTGGTCGAAGCCTTGTTTCCTAATCTTCGACACAGCCTTGGACATGTGTTGGCCTAAACCCCTAAATCCCTAAAGCCCCAAAACCCCTAAACCCTCATGCCCCGTACACTCATCCCTTGTGGAGTCAACACCGGAAACCGGCCCTGTCCTTCAACTAAGGGCCCGGCGCCAGTGCTGCGCAAAAAACAAGCCTGCACGCAAAGCTCGCACGTATGAATGAACATCGATGTGTTTATATTCATACTCATGCCTATACGCACATCCATGTTTACACCTACAGATCCATATTCATAGCGAATATTCGCATTTTCTTGTGTTCTTTATACGTATGTGTATATATACATACATACATACATACATACATACATACATACATACATACATACATACATACATACATACATACATACATACATACATACATACATACATACATACATACATACATACATACATACATACATACATACATACATATTATATATATATATATATATAGTTATACTATGGTTTCTTGTGTAATACACCGTATCGGTAGGCCAAAGGGTTTGAGCTCATGAGGGGCGTCATATTTGGTGTTTCTCTTTACGGTAAAAAGGATGATTGGAGCTGGGTTTCCTTAGTGTACCTTTTGGGGTCTGGAGAGAAGGATGCTCCAACTTTTTGGAGTTCACCGTATGCTTGGCAGATGCCTGCACTCCTTTGTTGGGGGGAGCTCTGCCCGGATCGAAAGGAGGCGAGCTCGAGCTCTGCCCGGATCGAAAGGCGGCAAGCTCGAGCACGGCGAGCTCGTCTAAAAAATTCCGCTGGTGCCGTTTTGGCAAGATTTTACCATGGGTGCCTATGGGTGCAGAATCTTGCACTCGCTGTCAGCATGTTTGACAAAAGTAACGCCAAGGCGTGCCCGGCTGCTGCCAAGCGCGAAGCATGACGACAACCTGGCTGGTCCGCCTGCACAAGGGGATCTGTGTGCTCGCACACGGTATTCACCGAACAGTCTATGCCGTGCTATCGATCCTGCTTTGAAGATCGACGAGTAAACTTTTTAAACGCTTGAAACGGAGGAGTGGCGAGAGGCACTCGAGCACTCGAATTCCCATGCAAGTTCCACTTCTACTGGAGCCAGCTCAGGATCTCTTGCACTTTGTCCTGGTTATCGGGGCGGGCAAAAGCACCAATGATATCTTTCACGAAAGTGGCGTAATCCTCATAAGCCTTGCCACCGATCCCAAGGCCCGACAAGACACTGATGACATGCACCTTCACCGAGCGACCTCCTGAAGTGCCAAAGTAGTCGTTCTGAGCAGTTGTGAGCTGCAGGGTTCCGATGCTCAGGGAGTTCAGGGTCGTCGTGTCTGGTGGAAGGTAGAAGAAGGTCTGCTGCTCCTCCCACTGCGCATCGATCTCCTCCTTTGACTCCTCGAAGAGTTGGAAATTCGCATAGCAAAGAGGGCACAAGTCAACGAAAGGCACATCGAAGATCTGCCGTGATCCCTCTTGCTTCCCGGTCTGTGAGACACTCGTTGGCATGTCTGCGAAGACCACGATCTCATCTGCGCCAGAGACGAGGGAGTGTCCAATGCCGGAATTGTCGCCCACGCCCCCATCAGCAATGCCAAAGAAACTCTTCTCCGCCAGCCGGTCCAGCTCCTCCTGTCCGATATCACCTCCCGAGTTGTAGAGGAACTTGATGACCTTCACGGCATCCTGAAAGGCCGCCTTGTCACTTTCTGCCTTCTGAGCCCAGACGATCCAGTTGATGTTCAAGGCATTTTGTAAGCCCTGGGAGAGGAAGTCTGCAAACCAGGGTGGGATGCCCTCAAAGCTGTCCAAGAAGCCCTTTACTGCCCTTGCGATCTGTTCGGCAAAGCCTTGCTTGTTCAAGGGGATCGCTGACAGGGGCCCCAAGAAGGCAGAGGAAGCTGCCACAGCCTGGATCACGGGAGTCTCCGTGCCGAAGGCGTAGAGGCCCTTGGGTGATGCTGCCCACGGGTCTCCTTTCGTCCGTGTCACCCCGCTATAGTGGAACTCGAGGTCTGAGCAGTCATGGCAGAAAATGGCACTGGGCACGTCTGGCATACCCAATTTCACGCTGAAGGCGGCGGGTGCCCAGGAGGACATGGCCCGGGTCGCAGTACTGGGGCAAGAGTAGGTCACGCCGAACGTACCGTTCCGGTACACTTCCACGGAAGGACCGTGATACAGCTTGGCGATGCACAGCGGTCGGAAAGCGGAGCTTGCGCAAGATCCTGGACCAGTACCATTTCCGGCACTGGCCACCGACACGGACACCAGCCAAGTCTTGTTGCTGGCCCAAGGATTGGTCTTGCTGCCCAATGTATCTTGGCTGGACATGTCTCCCATGGTGTTGAGGATCTTTCCAACAAAGTCCTCCCAATTCCCGTGCTGATGAAGAAAGGCATAGATGACCTCGAAGAGAATCTCAATGAAATCAATCAAGATCCAAAGTTTTCCCCTTGTTGCTGGCAACTTGTGGAAACGGTCATTCTTCAACACCGTCTGCGGGACACTTGTTGGCTTCGGAGGATTCCACGGGGTCGAAGGACCAGTGCTCTTCGTCAGCAAGGAGTCCAAGAGCGGCACCACCCAAGACTTCCAGAACAGCTTCGCGGCATCGTCGGGCTTCTTGCCCATCTCTTCAACGAGGGACTGAAAGGCCGGAGAATAAATCAGCTGAGCTGAGAACCACGTTCCTCCACTTATGGACACCAAGACTTCGACTGCACGAAGCAACTCCTCCAAGCCGAGCCCGGAAGCACCCAGCAAACCGCTCATTACGCCCGTAAAGGCTGAGTGTGCTTTGAATCCGCCACCTTCAAATGTCATCGCAAGCTTGCGCGCTGCAGCTTTCCCTGTCCCAGATCCGCCTGGTCTAGCCCTCTTCTGCACCATCAAGGCCTCGTCCATCTCTCGACCTGGACATGCCTCGTCTTGGCACACGGCAGCTGCCAGCACCGGCAGCGCGAGTGCGATAGTGCAAATCAAGCCTTTTGAGCATATCATGGCAGTCTTCGCCGAAGCTTTGGGTGGAGGGCAAGCACAAGAGGCCAGATCCCAGAAGCAGTTTCCCTCCTACTGCACGCAAGGGCGCGTCGTCGCCATGTCAACTTAGTCCTGCCTGCCGATGAGCTTCCCCACAAGAACCGAGCAAGGCCTGAGTTGGCTGAGCACACAGGATCGTGAAAATCTGTTCAGGCTGGTTGCTCTGGCCTGAGTGCTGCAAGGTAGAAAGAAGCTGGGTCTGGGCTGTACTGCAGGAAGTCTGGCACTACTCTGAGCACCACACACATCAGTCCAGTAGAGGATGGCATCGGTTAGCCCGCACTCAAAGAGTGTGCGGGGCATCTTGTTCCTCAGATGACACGACCCAACGGAGGCCCTTGAACATGGGACCATGTTCCTTCCAAAGGAAGTAGCTAACCCTCAGCAGTTCCTCGATGTCAGGAACATTCCAACCACATTGACTGCGGCGCTACAAGTAGATGGTTAGTTCTCTACATTACGGTCCGGTTTGTGCCCCAGTCAACCCCGTACACTGAGAGTGCTCACAAGGCCAGCATACTTCGGGCACTTCCCAACATAGGCGGACCCGCTAATAGCTTACCTCCAAAAACTGTGGTCCTTACTGCAGGATCCCCGAATAATAGGGCACGCCATATTTTCGGAAGCCCTTGCTTAGAGAATTTGTTTCGAGAACTGACCCAATGCTCCAGGCAGGTGGCTTTCGGCCACGGTCCACGACGTCGTCGAGCTCGGCCTCTGACATCCCTGCGCGTCCTGGGCAGAAGAAAGGCTTTGGGCTTAAAGCCCTGAGGGACGTCTGGCTTCAGAATGTCTACGCATGTAGAAGCATGTTTAAGTAAGACTGTGTAAGACTGCTTCAGCATGCTTAAGAATGTTTAAGAATTTTCAAGACTGTGCAAGCAGGGGCACATACTGGGCACATAGAGATTCAGCAACTTGCTCGGAAGCCGGCCGTTGATGAAGCCATTGAAATCGCGCAGGTCCTGCACAGCTCTGAGACGTTGCCCCAGATGCGCAGAAGACATCGTCAGTTGTCGGTTCCCACCACATCCCTCTCAAATGCTCAGGTGGCATACGAGTTGTCATCTGACCCCAAGTCCTACCCCTTATTAGTGCTAGCAAGTACGATTCAAAGGACTGAACAGTTCATGTGGCATAATGCACAGGGAGCCTTTCGACAAAACAGCAAGCCTAACTTGCACAAGCTGCATGCCAAGGCAGAGTCCTGGGTGATCAGCGTGCATCTCGCAAACGGCGCGAAGATCACGGGCGTCACGATCTGAAGAGCAACCGCTACTTCAGATTTGTAACGCTTTCACACTTGCCCAAGAGAGTCCACGAACAGTTTCACGACTTCTGCAAAGGCAAAGCCCCGACTCAAGCTGCCCCATCACTGAGCTCCGCACCCAGAAAGTGAAAGAGATGACTACCAGAAACATGGGCAGCTGCCCCTGGCGAGGAGCAAGTCTTGGGTCTTACAAACTGACTATCTCTGAAAAACAAGCGCATCTTGCATCTTCTTGTTTTGCTGCTCGTGTACAAGTTCCCGGGCTCTAGTCCATATAAGCCATGAGTCGAGCCATGGTCGCTCCCTGCAAACGCTTACAGCATCTAGCTCGGATGACGTTGAAACCTAAACCAAAGCTGTGGCTTTGGGGCCCCCAGGGCCCTAAGGCCCGACTCAGTTCACACGGTCAATTCAGGTTTCATAGGGAGCTCCTGGCCTGAAACGTTTGGCTGGCAAGTAGGTTGTAGACGATGTACAAAACCATCAGACCTTGACAGACAGCAAATGAGCAATATTCCCAAAACCTGTGGACAAGGAAGCTGCGCGCCACGCGAAAGAATGAAAGCAGCACGAAGCTGCACACTCTCCGACTTGCATGACTTCCAGGTAGGTGATGAACAATGGCTCCAACCACAGCTCATCCGACCCGAACTCTGAGCAAACGGCCCCCAAACCCACGCCCTGAGCACACCGAAATCACCAAACAGGATGTGAACTTTAAACCCTAAACCCTGCACCCTGAACCCTAAACCCAAAACCCTATGTAATACCATCGGGGTACATAAACGCGTTGGAAAGGGGTGACCAGGGCCCCCTCGGATCGAGGGCGTGTAGTGCGACTTGAAGTAGTTGCAGTAGTTATCCTGCAGCCGCTGCCGTCCACGATTTTGGGACAGCGACCAGTTTGGGTTAGGGATACCGGGCAGTTCTAGCTTAGGAAGTTTAGGGCGCACAAGGTGTAGGGTTAGGGCACCATATGCTCCGGGCGATGTTCAATTACGTATCTGCAGCTGGCAAGCTTCGGCACAGGGCCTGCCGTTTGGGTGCCAGGGGGAAGCGACTTCATTTTGCTAGGCGTGCGTCGGATGCCGAACCGCACAGAAAGAAATGAGGGTTGTAGCGCTTGAAAGCTCTCCGAGGCTTGGTCCCAAAGCCGAGCCAACAGCCAGCCATGCTAGTGATCCATCAAAAGAATGGAACTTCGGTAAACCAGATGCGCGTTATGAAGTGTTCTAAATCAAGGCCATCATTGGCATATGCCAGCTAGCTTGGGAAGCTGCATTCAGAACCCTGAACAGCTCCACGTAAGCTGCATCCTTCCAGGTCTGGTGCAGGTTCGCCAGGGGCCGCCCAGTGCCCGCGTACCTTCGTTTGAGAGACCAGCTGCTCCATGTCAAATGGGCTTGAGAACAAGCTCCAGGTGCCCTAAAAAGGCCAAATCCGCAACCCCCTAAACCCTAAACCCTAAACCCCAAACCCTAAACCCTAAACCCTAAACCCCTAAACCCTAAACCCTAAACCCCGGTGCTTCTTCTGTCGGCGCCGTGCCTGGCCAGCCCCGAGATGGCGCCAGAGCGCATTGCCTTCCGGCGGGGGTCATTTCAGCTCCGACTTCGCTACACTAATCTTTGCATGCTGTTTTAGAAGGCTGATACTTGAGGGGTTGCTCACAATCAACCCCCTATCAATGGGATGCTGGGGATTGATATCGATTGAATGCCTTTTACAAGCCCCAAATCCCCACGGCTTTGGTGCCCCTCTGAACCGAAAGCCTAAACTTCTACACCGGAAAGCCCAGTCGAAAGATGATCGAAAGGTCCTTGTCTGTGCCGGTATGTAGCGGCAGCAAGTCTGCGAGTATGGCCACGGCTCATGCAAACTTCACGAGCCCTCAAACCTCAGCCACAAACCCCAGTTACACCCAAACCCTGAACCCTAAACCCTGAACCCTAGAACCCAACCTCGAGCCCCAACATACACCTAAACCTACTTCACGCTGCGCCTTGACTCCCAGGTCCCCAAAAATATTCTGGGGTCCCCAGCGGCTGCGATGCTTTTGTTTTGGAAAATGAAGAACATCGTCGATGCCTCGGTGCACGCTGGGGTGGCACCGCTCCGTCGCTCCGGGTATGATGACCATGCCGGGTTTAGGGTTTAGGGTTTAGGGTTTAGGGTTTAGGGTTTAGGGTTTAGGGTTTAGGGTTTAGGGTTTAGGGTTTAGGGTTTAGGGTTTAGGGTTTAGGGTTTAGTGTTTAGGGTTTAGGGTTTAGGGTTTAGGGTTTAGGGTTTAGGGAGCTCCAGCCAAATTTGATCACGCACTCAAGCTCACAGGGCTGAGGGTCAAAAGCATACTCTGACTACCTAGGAGGAGCCATCTTGCAAAAGGACTGATAGCACTTTCTGAACCATGAAACGATGAGCAAGGATAACATTCAGGGCCAATGGCAGAGAGCTCAGAGTTCACGGGCAGCGACTCTGCTGAACTGATGAACCAAAGCAGCAGATGTGAGGATGACTCAAGTTTCGTCCCTGTTGTAGAGATATTTACATGCGTATTCTGCTCGAGCATGCATATCACTCCTGATCGTAAACAGCTGCGAGGCTCCCACCGGAAGGCCACCGAAGACCTCCCTGCACGCCCGGTTGGCGCCAAACCTCGGGGGTTTGGAGCATAAAAGTTGCATTATCGTGCTTTTTATTATTAGTTTTTATTCTATTATGACATTATCGTATATCATATTATGTTGCATATTTTCTCTATATAGTATTATATAGGGTCTTATAGGGAGCCTTCAAGTTGCCACTTTGGACAGTTCGGCGGTCGAGGGGTGTGAAGATGGCGGACGCTCGGTGGGGGGGGGGGGGACGTCCAGGCACCGCGAGGAGGTCTTAAGGCTCAGGAGCTGCATTGCAGGGTTTAGGGTTTGGGGTTTAGGGTTTAGGGTTTGGGGTTTGGGGTTTGGGGTTTAGGGTGTGGGGTTTAGGGTTTGGGGTTTCTAGTTAGGGTTCGGGGTTTCGGCTTTGGGGTTCAGGGTTTAGGAGAAAGCTCACTGGACGAGGCATCTGCTCGAGGATCATCTCGCACAATTGCGGGAAAAGACCTGGCCGGCATCACGAATGTGCCCAAGCCATTCTATTAAACCTTTCAGCTGGGATATTCACCCCTTATACTAACAGTCCTTAATAGGGATTCTAGTAGGGGGGGGTACTATAGTCCCCACTAAGGAATTGTTAGTATAAGGGGTGAACAGCCCAACCTTAAAGCCTCAAACGGAAGAACCCCTGAACCCCCAAAAAAGGCATGGCTGCCATGGCTGCGAGTCAGAAACCGAGCATTTTATCCCGGGCCCGGACTCATGATGCCCAGCGACAGCAGCCACTCCTAGGCGAGCCGAGGGCTTTGGCGGAGGTTCTGGGTCTTCCCCGCGGTTCTTAGTAGGGAGTGAAGGAATTAGGGCCCTATATCATCCCTTAAAGGGTCCCTCATTCACTCATTCCCTACTAAGAACCAGCCAGTCTTCAGGGTCTAAATGGTTCATGGGCTTGGGATTCATGGGATTCTTACATGAGGCCTGTTGCTGAGCTTGATGTCCGTTCATTGTTCATGGGGAGGTTCCCCCTTCTACTAACAGCCCTTAATAGGGACTATAAACGGGGTACAATCCCTGGTAAGGACTGTTAGAAAAGGGGGAACATCCCAATCCGTTCACATGTTCTGGTGCCACCCTGCATGCAGAGCCCCTTGGATATGGCACCTTGGAAGTTCGTAGGCATGGGGTCCAGGCCGATCCGAGGAGCAATGGCCCTAAACCCTAAACCCTAAACCCTGAACCCTAAACCCTAAACCCTGAACAACCCAAAACCCTAAACCCTAAACCCTAAACCCAAACCCTACTCTACAGATCCCGAAGCCTTATAGACTGGTAGGCTAGTTGGCCCTGAACCCTGAAGGTTCAAACCCTAAACCCTAAACCCTAAACCTTAAACCCTGAACCCTAAACCCTAAACCTAAACCCTAAACCTAAACCCTAAACTTCCTAAACCCTAAACCCTAAACCCGAAACCCGAAACCCTAAACCCTAAACCCGAGAGCCATCCTGCGAGTCCCCCGGCCCCATTGAAGGAGGAGCCCAACGCGGAGAGCTTCGTCAAGTCGATGTTGGCCTTGCCAAGGATGTTGGGGAACAGGGGTTTAGGGTTTAGGGTTTAGGGTTTAGGGTTTAGGGTTTAGGGTTTAGGGTATAGGGTATAGGGTTTAGGGCAAAGTTTAAGGTTTAGGGTTTGGGGTTGGGTCTTGGGAGTTTGTAAACCCTACAGGCTTTGTGTGATCATGGGGCTCTTGAGTTTTTGCGGCTTAGATAGGGGCTAAGGAATGAGTACACTATGTTGGAGGCCGCTGGAAAAATGGCCACAATTTCGATCAACCTCAACTGACCTCGGGAAAGAGCAATTGAAAGTCTCCAGCTAGAAGAAACCTTGGGTACCCCAAAGATAAGGGCCACATTCAAAGCGTGGACCCGGGGCTCGACTTCAGGGAACTGCACACGTTGGAGAGAAAAACCGTGGGTTTAAGCATCGGGCGCCGAAGCAGGCCTCGTTACAAGGTTGAGGGCTTAGCGTTTCAGAGCTCAGGCTTCGGGCTTCATGGGGCTTCAGGGCTTCATGGGGGTTCTGAGGTCTGCGCGAGCGTGAAAACGATAAAGAGGGTGACCTGGCACAGAAGTGAAGGGGGCGGCGGCCTAACAGAGCTCCATTACACAAGGGGGGATTGGGTAGGGGGCTGTTTAGGTTTAGGGTTTTGGTATGGGGTCAGTGGCCCTGGCCATCTAAGCCTAATCCCTCAACCTGAACCTGCAGCTCAGCCACATACAAAGTGATGGAGAAATCGATCAAGAGGTTGCTAACCTGAGGCAAGCAGCGCGCAGGCGAAACAAGGCTCAACATGCAAGCTGAGGATTCGTACGTGGGCAGAAAACATTCGAGATTCTTGAGAGTGTGCTGACTTACAAACATAACACCTTGCAGTCTCCGCCGCACACTGCAGGCACAATCCTTTGAAATCAACATGGAGCAACGATCTCTGCAGCCAGGAGGCGTAGAATGCAACGGATGTAAAGTAAAACGATAGGGAATGAAGAACACCAATCCTGCGCTCACATGAGCTAGCGTGCACTTACAGCCATGCGGGGGCCATAGACCTCACATCATCGCTATCTGCACGCATATCTGCACTCACTTTCGACCTGCCTTTGCGAAAGCCTGTTGCCAAAAAGCATAGTATTACAAGTTTAGAGTTACAAGTTCACAATACTATTTCGAACATATCGACACTAGTAGCCAACATGATGAATTTTATTCAGAACATAACCGTGCCAGAGTGCCGCAACCTTGGCCTGGACAACCCCTCTGAGGCAGGCCTTTCGCAAAGCAGGTGGTTGTCTCGTGAACGAATTATGCCCACGCTTCCCGCGGAAATCTTCGAAAAGAAGAGCGACCTGAGTTCAGTCAGGGATGCCTCGGGGCATCTCCCGATCCCTTTTGGGGCTTCATGCTTCAAGCAGCACCCTGGCCAAAAAACGCGCCCATGTCCGATAGGCCTACACAGCCCATCACAACTCGCCATCTCTAAGTGCCGAGCGCGGCATTGAAGGCAGCCTGTCACACTGCGGGCTTTACGTCCGCTTAAGTCTGGCACGCCTAAGGAGAACATCATTAGAAGTCCAAATCCCGCATACGGAAGGACTTCCGAGTTTTTGGAGGCTCCAAACAGGGCCAACTGTGAGTTCGAGATGACTCGAGGGGGTCGCATTGGCACGGTTCGGGATTTGGCTTCAGCCTTACCTGTGGAAGTGCGAGAACCAGAGCCCTTGACCACTGATTTCTTAGCAATGCGAGGCACCTCGCGCCCCTTCTCGAACTCTAACACGTCCACGTGCGGCGACGCTTCGGCGCGCATGTGGAGGTTGTAACCTCAAGGCGACATGAGCATGAGGCGACCCATGGCAGCACACAGCCATGACCTTCAGCAGGTGGGCATGATGCCTGTATCTCATGCGAACTGCACAGTTTTTCAGGGTTTTAGGCCCGGCCTGCAAAAATGTCCTCGCTGAGGTTGACGACGGCTGAGCCTTTACCTGGCTTTCAAAACATCCACACTGGCAGGCACGCTAGATACCTTTAAAGTATACTTGGATATCTGATACACAGGTCTCCAAGATGGGACTCATACCTGTAAGTGCATCGTCCTGGAACCTACGTTATGCCGTCTGCTCCGCTCCTGGGTAAGCATGCCGGACAGGCTCATTCCACCTCGATTTCGCGCCCAAAAGGCGCAAACAAAATCTGGATGACCGTAGTGCATTCGGATGCCCATACCTCAAGTTGGTGGAGGAGGAGCACGCAAAATCTTGGAACAGCTGCCTATCGAAGATTCGCCACGAAAGCAGATCAAGAAAGCACAGTACACGGGGACAGTGAAGGATGCAAGAGTTCTCGCACTTGGGGAAAGCGCGCTTCGACACGCATGGTTTTTTGCAGGTGTGGGGGCTTGAGGCTCACGGAGCCAACAAGTCCTGAAGACCGGAGACCCCCCAGGCAGCAGGATCTCTCCGGCGCATCGCTGAGCCAAGGAGCCGCTCAGAAAGCGCTGATAGATGGTCCCGAAGGTCCACTCAGCCGCGGCATGGCATTTCCCCACCTTAAGAGCTGGGCCTCTCTTCTTCCGCTGCTCGGGCTCACTCGCGGCTTACCAGGGATACATAGGGATAACTGTGTCGCACATCGGAGGGCCTAGAGATTCTGTCGGCTTGGAGATTCCTTGCCCGGGTGCCCAGCTGTCCCTTCCCGGCCGGTGTAGATGTACTCCCGGAATCCCAGATAGCGGCAGCGGGATGCCACACCTTTGCAGCTAAAGAGCGCCCGGACTCGGGGATAATCATGGAGACACCCATCAACACCTATCAACACCTGGCCCTTTGACCGTGATGATGGGAGCCTTGCACGTCAATCACGCCTCGTGCCAGAAACTGAGGAGTGAAACAAGAGGTTGAGCAGGTCTGGGTCGCTGGCGGTTTTTCTGGCCCAAGGGCAGAAAACGCCGAAGCACGTACGGAATCTGGCGCTGTCACTGTAGGCTGTGGATGCGGCAGGCACAAGAAGATAAGCACAGCGCAAAAGAGCTCTAGCTGGCAAGCCTAGCAAACCAGCGTCCGTACGCAGGACCGGCCATGAGACAGGAATCCAGAAGACGACGAGTTCGTAAAACCTGAACCTGAAATCCTGCATCCACGAAGCCTTGAAAGCCTCGCCGATGAAGGCTCCCATGTTGCAGTCGAGCGCCTCGCCAGAGCAAGAGCCCAAACCCCCGACGAATGAGATGAGAGTGCACAGCCTTTGGAAGCTGCAGACATTCAGGGTCATTGCCACCACCTTTGATTCGTGTGGCTATGCCTGAAAGAGTCAGAGCCAAAAACTCGACTTCAACGCTAGAGGCTCGGAGGCCTTTCCCAAACCCCTCTGCCACCACGGGCCTGAATGCGGTGACCCGCTGCAAACCAGAGGGCATTCATCTGGTTACAGGCCTGTTGGGCAACACCAGCTTGCATCTTGATGCCCCAGCCGCCCTGATCCTGTAAACCTTAAATCACCTAAGCGGACCTAAGCGACATGAATTATCTCATACTGGCTGCAATGGGTTGATGATCCCGACCGGAGCGCTGCAAACTCTGCAAAACAGAATCCTTTTTGATCGCGCCGGAGCAGCCAGCCCTTGGATCGAGGCACGCGATACATCCAGTCTGCACGGGCAGCATGCCTTGGGAGCAGGACATCATCACTGCAGATGTGTTGTACAGTAACTGTCTGGTCGCCGTCGCGTAGCCAGAGGGGCTTGATCATGACCGGCGGGCCACAGAGAAGTGCCCTGGGTTACCTTGGCCCGAGCTGCCTGGGGCTCTTGCGGCCGGAAGCCTTCCTGCACTGCGCCGCGATGCATCCAGCTTGGGACGGGTGTGGGTGGACTGCGGGGACCGCCTTGAGATATTGGGGGGGCCTGTTTTTGGCTCAGGCCACGAGGGAATCCACCTCCTCTGCAGCACCGATGGCTTCAGCTTCCTTGGCTTCCTTGGCCTCCTTCCTGGGCTCCTTGGGCTCCTTGTCCACAAACATGAAGTGCTCGCCGAAGCGCTCGAAGAGCCAGGGCTCCAGGAGGGCCACGAGCCCCAAGAGCGAGGCCTGGAAGCACCAAAAGGAGCCCCACTCGCGTCCGAGGATCAAGATGAGTATCGCTGCGTTGAGGCCCACAAAGGCTAGGCAGGGCAGCACGTAGGAGGGGCGGTGGGACATGAAGCCCCCGATGCTGGCGATGAAGTACAGCAAGAGATTCCCAGCAGAGAGGGCCCGGCCCAGCAGGCTGCCCCAAAGACCGGGGAGGAAGTTGTACTGGATATTCAGCACCGGCCAAATCTGGTGGTGCCACGGCCCAGGGTACGTGCAGACCGAGGTCATCCAACCAAATCCCTGGCCAACGATTTGCACGAGCGCACCGCCTGCCCCACAAAGGCAGGCGAAACCCAAGAGGCTTCGGGAGAACTGCCGAAGCTCTGGCGCGACATCAGACTGTACGTCCGGGCACAACAGTGGCTGCGAGCACATCCACGCAGGAACCGCGCAGACCAAGTAAGCGATGATGGCCGACACGGTCCGATTGGTCGCATCACACTCCGTTGAAGATGAGCCTATGTGTGCCCATAAAACAACTTGCAGCCACTCCTGCAGCACCAGCGGCAGAATCAGAGATGCATTGGGGCGGTCGTACCGCCGCCCTCGGGAGCACAGCGCCAGGAGGCATAGAGTTTCCAAGGAAGCTGCCGCCAGCGTGACTTCAAAGGTCCAGCACATGGCGGCGAACCCCTTCAGTGCACCCGGATGCACCAGACTACAGCGCCGTTTAAACTTCCGCTATTCCAACCAACCTATCAACAAGACATGGCTCTCATAAATCAAGTTCCTTCTAGTATACTAGAGCTCTGTCAGAAGCTTCAGCCCGGCCTTGCCCTGCGTCTTGTAGTTTCCTTCGCCTGACGACGGCTCCGGGATGCAATGGCTAAGAGTGACAAGCAAAGAGCATTTGCTCAGTTGTGTGAGGTCTCCCGTCACAGGTCCCAAGCTCTGCCCCGGGCCTATCCGCAGGGGAAACATCCGTGGCAGCACCTTGGATCCAAGTGCAATGGGCTGGATGTGGCAAAGGAGCAGCTTCAATCTTCAACGCAGCTGCAGTGCAAGCGAGGTAATCCTTCGGTAAGAGTAGCCCAAGTCTCTGAACACAAAGCAGCGGCATACGCACACCTACGCAGTCGCACGCACTGGAACACCGAACTTGCCTTTCGCCTGGCATCCTGAACCCGATTGCGTCCAAGGCACTTCCACGACGGTGAGGCCCATTTCCCGGTCCCACCTGCATTCGAAAGGCATGCTCACAACGACTTTCAGGGCCCTTGGAGACGATGCCCCCTCCACATTCATAACAATAATAATAAGAAGAAGAACAATAATAAGAAGAAGAATAAAAATATAATAATGGGAGGGGGCACTTAGATCATAAGTCTTGTTGTTGGGGTCGCAATTACACCACAGCATTTAGGTGAGGACAAGCAAGACCGACGGTAGTTGGACAAACCACAGCTAAGCAGCTCCAAACCAGACAAGCTGTTGCATGCCACCGGAAACACACAGCCAGCCAGCAATGAAAAACACAAGTCAGCTGCTGCAGGGCTTCGCTCACAAGTCTATCGGTTCTGGAGGGACGCGATGCAGTTCCTAAACCTTCCGTCAGATCGATCCTTCTGCCAGAAAACCGGTGGCATTCAGCGCGTACCTGCATTTCACGCTGGCATACTTGAAGGGGATGTTCTCCACTCCTGGCTTTGGTGAAGAATGCAGCGTGGTCAGTTGCAGGGTTTGGCATTTGGGGTTTAGGATTTTAGGGTTCAGACTCTTCACTCACAGGTCTTCCCGGTCAATTGGACCCCACTCATCTGCACTGTGATTCGACCGTCTGCCCGGCTGCTGCGATGCCTATACTTGTCGGTCCTGCCCTGGATTCACTGTTTAGTAGCGACAGCTCTTCACTCCAAGCCAAGGGGGCAGCTGAACGCTCCCAGTCTGGACATGAAGGTGAATCAGAGTGAGCAGCACAAAACGCGTCCTACACAACTTCAAGAGATTGCGAAAGAACCCCTTAGCAGAAGATTCTTGCACATTAAAGAAGAGCTCGAAAAGCGTTTGGAAACTGCCGCGTGCCTATGCCAGAGGCGCCTTCCCTCAAAGGCACTTCATCGCCTCTGGGCGCAACACTCCACAGCAAGTTGCTTCAAGTTGTTTCTTCAAGTTGCTTCAAGTTGCTTCTTCAAGTTGCTTCAAGCTTTCAAGTCTGCCGATGGAGGCTGATGGAGCCCGCGGGACTGCTGCAGCACATCCACAGCACGAGTAGCATCGGCAGCGGCTGTTGCGGCACAGAAGTCCGAGACCCCGCCGGCCTCCTTTGTACTCTCCGGAGTCCTGCGCTTGGCGGTAGCATTTGACAAAAATCGGTTTCGTGCCGAAGCCATCAAGGCGTGGAACGGAGCAAATGCAACGCCGCTACGGCACGCAGCTGTCAGAACCGGCCTTCACTGACTTCCAGACGAGATTCCGCACTTCGGCACCTGTCTTCTCATTCACGTCGAAGACAAGGTAAACAGGATCGTCTGCATACCTCGCCGGGGGGGAGCTCCCTGTCATGGTGTGCTTGGTCAGTTCATGCCACTTGTGCGGCTTGGCGATTACAACTGGGCTGCCAGCCCCAACGTGACTTTGTCAGGTGGATCAAAGGTGTGGCCAAAAAGTTCGATGTTATCCCCGTTCACTATACCGGCATGCTTCATCTGCCATGAGAAAGTTCGAGTCAAGCACGGGCTTGCCAGCCGATCAGGCGTTGGTTCGGAAAGTGGGAAGGCATCAACATCAGAGAAAAAACCGTGCTACAGCATAGGTACAGGCGATAAACAAAAGCTTCCCAATAAGAAAAGCCGGAACAGATTGATGATGATGATGATGATGAGGATGGTGATGGTGATGTTGATGTTGATGTTGATGATGATGATGATTGATTTTGTTGTTGATGATGATGTTGATGATGATGATGATGATGATGATGATGGCGATGATTTATGTTGTTGATGCTGATGATTGATGATGATTATGATTGATGTTGTTGGTGGTGATGATGTTGATGATGCCGATGGTTGATGTTGTTGATGCTGATGGTTGATGATGGTTGATGCTGGATGATGATGATGATGATGACGATGATGACGATGATGATGATTGATGTTGATGCGGATGTCGATGATGATGATGATCCTAAAACCTTAACCCTAAGCGGCGAGCCCTAAACTGAACCCTTACAAACTTTACCCCAACGCCCAAACTCTAACCTCAAACTCCATACCATCCATATCCTCAGAGCTTTCGGTGTGTAGGGTTTAGGGTTGGGATTCAGGGGGAAAGAGGCTCGTAAACCCTGAGCCCCTACACCCAGAGCAGTGCCCCTCAACCCTAAACCCAGAACCCTAAACTTGGGGTCGAGCCCGTGACTTGGGGGTACTCGGTCTTGCGAAGACCCTGAAGATCCATGAGCCGCTTTGTCTGGCCGTCACTGAAGCTGTATAACGTTTCTGCGCGCGTTGTTGATGGGAACAGGTACAAGCACGGCCTAGTACCGAGTCCTTCTGACAAAGGTGCCACGCCGGCACACAGAAGAGGCGTACAAGACCACACTCTCCAGGCAGGGTGCCCCGCTGCGAACGAGAACTGTCAGGTGCCAAGAGCGTGCGCATCTTAAACCCTAAGCCTTCAACACCGAATCACTCACACCGAATCGTACGAAGCGGGACGCTCCCTACACACCTTGGCTGCTATGCGAACAGGAGGAAACGACATACGAGGCGCAAGCGACGCTGTTCAGGTCAGCTGACCACAAACGGGCTTCAATCTTGGGTTTGCTAGCTGCAGAATAACTGGATAGTTGCTTGGGTCGAATTAGGATCTGAGATGTAAGGTGAACGCATGTACGCAATATAAGGAAGAGCGAGAAGGGTCGGTTGAAAGTGTTTGGGTCGATTGAAAGTGTTTGTGACTGAGGGCTTCAGGCTGTGAGTTATGAGCTTGGAACTTGTGATGTCTCAATGGCCAGCATGTTGACTTATGAAGGGGGACCTGCGCAGCTCCAGCATGTGTAATTAAGAATGTAGCTTGAGGAGCCTTGAGATTAGGTTGGCTAAGATATTGGCTTTAGGAACAAGTTTACGCAACACTGTTCTTGCTTGAAATTACTTAGCTCACGAAGCTACCTTGAGCTATGCGCAGCGATCCGGGTCATGCTGACCTGTGACTTGCCGCCAAGAACCTTTGCCATTCCACAAACCCTAAACATCCCTAATTAAACAACACCTAAGCAGCCGTGTCCTTGACGACATCAAAAGATATTGCATCGAGCAAATGCGATAGTCATCACCGCATGACACTCGGCAAAGTTCGCCGCTCTCAAACATGTTTAGCACGTCACGCTGCAGATGAGTTTTGCTGAGCAACTTGCGTTTCATTGTTCGGGGCGCTAACAAACCTGCACGTCTCAACCGCACCGAGATCTCAACCTCAACTATACCAACCATAAAACGAATACGCAAGAAAGGGAGGACTTCGTTATGGTCCTGTGCCCAGCCCCCACAAATCACGTAGGCAGCTTACAGCCTGGAGTCTAGAGGTTTAGGGTTTAGGGTTCAGGGTTCAGGGTTCAGGGTTTAGGGTGGCATCTGCGAAGCCCACAGAAACTGCGACGTGGTTGGATGACAAATGTTACCCCTACAAGGATACACCACGGCAAACACAAGCTGCTCAGAAGGACCTCCATTATAGCGACTCATAATCAGAGACTCCAGGGATCAAGCACCGATATAGCCAGTGATTCTTGCTCAGAACCCCTAAGCCCACAACCCTGAAACCCCTAAACCCTAAACCCTAAACCCTAAACCCTAAACCCTAAACCCTAAACCCTAAACCCTAAACCCTAAACGTGTGAACTTCACGTGTGGTGCCTGAGCCCCGAGTGGGAAGGACCATTCATGCCGCTCACGTAGACGTGCGAATTTGCTGCCGGCATGGCTAATTTGCCCTAAGGCCCCTCAAGTGGGTCTACATAGCTATAGGGTTCAGGGTCGAAGGCTTAATAAACAAGGAGAATCATACTCACAATACCAATAGTACTAGTAGTGCCTACTTTGGGCTTCATGGGGCCTTAGGCTAATATCAGCACCACGCATGTTCTCGTAGGCTAGTTACATGGTCCCTTAGTATGGGCCCTCAATTGGGGAAACCTTGTATACGCCTTGTATGCCCTATAAAACCCAAGGGCCCATACTTCAAAACCAGAAGCAGTTCTCGTTCCGACTATCGAGCCGGCCGCAACGTGAACGTTTAGGGTTTAGGGGTTGGTGTAGGATTTAGTATTTAAGGCAAAAGTTAGGGTTTAGGGGTTTAAGGTTTACAAGTTGTTTTCAGCAACGTGTATCTTGTCTATGTGCTCGTTCACCCAGCGGGAGTTCGAGGTGCAATGCTCTCTGCAAGCCCGAGCAATAATATGTAAGTCATTTTATGGAGTATGTAAGAGTGAGTATTCGACGCACAAAAAGCGGGTCTGCATTGAGTTCTCTCCTGCTGGCAGTGTATTAGGCCGTCGGGTCAGGCCTTCAAGGGCATGCCTGCGCCCCTGCGTCGATTCCGGCCGTGTCCGCGTCCGCGGCGGGCACGAGAAACCGACGGCTCCAGATTCACAGCAGGCATCATGCGTCTGCCACTGCCACCCGTCTCCTGCTCTCTTGCCACGAAGGCCTTGACCACCTCTGGAGGCGCAAACGGTTTGATGTCCGGCATCTGGGTCCTGCGTCCACACCACTTCTTCATGTTCTCCTCAAGGCCCTGCACGTGTGAGCGGACGACGGTGACCTGCTGGGAGCCCACAACCAACGCTGTGAGCATGCGGTGGTGCCATGACTTCTGAAACATCTGAGCGACCCTGGGATCCACGAAGTTCACAATTGCGTAGCCTTCGTTCCTGCGCAAGCTGAAGTTCCATGGCAGGTGGCAGAAGTCGTAGAGCTGCTGGAAGCCGCAGATGTTCAACTCCTCTGTCAGATCATGCTGAGTCATGAGCTCTGGCACGCCCTGGATAATCATCGTTGTGGTTTCACTCTCGTCGTCAGTGTCCGGAAAAACAACCGCATTGGGGTCTTCCTGAGCTTCGAAACTTCCCGAGACAGAAGGTAGGTATTTTCGGGGCTCATTGCACGAGCACGATTGAAACTCAGAAACCAATTATGTAAACATAGTACTTTAGAGGTTACAAACACAAAGCCCTAGACCCTATACTGCTTATTAAGAGCCCAGACAGGAGTCTTTTGCGTCGGAAGCTTCGTAGTCCTCTGCCAGATTTTGCTGAGTCATGAGCTCTGGCACACCTTGGATAATCATCGCGGTGGTTTCGCTGTCGTCATCGGTGCCCGAGAAAACAAGCGCATTGGGGTCTTCCTGAGCTTTGAAGTAACCGTGAGCATAAAGTCTATACTTTTAGGAGCCCGTTGCAATGATACGAATTGAACTCAGAAACCGAGAATTACTTAAGAGCCGATTTGATCTCAGAAACCAAAACCCTAACCCTACACCCTAAACCTTAACGGTGCACCCTAAACCCTAAGCCCAAGAAGGTATTCAAGAGCCCAGATGGGAGTCTTTTGCGTCGGAAGCTTCGTAGACCGGCTCGGCGTTGGGCTCACAAGCTCGAAGTTTAACCTCTTTGCCGGTTCTTGAAAGAGCTTAGGGCTTCTTTTTGGGGGATTGAGGAAGTAGGTTCCCTGTTGTGTCCCTTCAAGGGCTATATCGGGGAGGATAAGGTATCTGGTACCATAGAATTCCCTATTCAGAACCAGCAAGCCTCGGCGAGCTGGAAGGGTATAAAGCCGGGAAAGCTGCTAGAGCGACGGAGAGCGCCTGTGGGCGCAGGTGCTTCGTCATCGAAGGAGAGGAATGCCTTTGGCAAAGGTGCTAGGCGCCTGTGCATGAAGGCCATGCCGGAGACTCTCAAGCTGAGCGCTTTGCGAGGCTTGGCGCTTTGAGAGCTAAGACGGCTCGGTGAGAATTCGAGATGCCCTACTTTAAACTTGCGGGCTGCAATCAATCAGTCTTTGGGTCTTTGGGTGGGCTTGGAGTTTAAGGTTTAGCCTGTGGGGGCCCCAAAGAAATTCTGGCGTTTATGGAATTAATTTAATATGGTTGTTTAGGGTTCGGGCAACTTGCAAATGTAAACAAGCCGCCGTTGAAGGGTTTTAGGGTCTTGCGTACCTTCCCGAGACCTTGGAACCGTATGCCTGGAGTCAAATGTTCGAGCACACGGACTCTGCAGCGTCCTCGCCTTCGCAGCAGCTGCTTGACCGCATCGTCATTTTCAGGATTTCCATCCGGCACACGCTGACCTTAACCGGTGGAAGCGAAGGACTAAAACGACAGTCCTCAATGCAGATGAGTTTGGCAAGGGCTCCCGAGGCATAAACTCTACTCGCAGCTTCACGGGCAGTTGGGTTGTCACATAATTCCGAACACTGCAACGCTCCTTACAATACCTACCATTCCTCGCAACCGCCCATGACCTCCAAGAAAACACCTCGCTAGGCTGCTGGCCAAACGTCTGATCCGCAAGAATGAGCTCGGCATGATCCTGCGTGCGTCTTAGAAGAACCCCTGCCCTCTGAGCGGGGGGGGCCTGTTGGGCTCAACCCAATGGGCGACGTTCGACTGGGTTCAGTCAGGTCGTCCTCCGGGGTGCGCTTGCCGGAGTTCTCGTAGTACTTTCTGATCCTTGGAGGCTTCAGATGGCGCAGCTGGCAAAAACTCTGACGTTCATGCCTCTATGGTACAAACATTAACATTTCACCGCCTGAGATTTTGCTACATTGCTACGTAAGACTATGAGACTGTCACCATACCATCTTACTCGAATGGGTCCATTGCGACGTTGCCATCTTCATGCGCAGCAAAAATCACCACGTGCATTACGTGCTTTAGCTCATACCATGCCATACCCAAATGCTAAGTTAACAAAATCACACCACCGAAGGCCCAAAACAATCAAAGGCACGTCAAAGAAGCAGTGGAGACGACGGGAGACAAAGGGAGACGAAGGGAAACAAAGGGAGGCGAGGAGCACAGCAACCCGGTAAAGGGAGACAAAGGGAGACAAAGGGAGACAAAGGGAGACAAAGGGAGTCAAAGGGAGACAGAGGGAGACAGAGGGAGACAGAGGGAGACAAAGGGAGACAAAGGGAGACAAGGAGCCCAGGAACCCGGCAACAGTCCTCAGAATGTCGGCAATCCTCAAAAGAATTTTTAACCCCTACTGTAGACTGTTTGGGGAAAGAAAACTCCTGCAAAGATGTCTACTAAAACAATCCCACCCCAACCAGAAACACAACGCTCAAACCCTGCACCCTAGGCAACTGCCCGGGCTCTGGTGGTCTAGAGGTTCTACCTTGGACCCTTGAGGTTGGACCCTTGAGGTTGTACCCTTAAGGGTACGAGTATTCATCCTTGAAGTACGAGCCTTAATCCCTTGAGATGGAGTCCCTGAGCTGAGTTTGCAGCTTTGGCAATGAAGACAGCGCATGCCTCGGCTCTTTAAACAAGGAGCTTCTGGAGAATTCTGGAGGGGGCTTAAGGTCTTAAGTGGGGCGCGCAACCTGAAAAGCCTAACCAAACACAATCCCAAAGCCTTTAACCCAAAATCTCTGAGAATCCTACATCCTGAAGCCTAAGCCCTAAACCCTAAACCCTAAACCCTAAACCCTAAACCCTAAACCCTAAACCCCCTAAACTGCAAAACGCCCGAGGCATTGGCTGGTATTGCAGCGCCCCGATCACCGTCTTCGCCACGGAGTGGGTTCGCATCGCAGCCCAGAGGCGGATCTGACGGGAAGGATTTGGGGTTTGAGGTTTGGGGTTTAGGGTTTAGGGTTTAGGGTTTTGGGTTTAGGGTTTAGGGTTTAGGGTTTAGGGGAACAACCCCCCCCTACCTAGCCCCTCCCCAAAGCAACATCCAAAGAACCCCGGTGAAATTAAGGGCTATGCGGGCAGGGGTAGTGCAGGCGCGGGTTCAGGAAACTTTGAGGCACACCTGCACAGGCCGCTAAGTGATTATCAGCAAAGAAATCGTTTGGCTGACCAACCCGGTCTGATAGCTTCGTTGCATGTTTTTACAAATCAAGGCCAAGAAGAGCAAGAACAGCAGCGGCACTCCTTGTAAAGTTGAAAATTCATATGGTCACCGTGTTTGACATGACACGGCTTCTTTAAAGCGATCGAAATTTTATAAGATGCTGCTGCTGCAAATGGGCAGTGTGCAGAAAAATGCGCGACTCGCCGCAGTGCGCCGCAATGCGAACAACCAGCTCCGCCAAAGAGGCTGATTGTACCAGTGCCTGACTCTGAACTTCGGTGCCCGTGCATCAGAATTCCACTGGGCTCGCGTTGCTGGCCTGCTTGTTCTGAAGCTCGATGTTTGCCAAGACGAAACGCATCCGGACAACTGAACCCCTAACAAGTTGAAGTGCTCTTGAACGGCTGGTCTCATCCTAGCCGCACGAGCCTCACTGGTAAAAGCATGCAGAAGAAAGAGGAAAAGTCCCAGCATGGGACTATAAAAACAAGCGGCCTGAATTTGGCACAGGGGTCAAACGATGCTATGTCGCGACTCGAAGGACCCATTTTGGAACCGAACCGAAACAAACCATCAACCCCCCCCCCCTCCACAGAGTTCACGATTTCCGGATCTTGCAGCAACATCTAGTATACCACACTGGAGAGTTGAACGGAGTTGGGACGTTCTTGGGACACAAAGCTCCAGAGCAACGATGCTCGGGCTTCCGCGTTTCCGCGTCCCAGACACCCCAAATCCGAACCAACCCTGTGAACCATCACAGCCCTTAAACCCTGAACCCTAAACCGGCCCTGAACCCGAAACCCTAAACCCTGAACGAGGCAACGCCCCCGCGAAACGACCCGCGTGTCAGCAGAGGCTGTTTTTTTAGGCATTTTGGTAGTTTTTCCGAGGCAAAACGACGATTTCGGCTTGAGATTGTTTTGGGGGAAGGGCTAACCTCGCGCACTTGCCCAAGTTTGAGGTCGATTTTTTCGTTTGTGACTGTGGGAAGCTTGTTTTTGTGTTTTTCCCGAGGCGAAAATCACGTTTTGGTGTAAGGCCTGATGGTCGTTCGCAAACATGTCTTCGCGGGGCTTCCGGATAAACTGGCATTCTCTCATTCTTGTCATGAGCTTTGGGGTTTAGGGTTGTGAGTAGACGGCTGTGCCGGTCTTGACAAGCAATTCCGAAGCAACAACGCTGCACGCAGCATGTTCACAAAAGGCATGAACAATTGTGCATGAAGACTTGTGACAGCGCGTCTTGTTGCAGAAACATCAAACGTACTGATGCAATCTATTTATAAACGGCAAACACCCTGAACATTCCAGTGTCGTGGGCATGTTTGCACAAGGTTTGTGACAACGCGTCTGGTTCGAGAAATGTCAAGCATCCTGGTGCAGCATGTTGTATAGAGGCGCAAAATCGCTGTACATACCGGTGTTTTTGGGCATGGTTAGAGTATCATGGTCGTTACTAACCCCCCCCCCCCACTCCACCTCCCTCAAAGATCCGCCAAGAACCCCAAAGCGCCTGAAAACAAGCAAAGCCCGCGGTAGGGCGTTAGCCTAAACAACCCAACCCTGAACTATCAAACCCTGAGCCCTATAACCTTCCAACCCAAACTCTAAACCCTACACCCCAACACCTGATAGAAGCCACGTACCCAAGGCAGAAAAGCACCCGTTCTAGATCGCCACCGCCACCAACAGCAAGAACTACAGCAGCAGCAAGATGATGAAGAAATGTGCGAGGAAGAACCACAAACCGACAAACGAACAACAATCGAACAACTAAGGACAGTCGAACAGCAAACCAAGAACGAGCAAACAACAAACGAACCACAAGAGAACAAAGCAAAAGGGGGTGTAATATATATATATATATATATGTATCTTGAATCAATAAACAAGTATAAACATGCCTAAAGAACAACCACTCAAGGAATGAACAAGAAACAACCCCCGAACAAACAATCAACGGGCCACAAACGCACAACGAATCGCAAGCAAACAACAGAAGAACAAAAAACTGCAACAAACAAACGCCAAACGAACCAGCAAAGGGTCTCGCAACTATAGCATTGTTGGCATGGCCGCGACGTGCACCAGGGTGACCGTCAACGCTTCTGGCACGCGAACCTTCAGATAAGCCTAGCGTCAAGAGGAACACAAGACTAAAGGCAACTTCACATGCAAATTGTCATTAAGGTACGACAAGAAGACCATCAGATAACAACATCTTAGAGTCAAACGCTAGTGTCCTCATATAATCATCTTACCATACCATATACTCACATGTCATAATATAAGCATACAAACACATAACACATGTCACAAGATAAACAATAAACAATAAAAAAAAAGTACAAAAACCCACAGCACAGAAGCTGTGGTGTTGGGAAAACAAAACTCGAAGAGGCGCCTCGAGCTCCAGGTCGCCAGGCTGTGCCAGGGCCGGAGTCTTGTCCTGCAGAAAGCCCCTTGGGGTTTAGGGTTTAGGGTTTAGGGTTTAGGGTTTAGGGTTTAGGGTTTAGGGTTTAGGGTTTAGGGTTTAGGGTTTAGGGTTTAGGGTTTAGGGTTTGGGTTCTTAGCAGGGAGTGGAGGGGGGGAAATGGGGCCCCTGTATATACATACTCATGCCTGTAATACCCTCAAAAGGGGGTTGTTAGGGCACTTCGCAGGGAATGAGGGGATGAAGGAAAGAGGGGCCCTACTGTATACCCTTTAAGGGATAATCTAGGGTACCTCATTCCCCCATTCCTTGCTGAGAACCAGCTGGACAAAGAAACTCGGGGGGATCTTGAGGAGTATAGAAGCTCCAGCAACACCCTGCTTTGTGCGGCCCCGCGTCCTCTATGAACAGCTTGTACAGCTCGAGAAACTCAGTGGCAAGAGAGCAGAGTAGATCAATCCGAAAGCCTCGACGACTTGCACCTACAAGCACTGCGTAGGTACTGAGAGCGGTACACTACCTTTCTCGTCCTTGTAGACCCTGCAGTCACGTTGTGTAAGCGGTTGCGTTCGAAAAGTAGCTGCAACAGCCATCCAACTCCGAGTATCGCAGGAAAGCCACCACAAACACAGTCGAAGCATGCGCAAGCACAGGGTTATGCGAAATATACCAGTACCGGGTGATTAAAAATTGGACCCAAGCTGGATCCCGAGCCTTTTGGCGAAGAAGAGCCACTCGTCCGGAAACTGGGAGATGATGAAGGCCAAGTTTGTGTTGACCTCTCTGCTTTCCAGCGCGTGAGGCGATGAACCCACCAGGGCTCTTCTGGGTTCTGAGCAGAGCGTCAGGGGGTTCAGGGTTTAGGAGTTTAGGAGTTTCGGGTTTTAGGAGTTTAGGAGTCTAGGAGTTTAGGAGTTTAGGAGTTTAGGAGTTTAGGAGTCTAGGAGTTTAGGGTTTCGGGTTTAGGGTTTAGGGGTGCTCAGAGTTGAAAGTCGAACCGACAACGGCAGCCACAGAGGGCGCCGCCCCATCGCCGAGAGGTGGCGCTGTCAAGTCACCGATGCCATGCCTGGGAGCCCCCAGGGCGCACACAAAAAATGTGTCATGCGCTCTTTGGCTGCTAAGTTCAAAGAAGGAGCCGTACTCTGCAGACACTCACAATGTGGCATAACTGCGTCGTAACTTCTTAGACATACTCGGACATACTCTGCCCATCTCGACCTGAATGGGCTCCAGCACAGCCATCCTGGTATCTGAGGCCCTAAACAGAAGGACCGAACTCCTCTTGCCCAGGCTCCGGCTCGTCGTTGGGGCTCTGGTTCTTGGCATCCTGATTCAGGGCCCCAATGGCCATGCAAAGCTGTTTAGAACCCTTCTGGTGCTAGTTTACGCTTCCCTTCGTCAGCTCTAGCCTCCAGATACAAACCCTCAGAACTCCCACCTGAGAACCCTGAAACTTTCGCTTGAACCAAGGGGGTTTCATTGGCCCCACGCAGGTCTTGCCTCGGGCGAGGAGCCCTTCCGCAAGAAGTCGGAGGTGGGGATCACCATCTGAGGCCCAAGATTCCAAGATTACAAGGTACTGCGATGACGATGGCACTTGCTGTCGGCTTTTTGATTCTGCTGCAATTCTTACTTATCCGGTGCTTACTGATCTCTTGCTGTGGCCACCGTTGGGGTTCTTACGATTTCGGCTGCGTTTCACTGTTTCGGGTCGGCCTTCCGGGAGAGCATCTCTGCTGCTGATTGTGGGCATCCCAGACTTGTGCGGTGCTAAAACTCCTGGCACTTGCCACTACTGCAGCAGGAAGAGCATGAACGAGACGGGCTTAGTCTTGTCTGCCTTCGGGATGAAGGCTTAGTAGGTCCTGCTGAGTTTCAAGATGCTTCTGGCCCGCTTGAGGGATTGCTCCAGAGGGACCGTAGCATTTCCCACAGTCGCCTAAAGCGTCAATGCAAGCAACAGCAGACCATCACAGCCGGTCAGTTGCCTCCTGGTAACATGGGATGATCTGCGTCAGCGACGGCACGGTGCCCGGCTCAAAGTCCGGGGACGTCAGCCTCCGTGGGTTTATTCCGTCAGGCGCAGGGGCCCCAGGGCTTCCGGCCTTTGGCCTAGGGCCTGAGGTTCAGGGGCTTCGGGGGGACCCTGCTTTTTAGGCTTCCGGCCTGTCGGTCTCTTCAACCTGGGTGCCATCACCCGGCTCCTGCAACAGGGGCTGAATACCCTGGCCCAAAAATATTTATGTAGAGTAGGCTTCCAAATAGCCAAGAAAGGTTAAAGCACGCGCTACCCAGTCTCTAAGAGGCCTTGGCATCCAAAGCCTAACATCCAGATCGACCACCCAAGCCTGGATCCTCTCAAGAGACTGGAAGAAGAAGGCCAGGCGCTCGGCCACGATCTGTGGGAAGCGGGAGAGATGGATCCTCGGAGCCACAATGGAAACAGTCCCGCAACGGAAAACCTCGATGGGGGTTTTCCGAAACTAGGGGTACCTTAGTGGTGTCCTTGTCAAAAGGGAATCCTACTATTTGGGGGTCTATATTAGGGGTCCCTTATTTTCGTAAACACCTCTTTTGACAAAAAAAGAGGCCCCACGACTTGAGGCACGCACAGCTTGTCCTTATGCTTGTCATCTGGCCTTGGCAAACGTTTCAACACCGCGGAAGACGAATGCCATCAAACAGTTGTCACGAACACCCCTCCTCTGTAGCCCAGCCCCTAAGTTTCCGGGCAGGTCTTTCTTGTCTTGGCGCCGGTATACTCTGCCTGCACACTGCTTCTGCCACGTGGGCTGTGGACTTGTGGAGTTGAAAGTCTCCTGCGATCCTGCACCACCCTGCCTGGGTCCCCCTCTCCGCCAGGCGGTTCAGCAGCCTTCCTCAGCCACTCTGCCATGCGCTGGTCGATGAGGGACCTAAGAAGAGCAAGGACAAGAAGCTGCATTTTGTCCTTACGAGCCCCGAAGTTCTATAATGGTCTCCACCTCCTCTGCATGAAACATTTTCTCTGCTTGCCAGTGCAGCCGGAGGTTGAGTGCGGCGCTCACTGAGCAGGCTATGCACCTCAAGCGGATGGAGCAGCTGGCGTCATATTGGGTATCACAACAGGGCAAACACTTGCAGGTCAGTGCACAGCGTAAGGCCAATGCCATCCGGCCCCAAACCATACGCCATCCATGCCCAATCTTCGCTTCGAATCGCTCGGCATCTTTGCCCTGTCCGATGGAAGGCTTTTAGGAAGCAAACCATGCGTCTCCAGCTCGAGTTGGCACATCTTGCAGGCGCAACAAGGCAAACCCCTCTACAGGCTACAGCCGCCACATCCCAGAAGCCTCACCAAGAAAAGCCCGGATAGCCGCAAAGGGCCAGAAACCTCGACCAGGCACGACCCGTCTGGGGAAAGTGCCCCAGGTCGGAGGTTGATCGGAACGTCCACTCTCTTGACACTGTTCAGCTGTCGGTACTGACCTGCGGGCACATGGAAGTGCAGAAGATCCCCCATGATGCCATTGGAGCACCGATTTGTCAACATATGGCTTATAACCCAGCTCGGGCAGGCACCCATGCATAGCCCACCGATGGCTGAAAAGATATAGAAAATGAAGTAGATGTCAACCTGGGCGAGGCTGAATCTGGCAAGCGGATGCAGAGCACAAGAACCTGGTTGCGAAAAGTCAATGTCCTCCTAGCCGCAAGTGGGTCTCGCTCGCTTCTGACAAACGACCCAGGGCGCAGGATTTGCGTCTGCAAAGTCAAGGTGACTTCGCTTAGAAACGCTGAAATGCCTTGCCCGTTAAGCTACGGGGCTGAGCTGGAATGTGCGAGTACGTCTTTGCGATGTTTGTTGATGGAGGCGGCTGTCCAGTTCACAACTCTGTAGCTACCGTAAAAGCCCACCTCCAAACGTCCAAGCCCGCACGAAACCCCAGCATGTGTCCGAGGCACTATGCAGCCGACCAGGACCAAGGTGAGCGCGAACAGCCTGAGAACAGAACACATAGCTTTGGACCAGACTGAAGTACTGAAGTCCTGAACAGATCTCCCACTCCGGTGTCACAAACGCACACAGCTCAAAGCGCGGCGCAGCTGGGCAGCACAGTTGCTGCAACTCGTGCATAAAGTCGCACACAGCAAGATTTGCCAGTTGCACTTGCAAGGCTTCTGACCACGAAATGCTCCCCTAAATGCCCCCATCATCCAAGAACAACACACTGCCCGAGGCAAGAAGCACACTACACACGCAGGTCGCGCATCCGAAGTCCAGCAGATTCTCCTCACAGGAGGCCATCGTCCAGGAGTGCTTCCAGGGCAAGCGGCTTGTCACGCAGAAAGTCCTTCTCCGAGCATTCGCCCACCTGTGCTGGAATGCCAATGACCTTGCCAGAGCAGCGTGCCCAAACTGCACATCTTGAGCCCTCGGTGCACATCTGCTCCCCATCAACTGCATCTCAGCTTGTTCAAAGCCCACACGGAACGGTGGGCTGTGCCCTTTGACTCAAGCCCTTGTATGCACGGGGACCACAGCACCAACCAAGGCTAATTTCAAAGAGGAGTCAGAAGCACCCTTTCAAGGCCTCTAAACGTCCCCCGATTCCCGAATCCAAGCTCTCTGGAGTAGGATCTCGAACCTCCCGGTGCCCGCCTGGCCCAGGAAGCCAAGCCCACAGGTGGAGTTCAAGTCCAAGCCTGGCAAGCGGGATCACGTGAGCTTCGGCACGGGCCTTCGCGTGTCAGGGCCCGCATCGCGATGGGGAGTAAAGATGAGGGAGCTGCGCAGGAACTACCGGCAAGTGCTCGGGGGAGCTGGCCTTTCATGGCTGGGAGGATAATGAAGATCTCCAGGACGATGCTGCTCGTGAGCATGAGCACCTGGGGAGGAAGGTATGGAAGCTGCCCACGATATACTGAGCTTGACAGAACGCTCGGGAACCTTGCTGCGCTACCCCGGAACTGCCTAGGAACCCTAAACCCTAAACCCTAAACCCTAAACCCTAACCCTAAACCCTAGGAAGTACCCCAGCCCAATTAGGGAAGCCCAAGATGGCTGAAACTGAGCTCGAGTCCCACAGCAGCAGGACCACCAGATCCGTCTTCAAGAAGTTTTCCCAGCAACCACGGCCACCTCTGCGTGAAGTGATGGGGGAAGCTGACACCTGGGTCACCTGCCTAGCCCAACTGGGTCGCCTTCCTGGCTCAAGAGCATGTTTTGGGCGTCGAGTTGGGCAAGACCCTCACACTGCACACTCATCCCACAGCGCAGCATACCAAAGGCGGCTCACCATCTTTCCGTGCATTTCTCCAGGGCGTGCCATAGATGAAGATCGCCCCATTCCTGTTAGCGGGGCGGCTGTGCCGGCCTTCCCTCAAGAAGACGTAGACGTACACACTACCGACCTTCTCCACGTTCGCACCCTACACCACCACTACCCACGTTCTGACTGAAAACTTGTCGGTCCGTGATGAAAGCTTCGCAGATGTGAGCCTCAGGTGCATGAAGAAGAAGAGGATCACGCGGATTCCCCAGTAGATCCAGTCTTCCAGCAGCGTATCGCTGAGATCCTGCCAGGGCTCTGCCGGGGCTTCTCAGCTGAGAGCTTATTGGGGCAGAGTTGGTCAACGTAAGATGTAGTGTGCTATGACGTGTGTCAGCACCAGGTACAGTCACTAGTTTTTGTGCCTTAGGAAAGCAGATCTTGAAAGGGAGTCGACAAGAGATGCACGTTGCACATACCACTGGTGGCGATGCCCACAACATCGGTCGTTCTCTAACTCCTCCCTTCTCCAAGGACTCCAGCGGCTCAAGGGACACACCTCATTCCGGGCTCCTGTACTGAGGCTGCGCGGGGGTCGACGCAGTCGCCGGAGTCTGACTGGCGGCACCTTCCGGAACATGGACGCAACAAGGCACTTTGCTTCTGGTCGAATGTCACAAATCGGGGCGCCCGCTTCTTCCCTAAACAGTTCCACTTCAAGGCTAAGCCCCTAAGCCCCAAACCCCAAAACCCTCCAAAACCCTTGCACTCAAGAGGTGTGTAGACTGCGCTTGGAGTGCACGGGAGCCTCCATGGTTTGATCTTGAACTTTGCGCCACGGATCACTAGCGCACCTCAAGAAGGGGATCAGTTTATAAAAAAAAAAAAAAAAACGTGCGAGCACGGAATGTGCACGGGACTTTGGGGGGGGGGTGCCCTCTGAAAAAGCTCTCTTTTTGATGCTTTTTGACCCTTTTTTGTGGCTTTTGCATTGCGATATTCAGCAATATTGCTGCATCACTGTGCGAAGGTCAGATGAGATCTCGATAAAGATCCTGCCGGAAGCTTGGCTGCATCACTCGAACTGAGAGGAACTGCCCCTTCTCAACCAGATTGTAGGTAGAGTCTGGCTTATGGGCCTCAGAGGCCCTGCAAAAACCCCAAAAAAGAGCTTAAGCTCCGGATTGGGAGAATTGTTCGATTCAGCGCCCGGGCTCCGGGCTGCCAATCACGAACATGGCCAAGCTGGCAAGACGCTTTGCCAGCCAGATACCTCGGGGTTTGGAGGTTGGGGCGATCTTCTGATCCAGATGATCCAGGTCTTGGGACCCCTGTCGGCTGTGTCAGGAACAGATTGAGGACTCTCATCTGGGTGTAAGATCAGCTGGGATCGACACTGCGAGGAACGCCAGGAGAGCGCATGAACAGGGAGGGACAGCATCCTGGAGGCTGGCATTGGAGTCATCAGCCACGCAACCCGACCCTTACACGCACAGCGGAGTCCTGAGTGCTAGTGCTGCTATTGAGTTCTCCAAGCTCTGCTTAAGCAGATTACACGATATAATTGGGCAAAAACATAGAGAAAAAAACAATACAGCGTAATGTCATGTAACATCATGCAATTAATGCGGCCAGGCGGCGGCCAGGTGCACGATACCATATGGAGGGCCACCGCTGCCAACCTTTGTAGGACCAGACACGGCGGTTTCCGATGATCACTGGAAGGGCTTGTGCTGTAGGCAGCGTTCGAGACACCCTGGTGGCCCCAACCTTGCATCTCACTGTTACACTTCGACCTTCAGACCCTGAAGGGCCCAAACCACCCCCCCCCCCCCCCCCCCCCCCCAAAAAAAAAAAGAAAAAAAAACAAATAAAATAAATAAATAAACCACTGAACAAAACCCGGCGCAGACGCTGAGCTGAAGGTCTGCAAGCCCAACCTGGAACACCAACCCTTTCACTCCAGGGCTTCCTCCTTGAAAACCTCTGCTCACAGGCTTCAATATCTCGTACACATGAAGGTTCACGGGTCGCTCTAGCTGGGGTCATAAGTAAATCCTCAATGTACGAAGTACGAAGAAGAGCATGAGGCCACCTTTCATGCTTCCGACTTAGCACGTTTCTGTGGGGCGTCCGGGCGCCCAGCAGGCGTACAGGAGCGTGAGGAGCTCGAGGAAGGCCCCCAGACAGGCATCCGCCTGCAACCGGGGAAGCAGGCTGCCCACAACCCACAATCCCTGAGCCCGAACATCCTGAGGCCTACCAATACCTAGAAACTGACTCGGCAAGAGCCCGAGCTGCGGACGATGGCGGTGTACTGGATGAAGTTGACTCTCGCCCACTGTGGCCATAGCCTGAGGCGCACCAGTTTAGGGTTTAGGGTTTGCTGAAGGGTTCATGGGTACATAATAGTTATGCATATGTAAGGGTAACCTACATGTTCACCCTAACTGAGGTTCTTCTGAGTCCTCATACTCGTCAGAACTACCCAGCTTTCGAGGCAAGTTTCGTGCTAGGGACCGCGAGCCTTCGCCTATCTCGCAACCCAAACCCAACACCCAAAGCCGAAACCGGAAACCCTGGTAGGCCCTCCCTCTTGGCGGCCGATCAGAGAGCCGTTGAAGGAGGTGGTGATGTCGCTTCCCAGGCCTGGCTCCATTCCCCCAGTTTGGGGGGCCTTAAAGCGGCTGAAGGGATAGGTTTGGGGGGGGGGGGGGGTTAAGGGGAACTCGAGGAGCAGCCATAAAGGCTTAGAATATCTTGCAGCGGAAGCCTGCCCCGAGGTAGATGTACACCGCGATGAGCAGCGACCAAAGCCTTGTCTTGAGAACTGAGGAGAAACAAACACGGGAATCCTAAAATGAGCCGAGCAAACAACATTGCGCCACTGCGGCTCTTGGAGTCAAACCAAGGCCACGGTAAGGCCGACAATTCTGGAGTTTTAAGCTGCATTTTCTCAGGGTCGGGCTTCAGGATCAGTGGCACCCGGTAGCAGATGAGGAAGTCAATCACGACCTTGACATCCGAAGGCCATGCTGGCAGCTATGCTCGCTGACGAGAATCACAACTGTTTCAATAAGTCACCAGCGAGTTTGCACAGACGTGAGCTGAGTTCCGGGCCCAAAGGCTACTTGGCTCTTTGTACCTATGGGGGCAGGTGCCGGGCACAAAGGCAGGTACCAGGCACAAAGCGGAGAGCCACAACCCATGGTCTTTGAATATCCCAGCTTAAAGGCCCCACAGAGCTTCGTCCGGGGCACGTCTTCCCGACATCCTCGCGACACTGGATACCGCCTTGGTTGGTGGGTGCAGCACTTACCCACCGGAAGTCGGGACAGCTTGTTTTCAAAGGTTTCCTAGTTCTGCGAGTCTACCCCGCAATGGAGTGATCTCCTTCAGGTCAAGAGGGTTTAAGGGTTAGCGGGTAACTGGAAGAGGCTTGTGAGGCGAGCCGCACTCGTTGATGTCATCGAAGTTAATGCCCAGCTCTCTCCAGCCGCTCGGCATCCTGAGCTTGACTTGTGGCCCTACTTTGTAGGTGCCTGACTCATAGCTGCATGTCGAACTACCCATGAACCTCCACGTTCACGTCCACAAGCCCAAGTGCCCCACCCAAGCCCAGCAGAAGTGAGCCCCCGGCAGCTTTCGCGCGACGGGATTCGAGTGCCGGGCCATCTTCTCGAGGCCATCCTGCCGAATCTCACAGGCCAGATCACGGGCTCTCACACGGGCACAAATCTGGCCCTGGTGTACACGTTCGCACGCCTGGAGCGTTTCCAGATCGATCTGAAACAGGACCTCCCGGCAGGGGCCGTCGCTGGACTGCGCCAGGAGGCCCACCTCGCAAAGGGCTTAGGGTTTGCCATGCAGGGCGGTCAGCGGTTGAAGTTGAGTTCCATCAGCTTGGAAGCATGTGCAAGAAAGTCGCAACAACTGCACGAAGGCACGCAATTGTCGAGAATTGACGAACGCAGGAGGAAGAATTACAAACACCATCTCGCAGGAACAGCTAAGCTGCTAAACAGATGCCTCTCCCTTCCACGAGCCCGCACCTGCTCCTGCGAGGTCATGAGGATCTTGAAGAACAGGAAGGCCAACCTCTCTGGGCCTCGCAACGCATGACGAACACAATGATTCCTCAAGAACCCAATCATGGAAGCCTGCGGCTGTCTGCGGAGTGCACGTGCTGAGGGACCATGTACGTCTAGGGCACTGGCAGTGCATGATCTGCTCGCTCAAGGACTCCATGGTTCGCAAGAGCAGGGCCTGAACGACTCTGGGATTCACTGCACCAAGATCCTTTTGAGCTGACACTGCGGGGGGTCTGATGTGCATGCGGCTCGAGGCACGTGTTCTGTGGGAGATGTTGCCAAGCTGATGAAAACGCACCGGTACCTCTGCGAACAGCACCAGCAAGGGCCGGGAGTCGTTCTTCTCGATGCTGCTCGCAACCTCCTCCGCTGTGGATACGAGTTCAGGGTTTCAGGGTTTGGGTTCCCGGCCAAGCAACCGTGCTTTGTCGAAAGCGCCTGCTCAGCGTCTATCTCTCTACGGTAAAGCGACCAAGAACCCGAAGAACTAAGCCCGAAAAGCCCGAAGCCGTCCGAAAGCCCCCTGGAGCGATAGCCCCTGGAGCGCGTCCTCCAGTTCGCTTCGCTGGATGTTGGCCAGGCAGCAGCCGTGAGAGACGTAGCCACACCTTGCGTTTTTTGGGGGTTCCCTTGTGCAAAGTTAGCATCCAGGCTTGATAAGGGCCTCTTGAGGTACATTTATATGGGTTCCCGGGCTACATGCTATCAGGAAGGCCCCCAAAGGAGCCTCCCGAACAAACCCGAACCTCCTGAACCCCGCGTGGAGACACGTCAGCGGGACCGAAAGGGACTCTCACATTGATCTGCAAACCCGAAGCCTCATGAGCCGTAGAACATATCTTAGAACCCTGCACCACAAAGTCTCCATGGGATGGAGGTTTCTTCAGAGTTCGAGCATCAGAGATGGCGAGCTTCGGGCTTGCAAGTTTGACGGGATGCGCTGGTTTCCGCATGCGGTCGGGGTGTGCTATAAAAACGAAGGGCTACAAGTACTTCCAAGGACCAGAAATCATGCCTGAACGGTGCATGGCCGTCACCCGTGTGCTACAAACCCTAAGCCCGAAGTCCTAAGCCCTAAACCCAAAACCCTAAACCCTCAACCCAAACCCCAAACTCAAACAACAAACTGACCGGTAAACCATGAACCCTCGAAATGGGGCTCCAGACCATGCCGCGACACCTTCCAGGACACGCTTGTGCACCTCGAGCCCGCATCTGGTCTTTGGGCACTCTTGACTGGAGATCCTAACATCGCAATTGAGGCAGAAAATCGAAACCCCGAATCCCTGAGCTCGTAAACCTCAGGCCCTCGACCCCTCAACATGTCGGCACGTCTCTGGAGCTTGTGTGCTTGGTCCGGCCGCTGCTTGTATTGCTTGTTAGGCCGAGCAGCGATGATCAGTGCGTTCTCTAGCTCGCCGCCTGCCCAGTTGGCTCAGTCGAGAAACGCTGAACCCATCACTAATTATGCTCAGGTCGCGGTCGCGGCGCGAAGTGCTAGTCCTGGTGGCACCCACAGATGTAATGCAAGCTGCACCACTTGTGGCTTTCGCGCGCTTGGTTCAGGTGGGATTAAGGCACAGCTCGCCAACGAGCATTTTCAAAACCGAACTATAGTCTATAGCTGTCTCTAAACCGAGAGCCCCCCAAAAAAAACCAGAAAGAACACTGACGACGCCCTTGCAGCCTCCGGCAGTGACGTAGTCCGGACCATCCTGGCCCGCATCGACAATACATTGAAGGTCGCTGAGATTCGAGGAATCATGGCTGAAGAATGCTGAGGGAGTCCTCGATGTCACTGATTTCGCTGGTATCCTCATCGCTGTCCTCCTCGCGTGCCCTGCAAAAGGAATGAAAAGAGAGAGAGAGAGAGAGAGAGAGAGAAAAAAAAAAAGAGACAGAGAGAGAGAGAGAGAGAGACGGAGAGAGACCACTGCTCGGATGAAAGAGTATATCTACCGCCTTGCTTTGAAGCGAGGTGTGCTTCAGCAGAAACCGGCCTCTTCTGCGCAATCTTGGCACGGGCTCTCAAGGCCCGCAAAGCCAAAACCTCTGCCTGTGAAGAAAATAGCAGACAAGCTGACAAGCTTCACACGGTAGAGACCTTTCTCGTGACAACGTTGTAAGAAGGCCCACATATCTTCAGCTTCATGAGATAGGGAAGATGCAGCTAAGGTTGGATTCGAACCTCGACCTCTTGATGGGGCTCAGGGTTAGGATTTTCAGGCTTGAGACTCCCTATGCCATATATGCCCTTCATCATTCTCAGGAGGGGTGTGAACAAGCAACAGAAGAGGTGGCTCGCTCAAAACCTTGCATCTCCGGTGCCTGGATCTGCTTCTCCAGAATTCGCTGCTGGACCTCAAAACACTCGCAGCTTTGACCAGGCCAACATTGGGGTGCTTCGGGATCTTGGGGTTGGTGCATTTGACATGACGAACTTCTGTGTCTGACACCTGCATGACACGTCTCACTCACCTACCGGCCGGACGTCACACCTCGAAGAATGAGCCTGTAGGACTGTAGTGCGCGCAGAAAATGTTCGGCAGCAGGTTCCTGGGCACCCTGCTCCCATGTGGCATCTCAAGCGCCATGCGGCCTGCTGTGTATGGGCTTGAGACGCCTAGGGTTTAGGGCAAGTTGCTGGGGTGCGAAGTAGCCCAGGTCCGCAAGGCCCCCAGGTTTGAGAGAATTCAGGAGAATTGGGATTCAAGGAAGCCTGCTTCAAGACTGTTTGTGGCCGAACCCACCAAATTGTGGTGCCTCCTCTTCCGTGGGTATTCTGCTGGAGCACAACCTTGGTGGTGCGAGGCAGAACTGTTGACGAACCAGAACCTACATGCGTTTGGACATGGCCCTACTCCTCAACAACCTCGCGACTCGCAACCCTTGCCGGCAGCATCGGGCTTGAACAAAGAACATCGGGCTTCATCAGGTGCAGTTGGCAGCGAGCATCAAAGCAGCTTCAAAAACACAAACAGCACGATTGCCTGCTTTCTGCCAGCCAAGCAGCTCCATTTTGTAGATGACGCGCTCATCTCTGAATCTAACCTCCACGCCGAAGGCTGGGACTCATGAAGACCATGGTGTCATCACATTGCCGTGCAGGATTTCTCTCTGAGTCTCTGGCCTCCGTTGGCTGTATCTGGACAGCGCCTGGGATTCAGCACAGCCCCTCACTGGCTTTCAAGTCGAACTTTCAAAGATGCAACAGGTAGCAGTGAGACATCTGACCCAGCATCGAGAGCACCAGAGCGCTTGCAAAACCAGCGACCCGCGACCCCGACACTTTCTGGCCCACTCCCCAGTCCCCTAACTGCTGAAGAAGCTGCCGGAAACTTGGCTACCTGCCAAACTCAGAGCAGGTGGCATCAGAAAACTCAGGGCTGGAGCTCAAGGTGCCCAGGGCTGTTGGCTGCCTTGCAGGCTCCTAGCGGTAGCAGTCCTAGCACGTCCCTGGCCTGCAGTGACCTCGGAGCGCAGCCTCGCGAGGGCCGTTGGTGTTCAGGGTTTGGAGGGGGGGGGAGGGGGGGGGGGGGAGGGGGGGGGAGGGGGAGGGAGGGGGGAGGGGGGAGGGGGGAGGGAGGGGGGAGGGGGGGAGGGAGGGGGAGGGAGGGGGAGGGGAGGGGGGAGGGAGGGGGGAGGGAGGGGGGAGGGAGGGGGGGGAGGGGGGAGGGAGAGGGAGGGGGGAGGGGGGAGGCGTCGCTTGAGGGCGCTATCCCTGGGTCGATGTGTGGTCGGATTGTTTGGGGCTTGGCGGCTTCGGGATGTTCGGTGGAACGGGTTGATGCGCCCGATGAGAAGTTCAGCTCCCCAGTAAACTTCGGTTCGCACCTTAGTGCAGCCTCCTCCTCCGCCTCCTTCTCCCGGGTTGATCCTGCGATTGTGGAAGTCAAAAGGCTCGTGGCAGGTGGTGGCTGTCAGTGGCCTCCTGGGGGGGCCCTCAAGCTGTAGAAGGCAGAGGGTTAGGGCCCCTAAACCCTAAACCCTAAACCCTAAGCCCTAAACCCTAAACCCTAAACCCTAAACCCGAAACCTTAAACCCTCCACTCAGGTCCTCTGCTGCTGCTGGACCGCCGTGCGGATCTCGAGGAGCCTCTGGAGCAGCAGCCGCACCTGAACCAACTGCTTCTGCATCGGGGCCCAAGCTATGGATACTTTTTCTAGAATAAGGAAGTCCTTGTAGAAAGACCGTCCCCAAGAGGACCTGTTTCAGTGACTTTCTTGACATCATCTTCCTTTAACCTATGAACACCCTGAGCCCAGATAAAGCATGCAAACCCACGCCTGCTCCAACCGACCCGCCTGACGCATCCCTCTAGGTGTCCTAAACCCTAAACAGTAACTCTAAACCCTAAACCCTAAACCCTAAACCCTAAACCCTAAACCCTAAACCCTAAACCCTACACCCTACACCCTACACCCTACACCCCAGGGCCCCGACCCGCAGCAGATGAAGCCCACAGCGGAGAGCAGGGCGAGGCCAAGAAGGGCGCCAAAAGCCCCGAGGAAGGCCTCGGAGGCAAGGAGGGCTTCGGGGCCTTTAGGGCCTTTTAGGGCCTTTTAGGGCCTTTTAGGGCCTTTGGGGCCTTTGGGGCCTTTGTGGGGCCTTTAGGGGCCTTTCGGGCCTCTAGGGGCCTTTCGGGCCTTTAGGTCGGTTTGGTGGGAGTCAGGGCACGCCTGTGGGGTGAGTGGTGCCGTTTTTGCGAGAAGCTGACAGCAAAGGCCTCTCAGAGTTTGTGCTTGGGAACTTGAGTGAGAGATCTGGTTGAACGTCTAGGTTGCTTTCCCACGAACCTGCCCTGGCTCCTGAATTTGAACATAGTTGAAACACATGGCCACAGCGAATCAATGGGAGGATCCAGAGGCCTGGGCCAATATGCCCACACCAGGCCACAGCCAGCGGCACTCCAAGGGTAGTCGACCTAGCCCGCATGGGTATGCTCCGCGCTCTGCTGATTTCCCCTGTGGACTCTTTGCCTTACATTCCCACGCTACCCCCGCGATGAAGCGAGCCAGCCTTCTGCAATGTCTTGCGCAGATGCGTTGAATGTGAAGGCGTCCTTGCGGCTTGCAGGGATGTTGTCACATTCATGCCACGTGATATGCCCGCGCAGAAACAACGGATTCACCAGGGACAGACAGATAGATACACCTTCTATCCAGGCAATAGCACCACATTGCCCACATCCCATGTTCGCGGCACCCCACATCACAATTTATTGGCGTTGTTCAAGAGACCTTCCCTGCCAACATCACATCATAGTGTCATACACAGAAACCGTCCCCCAGCATCTCCCAAACCACATGAAGGATGTGCAGATGCCAGGGCACCGATTCACACTGCTTCACCCGAGCCCGAGCCGAAGGGCTCCTTCCGCAACCGTGGAGCGGAGCAGTGCCGCAGCATCTGGCTGGTGGCGCTCACCTGCAAAGGGTGGCTAAGCGCTTGGGGCTCTTGGGATGGCTTGGCTTCTCTATCCGACCTTTTGGGGCGAACTGATGGCTTGTCTAGGAGCTCGTGGTCACAGAGCTTTGCACCAGGCCTGCCCGAAGAACTCCGGGTAGATGTAGCCCTTGCCTGGGGGGTTCAGCGAGAGTCGGGAGAAAATCCTGCTTGAAACGCCAGTTCGTGCTCTGCGGTCGAAAAATGTGAAAATATAAGGACGCACTAGTAGCTTGCTTGAGTCAGCTTTTACATGCAGTATGTGGTTTTTTTGTTGCTGCTGTCGTTGTTGCTTCATTGTTGTTGCTCTATCGATGTTTGATGCGTGGTTTGCTTGTTTCTCTTGGTTACGTACCGAGGAAAGGGTAGCAAAGGGATACCGGAAACAATGTGAGACCACTCCAACATTGTCTCGAAGCAGATGTCAGTACTTGCTGGACTGAAGGCACTCTTGGGTACAAGCGGACTGGCCGCTTGCAACGACCCACATCCTGAGCTGTCAGAGTGTCAAAGTCTATGACCCTTCATGCCGGTCCCAGACCTCGAAGTCAGACACAATCACCCTGAGCCCAGCGGCGTGGCTGAAGCGGCCGCCCCACTCACAGCTCACCTTCATGGCCTCCAGGGCTGCAGCCGTCATCGTGACAAATTGTGATCGAAAGGCACCAGAAAGTCCTGAAAGTCTTCCCTCAGGCCCGCACATGCAGTGTGTCCATGGCGAGGAAGAAAGGCCCGCGCTTACCACGGTCCCAGTCGTCCTGCCACTCATCCTGGCCATTTTTTCTGTTCAGCTGGTGTCTGATTTCACCGACTGCGGGCTTCGCATTTGCATCCCACACATCCCAACGCTCCGGCGAACTGGATCGCACGGCATAAGCTGCCCTTTTGTCCGCAGGATTACAGCCAATTAGCCCTTGGAGAAGCCTCGGCACCAAGTGCCATCCTCTCAACGATGCATAGTCAGTGTTTCCTCACACCCTCCCGACGCACTTGGGTGCTGAGGCTGCAAGAGTGGTGAGATTTCAATCGAGCCACACGCGTCTACTTTACAGCTTCTATGTTTGCACACTTCTGGCTGTGTTAAGCCCATGCAGGATACAAGACTTCCAGCTCACGTCTGACTCAGATGTCATTGCGGTTCCTGCAGGGCAGTGGGAGGGGTAGAGCTCAAGGGCTTAAATAGGCAGTCTCTGCAAATGCAGGACAGTGGGTCGCGAAACCGCGATCATGGTAGCAACCTTCAAGTAGTGGTTAGGCTAGCATTCTACAGGCTTGTGGTCGCTGTAGGATGACACACCATCTTGGACGACCTCTTCGATCTTCAAATTTCGCCGCTTGCACCAGCTTCGGGAGACGTCCTTGGCCAGCGCTGCTGCAAGACTGCTACATGCAGCTGCAAAGGCTTGCGATGTTCTGTGCCCAGCGCAATTAAGCACTTTCAGTCTTGGAAAGTTGGGGGCAAGGCATTGACCTCACGGTGTGTGCATGTTATCTCTGTGACCTGACTTACAGCAGCATGTGCGCTCTGCGGCTTGACTTTTGACGGCCCTGGCAAACTTCAGCACCCGTCTCCTTCGGCGTTCCAGGCACAAACGACTCTTCTGAGTCGCGTGCAAAGGCATGAACAGCCCTCAACAAATGATCCGCAGATCGAGTTCCGGATCGAGCATCATCGGCAGAACTACTCGGCAGCAAAAGGTGGCTTCGAAATCAACCAGGCCTGTACGTCAGGATGGAGAGAGGTCGGAAGTCGTGTACAACAAGCAAGCCAAACTGCGGCAACGAAAGTCGGCATCTTCCACGAGCCCAAATCACAGAACGGTAAGAGATTGACACCTTTGGGGGGGGAAAGACTCCGTGTATTCTAAGTCTACACAAGCTTCCAGGAAGGCTACGAGGCTACAGTTACACTTTGCTGCCTAGCTGGCATCGAGCAGGACAGAGGCTTTTGCCGAACCGGCGCGAGGCCGCCGAAGCGATTAGGGATGCCAAAAACGGACCTGTCCCATGCAACCATATTACATTTAAATACTCATTATTGATGTTACTATTACTATTACTATTATTATTACTATTATTATTACTATTAGTCAACAATGCTGAAGACCTTCTACCTTCAGGCTACCTGGGTTACGCAAAGGCTTCTGAGTTGGCTTAGGCAGATTTTGGCACCCTGGTGTTTAAAGCCCTCAGAGCGAAGAGCTACAAAGCTCACTGCCAAGATCCCTGTCAGAGGAGGGTCGAGATCAGCGGGAGTATACGATGTGGTTTTTGCCACTTAGGCGCTCAGGCCTCAGGTAAGGCTCGAACACCTCCTCTTGATCTGGTGAACTGGAAGCTGATATGAGATGCAGAGTCATGGCCCGTATGGCTGACACTTGGCGTCGCCACAGGCACATCACATTCTTATTCAAACAGTAGGTTCTACGTGGGGACTACCTGAACCCCTCTTTCTCTTTGTAAAAGAATTCCGTGCGGCCGTGTCTGGAGAGGCCTGATTGGCCCGAGTGGCCTGAGTGTGTGAAGCCGCAGCCTCCGGCCACAGCGTGCAACACCCAGGACCAGTCTTTGCGACACCAGCATCAGCCTGCAAACCTGCTGGAAGCAGCAAGACCATAAAATCTTGGACTCCCTGACTCGAGTGAAGAGCAGATGCTTCTTTGATTTTATTGGCCAGTATCTCTTTACACACGCACGCAAGCCAAAACAATATGCGATTCGCACATGCCGTCGGCCTTGTAGGAGAGTGACAAAGGCTACTCCGGGCCATCGATTGAGCTGCCACTTTTTGGGAAGATCTTGCCTGTCAATGGAAAGGAAGGAGTCCATGACTCTAACAACGATATTCAAGATGATGATGCTTTGCCCGCTCACCCCCAGCCCTCGCTCCCCTTCACCCCGGCCTACGTGCGTCTCATCCAGCATCGCGCTGCCTCCGGAGTCCCCACACATGAAGCGCATCCAAGTCAACCCTGCATGATCCTGCATGCAAACTCCTCAGAGGTTCGCGGTTAGCAACCAAGTCACTGGAGCGGCGCTTGTTGATGACGTGTCGGGTGAACGCATGGTTGCGATGGTCAGGGTTGATCACACCACCAACATGCCTCGTAGGAAGGCGTGTCTACAGCAAGAGCTGAGGAAATGCTTAGGCCTCTGTTCTGTCTGCGGCGATGCATGATCCTTCTAAGCCTGCGCACATCTGTCCCTTTGACCTGGCTTCTCAACCCCTCTCGTCAGCAAATTCCCCCGAGTCTTGGAAGAGCGTCTTTTCTGCACTCACCAGTGCGCCCGTCGCCCAGTCGAACAGCAGCTCCTGTCAAATCGAGGCATGAAGAAAAAGTGGCCAGGAAGCAGCTCGCCAAAACTTATCTAGAAGAAAAGCGTTTTTCGGGATCTACGATGAGACAACCTGAGAAGCTTGGCCTCATCGGCCCAGGCGTCCGTGAGCGAGCCCGGGCATTCCATGAAATAGGTCCAGAAGGCCACCTGAACCAAGGCACTCGCATCCCATGAACCCGCCGAACATCGGGTTTTCCGTCGGCATTTGGAGGGCTGGAATGGAAGAGCTAATCAGCTAATGCGGCCAGGACCACGGCATAGTTTTTCACCGTGATGTCATCCTTGAAAATATCCTGTTACGACGTGTAATGTTCATGGAAGTAGATCCGACTGAACCTAGCGCTCCGGCCGCCTTCGTCGGCACGTAACATGCTAACAGCACCAGGACCTTTTGAGCGACATCCCTACTACTGAGAACCTAACACAAGAGCTGATTACTGGAGTGACAAGGCAAAGTGTTTGGTGTTCTGGGTCTGGGCACGGGCAAAGAAACCATGTATTCCTTTGTGCGCCAAAAGAGCAAATAAACTTGAGCTTCAACTGAGAGAACTTCAGCATGTCAGGTATCCTGGAACTTTCCAGCATCCAGGCCGACGACGTCGCACCTTTGACTTTCAGGAGGTCCCGTCTCAAGGGGCTTCAATACCGCAAACGATCACTGTTGAAACTCCAGCTGTCGGAACGATTTTTCAGAGGAGCGGAGGGCCCCTTCCCAAGGTAGCCAGGACTTTAAGCGGGGAGAGGCTTCTGTCATCGCGGCACCCGCAACCATGCTGCTCTTATCTTTGCCGTCTTGCTGAGACTTTGATGGGTTGGGGGCTGCTACTTTTGTTTATAGAGACCCCATCTCGCGCCAGGTGACTCCTCAGGCCCGGTGGTGGCGAAGCCATTGTGGGACCACTTCAGCCAGAGAGCTGCCTCACAGATCCACTTGCCTGGGCACAGAGGTGCGGTGAACATCAGCTGCAGTGGCTCTGCTTCGCCGCTCCCTCTTGTATCTTCCAAAGGGGAATAGGGGACGACGGGTTTGAGGCATCTGGCCGAAATATGCTGAAATGGCGCGAGAAGACTGGGGCTGTGGAAAGATCACGGGGGGATCAGGACTTCTTAGGACGACCCCAACATACTCCAAACTACTTCAAACAGCTCCAAACCGTCCAAACCTTGTCAACGTGCTCTCGAATCCAGCCTTCCTGCAGCAGAACTGGCAGCGGCGACAGCTGCTTGTCGCATTTGTAGGTTAGAGCCTTGGTCGATGCAGCGAAGCATCTCCAAGCGATTCGGACAGCGTGGCTTTGAGTTGGCTGCCCCAGAAGTGATGAAATACATCGCGGTCGCTGACTCGCCCGATGTGATGAGCTCCTGGAGTTCAGGGCGAACTGAGGTTTGTATAATACTCATAGTAATAAATATAAAAACAACTATCTTTCCTATTGTTATTGGATGATTTTGGTTTTCTATGTTTTTGTATCTTTTAATATTTGATGATGATGATGATGATGATGATGATGGTGATGATGATGAGTCTGATTTCTATTTATACTGTTCATATTTTTTATGAGTCTGATCATTATTATTATTGTTGTTATCATTGCCCTGATTATTATTCTTATATCGTGATTATGACTATTATTACTGTTGTTATTATTTCTATTCTGATTCTTGTTCTTAATTACTATTCTTATCATTTTGATTCTTATTTTTCATTACTATTAGTAGTATTATTGTGATTAATATGATTATTATCATTATTCTTCTGATTATTACTATTAGTATTATTACGCACAGCACGTGAGGTTTGCCGTCGCGCATTGTTTTTCATTGGTTTTTGTGGGACGGGAGGCACCTCATGATGGTCAATCTTGTTGGATGATTTTTTGGCGTTGCGCTGCCGCTATGAGTTTTTGCTGATTGTTAAGCAAGTCCTGGTGTTGTTTGACGCCACGTTTGCCGTCAGGCAGCATTTACATGGCTGGCTGCCTGATGTGTGTGCGCACGCGGCAAACACTGTTATTTGCGATGTTTTCATGCACTTCTGCCAAGACAACCTCTGCAGCTGTGTTTTTTGGAGGCTTGCATTTCCGAAAACGCACTTGCCAAATTTCCGGACTTTCACGGTTTTTGTGGGACGTGTTTTGGGCATGGTCGCGACAGGCTGGACGCTTGTGACAGATTTTCTTGTTCCACATCCTTGTGCAGTATGTTGTACAAAGAGACGAAAACGCTGTAAATACCAGTGTTTTGGGCATGCATGCAGTATGAATGACGTTCTTACCCCCCCCCCCCCCACCCCAAAGTTACAGCCGTAGCTGACGGCAAACCTGGCGTGCTGCGGGTATTATTACTATTGTGTTTTTATCATTCTTATTAGTAATCTAGAAATAGCAAAATAATGACAGTAATAATAGGTTATAACAACAAAAGCAATAATGGTAGTACTAATAATAATATTGGTGATAATAAAAATAGTCATAATGGTAAGAACACTACGACTAACAATAAGAAGAAGAACAAGAACAACAACAACAACAATAACAATAACAATATCAATAACAATAACAATAACAATGACAATAACAATAACCATAACAATAACAATAACAATAACAACAACAATAACAATAATAGTCGAAATTGTAATAATAATATTCCGTACTAACGATAGTAACAGTGATAGTAAAAAAACATCGTAACGGTAATGGTGTGAAGGTCTCAGGCTTGAAGTGGGGCGCCTGGTTTGGAGGCAGGGACCTTCCTTTCAGCGCCACGGAGTAAAGCTTGCGGATGTGGAGTTCGAAGCCTCACCGGACCCAGAGCTGACGGGTTTGGGGTTTAGGGTTAGGGTTTAGGATTTAGGGTTTAGGGTTTTGGGTTTAGGGTTTGGGGTTTAGGGTTAGTGGTTCAGTGAAGTCAGGGGCCTCCCATCACCCCACAGACTGAAAGGGGGAAAGTCATCAAGGACTCTGCAGCTGCAGATGCACCCAACTTCTCCGACTGCTAACGATGCCAAGGTGCAGGAGTTGCACACCGAGAAGAAAGGGTGCAGTGCAAAAGTTGGGGAGTAGACCTCACAGGGGCGCACTGTCAGGCCTAACACACATTCTAAAACCCTAAAATGTCATGAAAACCCTGAGCAGACATTTGCCATCGCCTCGCTGTTGAGGTCCTGCCGCAAGCTGAGCGGAAGCATGTTCAGCACCTTGATGTCCTCTTCATGCACCTAGATTCTCCGACACAGGGGGATGAGCTGATGCTGTGCCAAAGCTGCTGCTCCAAATTGGGAGACAAGTTATGACCAGCTGGATGTGTCTCGATGCCCGATACACCTTGTGAAGATCGTTAAAGAGGTGTCCAGAAAGAATTTGCTCCCTGGAGGCCATGGAAGCTTGATTTCTGACCAGGCGCCCGCCGCTTGTTTCTGTTCATGGCAGAACTCACGCTCTGCAGAACCCGTGCAAGAAGTCCTCCAGACACGTTGCCTCCGGACAAAAGAACACAGCATGGAGCTTCTGCAACTCACTACTGCATAAACCCTCTACGGCACAAAGCGAACTCGAAGCTCTGGAAAAAGGTGCAGACGAAGGGGCACTGGGTCAAATATCGTCGAAGCAAGGAGAACTGCTCATTTCTGTCCTCCCACACGCCCCCTCATCCCCTTAAAGGCCTTTGCCAGCCTGCTGTTTCGGAAGCCCTCTTACATGCCATGGGTTGAACAGTCCTTGTTCAGCGTCCGCAGCTGCGTCATGGCGTTTGTGATGGCAGAGATGAACGAGGAGAAGATCACCTGCGCGAAGGGAGAAATTGAGGCTTAGACACCTGAAAACCAAAGAAAAACTAGACCCCTAAACCCCAAGCTGGGGCCGAGAAGCCATTGCCGAGACAATGACGCAGACACAGAATATGCGCTCTGTGGCGTTGGTCGGGTAGACTTCCATCGATGCCGGGGTAAACTGCGTCAGACTCCAATGCAAGCAAGTAGAGTACCTGAAGCTTCGGACCTAGACAGTAGGGGTTTGGGGTCTGGGTTGAGGGCTTAAGGTGAACCAACACTCTGACACCAACACTGTGAGACACAAATCGTGACAGCTACTGCGCGAGCCAACTGCTCCACCCTGTGCTCCTCTTGAAACAAGACGAGGTGCTGATAAGGAATACCTCTTCCATCGATGGCCTGACGTGTGGAAATCTGAAGCTGAGCTTGCTTGCGCTGGCATGTTATGACATTCCGGCATCACACTCGGGATGTTCGCCCGAGAAGGCTTTCGATCCAAAATCCGCGTTCCGGCTGCGAGCCGATTTAAGCCGCAGGGCTCCCGCACACTGGCTCCATTTCACCAAGCAGCATTGTCATAGAACCACGTGTCTATGCCATTGGGATCCTGCCGCCCGATCCAAAACCACAAGCACCTGATACAGGGCTCTTCAGTGGGAATGCGAAGAGTCGAAGTACTCCACAGTCCTGGACCGTCAGTTCAAGGCTTTTGCTCGGCTTCCCCACCAAGGGTCTTGAACCCTTCTCCCAAGGCACGCAATGAAGTGGTTCACGCAGAGGATCAAGCCGAGAAGCTTGACAATCCCCACCTTTTGAATTTTGAGGCTCTGGGCATTAGGTGGGCTTAGGATTGTTTGAGGGCTTCCGTTTGGCTTTCCCTGCTGCCTTCATATGAGTTCAGGCCGATGACCAGCCAGAAGGGGGGGGGGTGCCACTACAAAGGTTGCGGATTCCGCACAACTTCATCATCTTAGAGGCCAGTTCGAAGAGTACCTATTCAGGAATGGCCCTCGTCGTCAAGGCCCGAACTACTGCCCCCTAAGCGCTGAAAGCATGGTTGCGGGATTGAGAGCAAGCCGCAATGATGATGCAATGCTCGGAGTGGATAGTGTCCAGCAGCTCCTGCCCAGGCTCCACCAGCACTTTGCGCAGCTTCCATGAAAGCTTCGCTCTTACCCTGGCATGCATGCCATTTTAGACAACGCGGAATATCCGCACCACCAACACCACCACTCCCCCACCGCCCCGCATCTGCCTGCAGCATGCCACCTCCCTTCAGCACGCGGATGAGGCGAAATACGCGGAGGATGCGCACTCCTCAGGGCATCTCTGGAACTGGATTCTGATAGCAGCCTCGGACTGCTGAAATGAACTTCCATCACCCTCTTTAGGCGTCCTTTGCCGAGGCGGAGAGCGCTGATTCCTGCAGTGCAAAGCTCCGGAAGTACCCAAAACTGCTGCTCGCACAGGAGTCGGCAGAGCAACGCGTATCATCTTTAGGACAACGTAGACAACTTCTGGATTCTGCTCTCAAGGCCGAAAGATAGAGCGCTTCAAAGGCCTCCCACGTTCCGCGTGTTGGTCACCTTAATGAGCAAAGAACCGAGCAGAACGAACAAAAGGATCCCTCGACCAAAAGTAGTAAAATAGTACCAATAAGTGCAGCAAAAAAGTGATGATAATCGCAATAATTATCGTGGCAATGATAACCATCATAATAGTGATCCTACACCACCGTGCACACCAATGGAGACCGTTCTCACAACCAGCTCACACTAGAACGCGTGTGTCAGGGCCTGGTTGCTGGCACCCTCAACCCCTAAACCCTATACCCCTAAAGCACAAACTGCAAGCAGGTGGCCATCTCATACACATTCAGTGACCAGTCCACTGAAACAACAAGGATGTCGAACCAAAACCATCCACGAATGTAGAGACCTCCACGTTGCATGGCGGAGCATTTTTTTGTTGGAAAGACATGGCTCCACCCTTTTCCTTTGGCACGGGAATGCGGTTTTGCGAGAGATGTTTCGGGAACCCAAGACGGGAAGCTTTGAAGAGTGCTGCACAAAGGCTGGGACTGCGGTTTAAGATCAGCGGGGCGCGCTTGCAGCAGGCTTTCGAAGGTCTCCCACTTGTTTTAGGACTGAGTTCCTACACGGTTCGCAAAAGGCTCTGACAGAATTACAAACTTCTGAAGGCTTCAAGGTTTTTAAGAAAGGCTCCGAGGGCACAGGAAGGTGAAGATGGGTTTTGATTGCAAGGAGGCGGCGTAAAGATGCTGAACAAAACGGGTTTTTGCAGGAGGGCTAGACAGATTGACTATGTGTTGCTGGCTGTGTTTCAATACGGCTTTTAGCAGGGCCTACGGGGTTCTGGAAGGAGGCGGCCGGAGGCGGTCGGAAAGTTTCATATGATTTTACTCACGAAAGGCGTTTAAGAGGCCTTTGAGGCAAGCAATGAAAAGGTCTTACGATGATTGTAAGAAGCCTCTTGGACAGAAAGCAGCCGTGATGAGCCCACCGCAGAGACAAACCACATACCACACCTTTGTAAAGGAAAAAAAGGGTCGAGCAACATCTTCAAAAACTAGGGCCCGCTCTGGAGAACGGTTTAGAGTTCAGAGCTTATTTGGGCTTGTAGTCTAGGGCTCCTTCTCCAACAGCCAGGACTGGCATGGATTGGAAAATTGCGGCCCTAAACTCCCTAAACCCTGACCGTCCTGTGTTCTGAAGCCCTGAACCCGAGAACTAGCACAGGTGTGGGGAGCGATTGACGGCCATTGCAAGTAGCTTTCTTCATGTGGGCGACTGACAAAACCTCGCGTTCGCCGAACGTTGCGCAACTTGCTTGGTGGGCCCGTATCGATTGTCGAGGACTAGCAACCTGACAAATACAGCATCTCTTCGAATATACAAGGTGTTTTTGGGTTGGCCCCTATCGATTTTCGAGGAAAGTACAACACAAACAAAAGGCATGCAACGTCAAGATAAGATTGGGTTTGCATTACTTTTGTCCGATGCTCATGCGCAGCTGATCTTGCTACATTCTACTATATTATGCATCTGTCGCTTGACTTCCATGGCAGAAGTCTCAAACATCCACCAGTTTGGGCAGATCCCCTGCCTGCGATGGCTCTAACGTGCATTTCAATGATGCCTTTCTTCTGGATGATCTGTCCTTGGGCTTACGCGTTCAGTTCAGGCCCTGCACTGCCCGGTGCTCAGGGTTTACTCCCAGAAACTTTGCGCTATTGAGTTTAGGAAGCTCAACGTGCATTCCGTCATATTCTTCCATGTCTGTACCCCTGCCCTCGAACAGCAGCTCTACGCCAAATCGAGTGGCAAGTTCACTGACGCGACAGCACGATTGGCAATCATCTTGAATGACTGCAGGACGAGCAGCCCACTAGGAACGACATTGGGATATCCAGAGCCCAGTAAATGCTGCTAGTCCATCCCATCACCTCAGTTCTTGAAACCATGACTGGGTTAGCTAACGCAAATACCTTCCAACCTTGTCCTAAGCTGGTGCATCCTGCTCCTCAGACTTCTGCTCATGGAGGGCTAAGGTCACAGCCTCTGTGAACGTGTTTCCTGGGGGGTCGAAGACCTGATCCCACAAGCGCGGGCCGGCATGGAAACACCGCATAGAAGATGCAGCAAGCTCTCTAATCTTGAAGCAACTCTGCAATTTGGTCTGCATGCCCGCATAACATCAACGCCACCACCGTACCGTACCGCCGCCACGGCGTTGCACGGAACCCTCCAGCCCTTACGCCTACCTGCATGGGAAGCCAGAACAGGTCGTAGATGATGAGGAACAATCCAAGAACCTCGCATCAAAGGAGAATTCGATTCTGTAGAATCTCCTACTACTATTGCTGGTCTTGCGACTATTGCTAGTATTGCTGGTCTTGCTAGTATTGCTAGTCTTGCTACTCTGGCTCCTATTGCTTCTACCGCTATTGCTCTTGCTACTATTGCTACTATTGCTACTATCGCTACTATTGCTACTATTGCTACTATTGCTACTCTTGCTACTCTTGCTACTATTGCTACTATTGCTGTTATTGCTACTATTGCTACTATTGCTGCTACTCTTGCCACTCTTGCTACTACTCTTCTACTTCTACTTCTACTTCTACTTCTACTTCTACTTCTACTACTACTACTACTACTACTACTACTACTACTACTACTACTACTACTACTACTACTACTACTACTACTACTACTACTACTACTTACTACTAGTAGTAGTAGTAGTAGTAGTAGTAGTACTACTACTACACTACCACTACCACTACCACTACCACTACCACTACCACTACCACTACCACTACCACTACCACTACCACTACCACTACCACTACCACTACCACTACCACTACCACTACCACTTCCCCTACCACTACCACTACCACTACCACTACCACTACCACTACCACTACCACTACCACTACCACTACCACTACCACTACCACTACCACTACCACTACCACTACCACTACCACTACCACTACCCCTACCACTACCACTACCACTACCACTACCACTACCACTACCACTACCACTACCACTACCACTACCACTACCACTACCACTACCACTACCACTACCACTACCACTACCACTACCACTACCACTACCACTACCACTACTACGACGACGACGACGTCTACGACGAGACTATGAGAACTACTAAATAGCGAGACTATGATACCTACTAAGTAACGATACTATTGCTACAATGATCACTACTAATGTTGCTGGAATGCTTTTGACTACAGTACTTCATAGTACTACGAGTGAACGGTGTGCGTCTCCCAGCCTCGAAGCCCAAGCGCTTTGGCGAACTCGGATCCAGCACGAACCTCCACTCATAACCGATTTGGGGAATGCCATAACACCCAAATGTACATGAATCCCTCTCATAAGCAGCCCTTCCAAAACCGGTATCTCGTATTTGCGGAAAGCCCACCCTTTTGAGGGATTGAAACAGAGGGCTTAGCTGAGCCTCTAGCGCAAAGGCTCACCAAGAAACAAGCAACACTCAACTTATCAATGTCGGGCCTGTTCAAGGTTCTGATGATGAGCAGCTGCTCAGCATCATCCTTGAAGGCGTGGCCACGCCACTTCCATGCTCCAAGAACGCTAATGGCAGGAAAATGGCAGGAAAAGACTGCAACAGGAGGCTCCTCCCCGCTGAGCTGCTTCAGGCCACCGCCACTTGTGGCGGTCCTGCGAGCAGCACTCGTCACAGGGACCACAAGACTTCACCGCGTCCCCCCCCCCCCCAAAAAAAGCCCTCGCCTTGCAACTTTCGACGTAGTGGCGGTGCCCTTCCTGGAAGCCAAAGCCCATGAAAAGTAGGGAAAGCGGTCGGACGTGTCGGGATATGCGGCTATTCCACGCTATTCCACACCGGATACTCAATCGCAACAAGGCCTTCGCCAAGATTGCGCTAGCTTCAGGTCGACCTCCGCATTCCTGGGTTCAAAAACCCGATGCTTGCAGGGAAGAAGGGGCCTTAGAGCCCGTTTGAGAGCTTAAACATCAGGAAAGGGCATTTGGAACCCGCACTCCTTCTTTTAAACAACAGCAGGCAAGGCCACAGTACAGGACCTGGAGCATGGGCAGCTGAAGGTTCAGCCACATCTTGCAACATCAACGGGACTAAAGCCGACCAGGAAGGCCCCGACAAGCCTAAAGAGTTGGACGGGCAGCGACATCAACGAGTGGCGCCGCGACGCAGGAGCGGGAGGCTCCTGAATGCTTGGGCCGGGGTTGCAGGCCTACTCACGAGCATGGGCTGCGCTGCTTCTCTTTAGCTTGTCGCACACAGCACAAGCCTAACATGAGCGTATATGAAGTAAGAGAGAGAGAGAGAGGGAGAGCGAGAGAGAGCGAGAGAGAGCGCCTCGTAGCACAAACCTTGGACGACCATTCACAGACAACCTCGTTCCTCTCCACTCCTGCTTATGGAGGGTTCCCAAACGGACTGTGTCTCGATCCAGGTGCCGGAGACAAGATGGACTCCAGGGCCGAGATCCAACTGGGGGATTGAGTTCTAGCTAGGGTCCCCCCTGTTAACAGGGATCTGTTTCTGAAGCAACCCTGATTTGGGGGTTCGAACTTGTGTAGGTCCTTGCCCTCTAACGCATGGGCATTGTCCGCGCCGAAGAACCCGGAGCTCGACACCCTACGCCTAACCTTCAAACCCCCCCAAAAAACACCCTCAACCCTCAACCCTAAACCCTAAACCCTCAACCCTAAACCCTAAACCCTACACCCTGGACTTGAATACCCCCTGAAATGACAGGAGGAGGCTCTTCACACGGGAGCACACCCTGGAAGTGGGCGCTGCGGAAGGAGCTCTTTGCGCTGACGGCGCCCACGGCCTCCGGACCTCTGGGCTCAGGGAGCCGGTTTAGCGTTTAGGGTTTAGGGTTTAGGGTTTAGGGTTTAGGGTTTAGGGTTTAGGGTTTTTGGGGTTGAGGGTTTAGGATTTGGGGTTTAGGGTTTTGGATTGAGGATTTAGGGTTTGGGGGCTAGGGTTTGGGGTTGAGGGGTTTAGATGGCCTTGAACCTCGAGGGGCTTAGGGCTTTAGGTCCCGAGGGTTCAGGGCTCTGCATATCTGGTGCTCAGGAAAGATGAAGGTCTCAAATAGTTACTTGGGACTTTAGCTGTCGTTCTGGGCAGAGGCGGTCCTTCTGCAGCTTCGACTGACCCAGGCAGCTTCTTGAGCAGCAAATCCTCTCCTGGCCAGGAGTCAACAACCGAGAAGGAAAACTCAACCGCCTAGCCACTACAATCAATGCGCGAAAGAAACACTAGCTCAAGATGCAGCCAGGAGATGCCATGAGTCTAGTGCATGGAGATGGACTCAAATAGCAGCACAGGCTAAACCGACACTCAGCGTCCTAAGGAAGCTTGTAACAGTATCAGCTTTGAAGTTTTGACCTGGCTACATGCGATACGCCATCTTGCAGAGCGATGTACGTTCTTCTGTATCCATTTCCATGTCGATGCTGTTAACCATCAAATGTCAAACGGACATGAATTTACTGCAGGCGCTCTACCACTGTGTACCTGCTGGCATAGCACCCTCTATTTCTTTGACATGTCATCACGTCTGGCAGTGCCTGCAGTTCCGACGCACAAAGAGATGTTTAAGTGCCGAAGTTGCTCCAAACAAGGGGAACATAGGGGAAGTGCGACACAAGTGCACTGGCGCAAACACGGCCGAAACCCGAACACTCCGAACAGTCAAAAGCCCGCCCGCCGTGCCTGTCTCCATCTTCGGCGGCCGGGAGGTAGGTGTGGGGGGCATCAGTGATGCCGAGTCTTGCCGCTGGACAACTGGGCAGCACAGAATTCTCAGAAAGGCACCCGAATCTGGAGTATGAAAGGCGGAGCGAAGAGCGAGATGAGCTAGCGGAGCTAGCGAGATGAGAGAGAGTGAGAGAGAAAGAAAGAAAACTAGGTAACTAGACTGATGATAAAGCAATGAGGAAAAAAGAACGAGAGAGAAAGGAGATGATAGAAGAAACAAAAATCAACAAAAGAATGAAAAACGTAGATAGAAAGGAACCGAAAAGGACACAGCGTGTGCGCACGTGTGTGCGTGCGTGAACCCTCGCCTTTACCAAGGTCTGTGTCCATCTCCACGAACCTCTCGCCTGCACCTGATGCCTGAACACATCCGAACCTCCGCACAACAGCCTACTGAAGTGTACCCTTCCAAAGCGGCCCTAAACCCTTAACCCTCAAGCCTAAACCCTAAAAACCCTGAAGCGGCATGCTTCGGAGCCACAGCGTTTGGACCGCTGCTGTTCCTGGCGTAGCGCATCGGATGCCTGGCGCGCGAAGCTGGACTGGGGAAGTTGAAGAACTGCTTGTGGCTTTCGCATGGGTTTAGGGTTTAGGGTTTGGGGTTTAGGGTTTAGGGTTCAGGGTTTGGGGTTTACGGTTTAGGGTTTAGGGTTTAGGGTTCAGGGTTTAGGGTTTAGGGTTTAGGGTTTAGGGTTTAGGGTTTAGGGTTTAGGGTTTAGGGTTTAGGGTACCACGACCGAACGCGGGCCGCAGCCCGGATAACATCAACCCACAACAGCTTTAAGCTCACATGGAGTTGCCCAAGATTTCTTGAGCAAGGTGTATGTTTGACCGTCGCAAGCCCTTATCGAATATGCCGGAAGGGGCATTGTAGCCGATTGGAGTCGCCGTATCTTTTGGGGGTTGAAGTTTAGGGAGTTCACAGGTTCAGCTTAACGCTTTGCCTTTTCACTGAACTTTACCGTCACACTGCAGCCGTCATACAGTGTCATACATCTACACGCAAAAAAGTTCGGTGGCATATCGGGTCCAGAATTTCTTCGGACTGTCACGAACACTGATCGGCGAAGAGTCGCGATTCTCTCGATCGCATTCTTGAATACCAAAATACAGGATCTCGCTTTTCTGAGTGGGGCAGTTGGCAGGCAACCTGCAACGTTGAAACGATTCAGAATGCTGGTACGGACGCGCCCTTGACATGATGATGCCAGCCAACGACTCGTTCCAGCGATCTCAGCCAAAACTGGGAGGCAACTCAACCCCACACAACATCACAAATATCCACAGATCGCGGTCAGACTGCAACCCATTGCAACCCCCAGTGTCGGAATAGACGCCCTCTTTGCCTCGTCCAGGAGCTGCATTGCTGCAGCAAGCTGTGCCGTGTGCAGATCACCCGCCTGGGCTTGGATTCAATTAGGATGGTTCAGGGTCGGACAAAGTTTGGGGTTGGGTGATTTGGTGAGGAGTTTAGATGAGGGCTTCAGGATTGAGATGAGCTCCAGATTTTCCGGGCTCTTTAAGCTAAGCTGGCAAAAAATCTCTTCCTCAGCAGCAAAGCGAGGCAGGTAAGGTACACATGACATACCAGAATCCGCATACACCCGCTCCAGACTCCAGACCAAGGGACCCTCTGCAGCAACTCCAGGACGCTCAGGTTGTCCTGCACCGGGCATCTATCACCCCGACAGCCGGCCTCCATTCTTTGAACGTTGGCTACACGCAAGGATGCCCTGCGATTTCAAGCAGAACGTCCATATGGGCCACATGGGCGCTTGCACATCTACAAGTTCGCTCAGGCGCATACCGTGCAGGCACCCTTACACTGTCGAAATGATCATCTGCTCGAACGCGTTTTCCAAGTACACAATTGTGCTCGCTTCCATCCAGCGAGACATGGCTAGGTGCGTGTCCCAGTCCTCTGACAACGTCAGTGCCCCCGTCATGGTGGAAGCAGCGCCGGTGCGGAAGCCGTGGCACCCAGAAATGGTCCTGCAGCTAGGCCTGTACGGTACAGATTGCATGGTAAAGGCATCGATTCTCGAGTAAGGTGTGAGGGGGGCATTGAGGCCGTCATGGCCCTAACTGAGGATACCTGCGCACCTCTGCTCTGCTTCCCTAAAGTTACTACTCGGGCTTGTTCGACGTCTTCAGCAAGTGCTGTCTGTGAGCCAGCGAAGCCGCACAACTGACAGATGTCCACAAGGACCACCAAACTTGACTTCGGATGCGCCTGTAGATATCATATCCTTGCAGCTTCCAGCTGGCGAGGCTGCGCTAAGCCCACCCTTCAACTGCTGTGGGTTGTGTTGTGCGTGGTGTCTTCTGTCAAGTGTGCAGAAGATGTCGCTTCAGGAATTGCTGCTTACGCAAGACAACCACAGCAAGCACTGGGCAAAGCTGTGCTCGCAGCGGGGGTGTGGGATCCACCGGCGGGAGCTCTGGCCTGCTAAAGCACAGCTTGCAGATGCTTAGAGGTTTCTCGTGAGGGCTCGGGCCTAGTTATCCGCCGAAGCCCCAGGCCTCCGGCATTTAAGGGAGCAAAAACTCAGCATCTTTCCCCCCGCCTCAGGAAGCAAGCACCCCTTGGGGTCTTGTTTGCGTGTACTTCCGGACCCAGAGGCTGGGTCCCTCGATCCTGGGAACCCCCATGTGACCCACGGGACCTCTAAGACATGGCCCGAGACCTCCCGCACACGCTGCACTTGCCTCCACAGACGCCGAGGAAAGCTGACACAGACCTAGACCTCCCAGGACCCCCATGCAGAGAGAGGATCTCTGCGAAAATTCCTCTGCCACCCCTGTTCTCGGAACTGAAAGGCATTTTCCAGCATTTAGGGCAAGATGTGGACTATCTCTAAGGAAAAGCAGGCCGCCTTGAGGGGTTGTAGAGTGGAATTGAGGTTTTCGTTCCCTACTGTGCGCCTTTCGCGCTGCGAAAGTTGATTGGATATATGTGGTCCTGCGGAGCACGAGGCGGTGCGCGTTTGCTTGAATACTCGCCAATTCGAAGCAAAACCGATAAAGGCTGGTGGACTGAACTCCTGAGATATCAGTCCGACTGTTGTGACTTGCACACTCCGACTTGCCATCGTCACTGGTGAACACCATGGGAAACACGACACTCTTGAAACACTCTGGGCCCTGCTTTGTGGTGCTTCCACGCAGTTGCCGGAGCCGGCGGACACTTGCTTGGCCTTCAGCTGCCTGCGCCACAAGACACAGAAAGCACCCAGGCCATGGGCCATAGGCCAGCATGAATGAAAAGTGAAAAGCCAGAGGAGCTCGGTCAAAATTGCCCTCAAGGGCCCCCTAGACTCCCGAACGCCTTACACCCGACCTCAACAAAGGCATTCCGCGGAAGAAGGAAGCGCCACGGCCTTCGCAAAATTCTCAACGCCGATGGTGGCACCTCGCCGGAGGCCCTTCTTATCCTGGCGGCATGCATTCGTTGGAAGGAATTCAGAGGCTCAAGCAACTTGCCAGCTCCGGTTTCTAGAGCCGTGTTTCCACAGAAAAGTTGAGGGCACGTTAGTTCGCAAAACGGGTCAGGATTCTGAAACTCTGCAGCTTCGAGCTACGCCTGAAGCCTGACGTCTGGAGCTTCCGAGCTGTGCCTGAAGCTTGGAGCTCTGAAGCTTCAAGCTTCGCTTCGCCTGAAGTTCTGAAGCTTCTCACTTCGCCGGAAATCTGAAGTCTGAAACTTCGCGCTTTGCTCGAAGCCTAAACCTTCCGAGCTCGGCCTGAAGCCTGAAGTTTCTGAAGCTTTGAAGTTTCGGCTGCGCGCTTGGCCAGAAGCCTGGATTCTGAAGTTTCCACCTTCGCCTAAAGCCTGAACTCTGAAACTCCGAAGCTTCAAGCTAAGCGATTCGCCTGAAGCTCCGAGGCTTCAGATCTCGCGCTTGGCGTGAAGCTTAAGCAGCCCTGAAGCTTGGCGCTTCGTTTCGCGCTTCGCGCTTCACCTGAAGCCTGAAGCTCGGAAGCGGCGCGTCGTCAAAGGCTGAAGTCTGAAGCTCACAAGCTTCGGCGCTGCGCGCGTAAAAAAAGAAGCGAAGCTTCCTGAACCGCCCCTTGGCGAGCAATGGAGAAACGCTTGCAGACGTCTGCAGCATTTGGGGAATGAACAATGACTTCAAAGTGGCACTCGCCAAGCCCCGGCTCCTGGAACTTGTTCTGGTCGTAGAACAAACTCCTGCATCTGCAAGCTTTGCGACGCATCCGGTGGCGGGAGTGGGAAAATGGCAACTGCTGATCCACGGTTGGAGCCTATCTTCTTTTCTCAAGCAATGGAATACATGGCGACTCGGCGACTGCGTGTGACATGGTACCAGGCCATGAATCCTCGCTTTCACACACTGCCCCACCACCCGCTCAGCATCGCGCAGCATGACCAGCAGACGAAAGAGCAAAACAGCTTCAAGGCCAACTAAACCAGCAACCGAAGAGAAGAAAACAAAGCATTCTGAAAACACGGGAGGGTCTTGAGCTGGTCATCGTGCATAAGGATGCCGATCTCCTTGGCATTTGCGCATGCACAAATGAGCATGGGAAATCAGGAGAAGCAAGCCAACCAACCAAACACAGCCCAGACACGTTGGTCATCAACTTCAACAGACTCTGCCGGCCTCGGTGCTCAGCTCATGGGAAACATGAAGGCCCTGCTTGGCTGCCAGAGGCCCGGGCTGAACTGCAGGTTCTCTGACATGAAGGTGGTCACGGGGAGGCCATCGCCCTTTCACGATAGGATTTTGCAAGACCAATGCGACCAGCAAAGGGACACCATGCCACCCCGAGAGCGCCTCATCGTCGGACTCAATGTCCTTGGAAAGCATGGGCTCCTCCTGACAAGTTTCCGCAGCACGTGGACTGAAGGCAACCCGAGGCCGACGACTTCTCGATTTCTCAAAACACCTTTCGTCTTTGAGGCTGAGGTTTTCAGCAAGCCTTTCTTCGTGGCACACATGGGTTTAGAGACAACCTTTCGTTTTTGAGGTTGAGGCCACGCCAGGGTTTGAAACAAACATTTCATTTTGAGGTTAGGGGCACGCTAGGGTTTACAGAAACTTTTCGTCTTTGAGGTTGAGGCCACGCAAGGGTTTACAAAAAAATCTCGTGCATCTCGTCCTGAGGTTGAGGGCACGCTCGGGCTTACAGAAAAACTTTCGTTTGCAAGTTGAAGGCGCGGGGGCGGGGGTGAGGGGGGGCGGAGGACTCTTTAGTCGCACAACCCCCCCCATCCCCCCCAACCTCCACCCCCACACACCCCTCCGCTTGCTTGCACACGTGCGCACTAGATGTCTTGGTTCAAATGTTCCTGGCGAACAAAATGTACGTATTTGTGTATATAAACACACACGAGCTTTATCATAAATGCATATGTGTCCGTGTTTATTGGCATACGGGGGTGCTTCTGAACAAGTTGCGTGCCCATAAACAGACATCCTCTTCATAATATTGCAGACACCTGGTCGCAGCAAATTTTGTTATCAAGACGACAATGAGATTCAAATGGCCGGCTGAATATTGCATATTGGAAGAGACTGAAGGTTAGTTACTGGGACATTCGATGTGCCAAATGACTTTCGCGAGATCAAACCTCGCAAAATGCGGCGGCTGAATTCCCGCTTTAGCTCAATATGCACTGAAAACGCCATTGAGACATGTATATATTTTGCACTGTTTATTTTTACGGCTGAGAGGTAAACGACCGGTTAACTGTGTAAGAAAAGCCGGCCTCCAACTACGTTTTCTAACTTAAGCGAGGTTGAATTTAGACGAACTGGTAGACTCACAAGTGTTCTTCTTCAGGTTCTAAGCATAAACCTACTGGAACATTTAGTGTAGTTGGAGGCAGGCCATTTGTCCTAAAGAGCTCATTGCTAGCAATTGCCTATAATACAGTTACATGAATACGAAGAAAGAAATTCTAAGTTGATGTAAATGTTGAGTCACAGTTTGAGCAAGTCACAGTTGAGTCAAGCTGCAGCTTCAAGAGCTTCAGTCGCGTGTTTGACCCTCTAGATATGTATACTAGTCAAGCTAACTTGCGCCGACTATTGCATTAGCTTGGCAAGAACTGGCTACACTTGAGATTCTTATCCCACCAAAGATGACTACCAAACTACCACTACTACGACACACACACACACCCTTGCCACTGCCACTACCAGGAACTACCACTACCACTACGACTACTGCGGCGACGACTGCGACTACGACTACAGCTATGACGATCACCAACACCACCAGCACCAGCACCAGCACCAGCACCAGCTCCAGCACCAGCACCACCACTCACCACCACTCACCACCACCACCACCACCTCCACCTGTTACTATCAGTACTTTGCAAAAACAATAGGAGCTCCAGTACCTTAATCAACCAATGAGAACTCCGATGCAGGTCGGGGCGAGACATCCCTCAGAAGCAAGAAGCTTCCTCAGTTTCAGTGCCCGCTTATTCGCCCTATTTCAGGCCCAGGCAAACTACCTTTAAGGCAAAGGTCTCCTACATGAGGAAGCTCAGAACTGCAGCTGCAAAGCTGCAAAAAGAACACAGCCCCGACACGATCCCGGCCTCGTCGAGGCTCAGCGACTTTTCTCTCACCTGCGTTTTGGGTTCTTTCAGCTCTCACGAAAAGTGGATCTTGACAAATCTTTGTGATGCCTGAATGCTTCGCATATCTGCACACTACCCTATCTTGTCTGCTAGCTAAGGCCTGGGGAGGGGGTTGAGGGGGTTGGTTGGGGCTTTAGAGCTCCTACCTTCGCTTCCTGGTGCTGTAGGAGTCCGAACCCTAAGCCCATCCACCCGAAACGGGCTTAAACCGCTCAGGCCATCGACCCGCTTGTAGGGGGTGAGGGCCGCGAAGATCGCTGCCGTCAGCGTGCAGAGCCCACACCTTGGAGGCTCGGAGCCAGGAAGGCGTGAATCACTGGTTTAGGGTTTAGGGTTTAGGGTTTAGGGTTTAGGGTTTAGGGTTTCGGGTTTAGGGTTTAGGGTTTTGGGGTTTGGGGTTCAGGGGGTTAGGGCGTCCCCGGTTTGCACTGCAAGTCATGCTGCACCGGCCAAGTGGCGTGATTCCGTAGGGCAGGAAGTGGCCCTTGGTGTAGATGAAGCCACCGGCTGCGGGCCTGAGGACAGCATCACATGGGATGATCATGAGGCCGGAGGCCGGAAGGGAGCAGCCACACTAGCACAGAGGAGCTGGGAGATCCGACGACACTGCGCCCGCAGCGCCATCCACGAAGGACTTGATGCCCAGGAACATCCCCAGCCGATCCTGCAGAGAGAAAGGAGGATCGTTCCCGCTCGCTTTCAGCACAAGAGTGCACAGGTGCAACACACTGTCACCTGAACCATAAACTTCTCTAAGCATGAACGTAGGAAACCTGAGATTTGTCGTTTTGCGCTTCACTTCTCTGCCCGACTCTGCCCCCCCCCCCCTGCAGCTCCGGAGGTACGTGATGGTGGACCAGCGCCATGTAGCCCAGGCCAGAGATGGATCCGAAGAACCCCACAGACAGGCCTCGGGCCGGTTCAGTCTGCTCTCTGTGCGTGCATGCCTATACCTTCAGGGGCGAATGCTCCACACGCCACACAAGCTTCATGGTAAAGCTTGCCTGCAGCAGCCGTGGGTACCCAGTGAATACCCACTCCCAGGATCAGGAAGAGGGTGGTAAATCCCACGCCCGCTGTGCCTGGCACTGGAGCTGAGCAAATGTGGGGTGTTTGGACAATATCCAATAGATACTTCTTGTTTAGACGTGCTTGACTATTAGTGGTAGGGGCTGATACAGCCAGCTGCGTCAGCAGTCTTGGCGAAACCTCCGGAAAGTATCAGGAGGCTGGTCTTGCCTACCATGCATCCTCGTGTCTCACCCAGGTACTGCAGAAGCACCTCCACAGGTGGTGATGACTCTTGCAGGGGGCAGTAGTCACGGTGGTCGTTGAAACGACTGTCACTTGAGAGCACCGGCCGTGAAAGCTGGAGGAACGGGTGCACAAAAGCGCAAAAAGCAGTGTAAAAAGAAGAGCAAAGGTCAATCGATGCTGGCTCTTTGGTACTCGGGGCCCGCGCGGGCAGCAGGGGCGTCAGGACCTGTAGGTTGAGCCCACGGCGTGCTGCTTTTTCCCAACTAACGAGCAGCGCGAACAGACGGTGAGATTTTGGCAGGAGAAGTACGATATCTGCAGGAAGGCAACTAGATCACAGCAGAAAGGAGAACGCCGCAACACAGAATGTGGGACGCTTAGAAATGGAACTTCCACGCCTGTCCACACAGTGCAATAACAAAACTTCACCCGAAATCCACACTAGACTAGACTCACTAAACAAGACCAGCCAGATGACCGCCCGCAAGTCCCCATGTCGGATCTGAACCCCCAAACATGTCACACCAGTCTCGCGCTGGAGCTGCTGGGCTTGCCGGCCAGCGCTGAGATGCTGGTGACGAGCAAAAGATCCGACATGTCACCTCAGCTTCTGTGATGTAAGTTAGGTCTTCTTTGGGGTTGGAGGGGAAGCAGAGGGGATGGGGGTACGATGGGTTAAGGCCACCACTCTGGGTGAAGCCGAAGTAGTCCTTGAAGAAGACCACCTGTGCGGGATGAGAGCAACGCCTCAGCCTTCAGAACGTGAAGCCTCGAGCTACTTACAACGTTCATGGGTTGGGATGTTCCCCCTTATACTAACACTCCTTAATAGGGAGTATACCTCCCTACTAGAATCCCTATTAAGGACTGTTAGTACAAGGAGGAACATCCCAACTCATGCGTGTAGGGCGGTTTCTTGCAACAAGTTGACCTCTGGACCCTCCGTGATGCCGAGGCTGAAAGTGAAGACACAGGAAGCGAACAGCCTCAGAGAGCTCCCCCGGCTACGTAGAATTTCGGGGTTCAGGGGGGGCTCTTTGGCCCTGTGAGGCCTTGCGATGCTTCAGAGATTGTTGAGATTTTTGAGGGTTTAGGGTTCCACTCCACACGCATCGCTGCACAGGTGTGCACAAACAAGGATCGGACAGGATGCCGGTCTCTCTCCCGGTCAGCAACCTGCGCTCAAGCAGTAGACACCGCCATGCGTACATCAAACCGAGCAACTGAGCCACATAACCCCCTTGCGCTGCCCGGCCCAGGGTTCAGGGAGCAACAATCCAGCAACCCAGGGATTCGCACTCTCGTCTGCGACGCGGAGGCGCGAACTGCATTGTGCTACACCTGCCAATCCGCAGCCTCCACCACCGAGAAGCTGCCTTGCTTCCTGGCTCTGTGGCGACATGTTGCGGGAAGCAGCTTGGCTTGGTTTCGGTAACTGTCAGGCTGTAGTGTTTTTGAGGAGGAGAAGGTACCCAGAAGGTACCGTTTGCTTTTGCCGGCAGCAACTAAGCGCTGAGTGGCTGGGCTTACACGGTGCGCTCACGATGCAAACGATGCTGACGATGCAAACGATGCACATTGACAGCTCGAAAGTCTAAGAATGCTCTAACATGCTCCCAAGCACTTCAAGAGCTGACGGCCTGAAGCCCAAAAAGGACTACGAAAGGACCACATGAAATCACCGATTCTCTATCTTCCACAGGCCTGAATAGAGGGTCGGCGAGAAGGCTTGTGGCGAGAGGGCCCTGTCACCAAGAACGGGCCGAGTGGCAAAAGCAGGCTTGCAGCTCATACTCGCAGAGATGCCCAACAGCGCAGGGCAAGCCACCATGAGCTGCATCGGCCGGCCTTGTCGGCGAGTTTGTGGGTGAGCTGGCCTTCGGATCAAGATGGATCAGAGGTTCGACTGGAAGACGCTTGGAAGCGCGTGGCCATCACGGTTGGAGTTGGGTTCGTGCAATGACCCTTGCGAGCGTGGAATGCCCATGCGTTCAGGGAGAGAGTTGTTTGAAAGCACTCCTTTTTGGTATGCCCCTGGCACTTGGCACGTTCTCATTGGGTTCAGCGAAAACCTCCGCAGCCGGTGGTCCGGGTTCTGTCTACAACAAGCATGAGCATCTCAACAGCGTCTGGTCCAGGAAGATGTCTAGGAAAGATTGAAATCCTTAGCATCATCCATGGGCAGATTGGATGTTCAGCAGAATGCACTTCACGCAGCACATCATTAGCCTGCCGACTGTTCAGTTTAACAGTTCCTAGCTGACTCGAGCTTCAAATAATTCAATAGCGATGTAAGGGTTAAGGTTCGCAGCAACATGGATGCTGAATCTTCCGTCCGTGCTGCCAAGCTGCATACAAATCTGCAGCCCTTGTCCGTAGCCTTCTGAAACGCCAACCACTACCGAGGCCTCGAAGGCCTCACACACCTTGGGCATGCTTAGTTGGGGGAAAGTTCGAGCGGGGAGGGGCGCCGACAGTCGAAGGGAGAACATGTGCAGAGCTGGGCAATGGGCCTTCTGGAACATGAGCCAAAAAGATCATACAAACCCAAACCCTCATGATCCCTCCCCATCCCACCATTTGTCGCCGGAAGGCCTCTCTTGCCGCTGGCAGCTTCCAGTCGCTCAGACCGGCCATAGGGCCCAAACGAGTCCTCCAAGGGTTCCTAGTCGCGAACATGAATACCGGCTACTGGCAGGAACCCGGATTAGGATGCTTTACTGTAGGAACTTTAGGAACATTGGGAACATGGCTCTCCATACTTGTAACTCCCTGGATCTCCCTGGCGTTTGTGGCTCAAATGCAGCCGCTCCAGTCCTTCGGCGCCCCGAGCACGGCAGTGCTGACGATCCGCTTGTCCTCCTCCTGGGGGAAGCGCGTCGGGGCATTGCTACTAGTGCTGGTGTTTAGGTGTTGACTGGTGTTGGGGGGTTAGGGCTGCTGCAATAATTACTGAGCCCGGACCACATCCCTAACTCAACAAAGCGCTCATCCCAATCCTTGGTGAACTCTCGGCGGCCCTTTTTCGGCGCTCCGCCAGCCGCCCCGGACTTGCCCGCGGAGGCCTGGACACCGGAATGCTACAACGTCTACAATCCACAGCATGCTGCCCTGTTGCCGCGCTGCCACATTGCAATACTCATCCCTCTCCCTCAACTCCTCCTGCTCCTGATGCTGCCCGATCCTGCCCCTGATCCTGCCACTGCTCCTGCCACTGCTCCTCCTGCTACTGCTGCTGCAGCGACAACGATGACCCAAGCAAAGTAATACTATGACTGTCGTGCAGTGACCAGTACTGCACACGCACCGTGTTGGGTGTTGCCGTATTCACTGATGAACAAAAAGAGCAACAAAGACCCCACGCTGTTGCCCCCCAAAAACGGATCGCGTTGTTCCTACGGAGATGCTCTCCACTGCAACTTGATCGTCTCACTCCCCGCTGGCCAGCCTGGACCCAGCGAACACTGTAGAGCACCGGCTCCTGGCAACAAAAAAGAAGAGGGCACTTGGGTTCATGCAGTGGCTTCAGTGAGCTAGAGGGCCTATCCTCTTGCGACCATGAGGGATGGGGATCAAACTGCTAGGTTTCATGCGTGCACTTAAGAATGTCTACTGAAACACCTGCAACCCTGCACGGAAGCTGTCGGTGCTAGAGCGCCCTGACTGACATGGGCGAATCCGAAACAAGCGCATAGGAACAAAAACCCACGGAATGGAAAACGACTGGCAAGTTCGACGACTGCAGCAGAACGGTTGCATCCATGTAGAGAGCATCGGCTTTGCAACGTCGCTCCGACCGCCAAGGGCATGTCAAAAAAGCTAGACATCAATGTTTCATGTGTTTCGATCGGTTTCAGCATCCTGAATTTCTTTGCAGACAAGACATGGCATACCATCTGCCACATGCTTCCCTTCCAACGATATCAAGACTGTGCGATCGCTACGACCAGGTTCGCAGAAGTTCGGGAAGTTTCGCCAGCTGGGGGTTTGCGAAAATTGGGGACCCTAAAATAGACCCCCAAATAGTAGGATCCCCTTCCAATAAGGGCCCCTAATTTCGGAAACCCGCAACTCTCGCGCAGGGCGCCCGCCAGCATGGCAAATCGACCCAGGCAAGGGTTGTCGCCACAGTCACCACATCTAAAGTAAAGCTTCCGAGGATGGGCCAATGGTAGGCTGCATGGAGCCAGTTCCTGGCATTTCTACGAAGCAAATGCCTGCCAGCACTGGCGAGGTACGAGTCGCGGACTCGCTGCCTTTTTCCATTCGGGGTACTGGTGCTGGTCCGGCCCAGAGCCAGCCGCCAGCCATGCGGGGTCCAAACCTCCTCTCGGATCAGCGAGCGGCGAATCGGCCCTTGCTGTGCAGCAAGCAGCTGCTTCTTGACTTTCTTCACACCCTTGAACAGAAACTTGATTGCACGGGCGAGACGACGGCATCGGAACCGGCAAGCCAAAAGGTGGGATGAGAGCTCCGGTGTGTCGTCTGGCATGGACCGCGCAGTGCGATGGCTTACTGACCAGTTTAGCTGCAGAAGATGTGGGGAAGTTGCCTGGCGGCTCACAGAGATTGGCATCCCAAAGGAGCTGGAACCCTGTGACCCCACATTCCCTGGCAGACGCTGCGCGCTGCCTGCCCCGCATCCTCTGCGCATAGGCTGAACACGCGTGTTGGCCCCAAGAATGTGATCAAAAACGAGCCTTCTCAAAACTGCCGATACGAACGATACGAACTGCCGATACGAATCTCCCCGCCAACCCCACACACTCGGGGCCTGTAGGTCCAGTCAGAGTTTAGGGCTTGGGGCAATGCTGCATGCTCGTGTTTTGGGGCTACTGTTGATAGCAGTCGGAGAGTATGGCATGCCAGTATGCTTGGCACAATCAGCAGGGGTCCATCAGCAAAATGCCCTAAACCCTAAACCCCCAAACCCTAAACCCTGAAGATTGTACTCCGGAGGCGCGGCCTTCTCCGGGGCCCCCAAGGCCAGGCCACCGCCGCCCGGGCCCCCAGCAGCTGCCGCCTTCGGCGGCGCCTTGCCGCCGCCTGTCAGTTGGGAGGGCAGAGTTGCGTTGAATTGGGGGTTTAGGGGTTTAGGGGGTTTAGGGGGTTTGGGGGTTTGGGGGTTTGGGGGTTTGGGGGATCGGGGGTTGGGGGTTTGGCGGGTTTGGGGGGTTGGGGGGTTTGGGGGTTTGCTACAGGGTTTTGCATGGGGCTTGGGTTGGCTTTGTGGTCTGCCGGTGGTGTTGGAGCTTCCGGGTGTGTACCTTGAGTCCTCGACCGAGCGAAATTCACGAATCGAGGCGCTTGAAGTTTAAGCTCTGAATGCCAGTTGGGGACTTTGCTTCGGTTCAAATCCCCCAGACCTGCAGCTCTGCTCTCGAAGGCGTCGAAGAAAGCTAAGGTCACCTGGCATGGCGTTGGGGGAGTCAAGTGTGGAGTCAGATGCCACTGCACGTTGTGCGAGTCCACTGGCAACCCCCCCCCCCCCCCCGCCTTTCCCTCCTTGGAAGAGTCCAGCTTAATCAGCTCAATGTCTGAGATGTTCGAGATCTGCCGTGGTTTCCTTCAGGGAAAACTTATCGAGGCAGTCGAACAAGCCCTGCTTCGTTCAGGTGCAAGTTATCAGAAGATTCGCCATACCTCTCTCAAAGCCATCTCGGAACCCCACTCGCCTGGGCGCACGTTCGCGCTTCGCTCCACCCTTGGCCACAGTTGCGTCTGTGCGGCGCATGGCAAAGCCCCGGAAGTCGTCAAGGTTTTGTCGGCCTTCCGTGTTGAGGCATCTGAAGGGAGCGAAAGGCGTGAAATCCAAAGCCACTTGAGCTTGGGTCAGCTCGGAGCCTTTCTCGTAACCCTCCACATGGTCGAGGAAGTCTTCAATGGAGTCCTCACCCTGAGGAATGTTGGTCCAGGATTTGGCTAGCTTCTAATCTGCTTCACGGACGGAGGCAAGGAACCTGGAAGTCACCGGCCGACTTGAACAGATCTCTGGACTCCTGCAGGGACAACTTCCCAGCTTTGTGTAATGCTTTGTGGGTTGCGAGCCGTCTCTGCACATCATACAATCATGGACCACCTTGAAAATCAGACCCTGCCTTGGCACAGCGCTTCGCCTCCTCGAAGTCTTGGCGGCCCAGGTGCGCGCCGGACTGGAGCATCATGGATCCAGCCTCCACAACACCAAGCGTGAACGTGAACCAGCACTCTCACTGCCTTGCACCGAAAGCGGCACAAGTATATGCAAGAGCAGCCCGTTCGTCCCTGGCCTCGCCGGCAGTGTCTCGAAGGGCTCTGAAGGCTGTCTCGGAATCCTGGCTGGCAGCTGCTCCATGTCTCCATGTCGGATGTCTTGTTGCAGGATGCAACATGATGTCACGACACGTCTCACCAACACGCGCTACAGGCCTGCGCCGTCTTCAGGGCGTCGTCGAAGTTCTTGGTCATGAGGTTTGCGTTTGCCAGGATGTGCAGACTGATGGCTGTCTGCATCTTTTCCCCGAGCTCCTGTTCCAATGACCCTGGCAAATGGTGTACACGTGGTAACGCTCATGACCAGCCAAATATCTCGCTTAATTTCCTGTCCACACCCCGAGGAGCAGCCGTCTTTCGACCCTAACAAGCTCCGGCCCCGCTCGCTCTTGCATGGCTCCTGGTAGAGCTGCACTGCCTCTTGAGCAGCCCGGAGTGCCTCCTGTTTTATGGGGCCGAGAACATCAATATGGCAAAACTTCGATGTTTGGATTTTAGCTGACTGGAGGTCCGGTGGTGGTGGGACGGTGCCGGGCAACAGCCTTCGGATGTCCAAAGCGTGGAGCGCAAACTAAGTCTCAAACATCTGCACCGCCAGTTGGAGTCTCTCCGAAATTTGCATACGACGTACAGGTCCTGCGGGTTGCCCTGGCCCACGGATGCGAGCGCGAAGTGCACGTCAGAGACGAGCTGCGCTGCCTTAAATGGAGCTGCACCTAGTGCACACAACCTGCACAGAACAAATGGGCACGCCAGCTTCGACATACCTGTGCAAGTCACAGCTCAAAAGCCATCAAACCCTATGAAACCCTACATACACCCGGAGCTGGGAGCACACAACGGTCCAGGCAACTGGGCAACCCCGCCTCGGCCCGGCCGCGCTTGTCTCCGAGCTTCCTGCATTGTAAGGGCTGGAGGTCCGCAGCAAAGCCGCATCACGTGGGGGTTGCTCCCAAACTTGGGTCTGTTTCGTAGATAGAACAACCCGCATGTCGTGGGGAATGTTGCACACGAATGCGCGCTTGGCCTTCAGCAGATCTGGCCCAAAACCCTCAAAAGAAACCCTTAAAACCCTGAATCCGCAGCGACGTCAAGCCCCAGGCCTGTAGGCCAAGGCACACTCCTCGGCGGCACGCTGGGCCTGCTGGACATCGCCTGAGGGCAGATCAACATCTTCTTCTATCAAGTCTACTACTGTTGCTGTTGTTGTGGCTTTTGCTGTTGCTACTGCTATTGTTATTGTTGTTGTTTTCGGGTTTGGGGGGGTTCTAGGGGCGTATGATTCAGGGATCGAGTTACGCAAGTTCTCTGAGGCCACTACAGATCAGCTGACAAGAAGGGCTCTACACAAAAACGCACACCCCACCTTTGCCCATGTGGATCTTGGCAATACCCAGCCAGGCTTCGCCTTCGCCTTTCCGGTCGCCTGCACTCACTTTCTTCGGACCCGTCACTGGGCCTCATGGGTCTGCACAGGGTTGCTCATTCTGGTATGAAAGACGAGTGCTGAACGAACTACACCCATTGCAATGGCGGAGGGGTGGGGGGGGGGTGGTGCAGAAACCTAACATCGGAGCAAATTCCTCCTTCAAAGCTTCCTCGAACTTCGCTGCGTGCCTACAGCCAGGAAGAGCGCCGGGCACTGAACGAGGCAGTTCAGCGCTTCCTCCGTTTGGGCAGTGTGCTCGTGCTGTGCTGTCGAAAGAAGGCATGCCTGGCCATCTTATGTTCAACACGCTTCTGATCGCGGCTTGTACTTTGGATTTCGACTCTTGAACTCGAGAAGTCGATCCTGGCAGTCTCTGGCTCCTATGCCAGAACCCAAAGCAGCACAATGCCCCAGGCCGGAAATCCGGCGCAGAGGGTATGACTGATATGTGCACATCAGAAATGACAAGCAGTAACAACCACAAGAACAAGAACCCGAACACCCGATAACAATAACAATAACTTGAACGGAATAACAATAATAACAATACCAACATTACAGATGACAGTAACAGCAGAGCTTGTAATGACAATGATAGTGACGAAGAAGATGATAATGACAATGGCAAAAAAAAGCCGAAAGATGAACATGATAAAGAGTATGATAACAAGCGGCGAAGAGGAGCGAAAACTGATCGGCACAGAAGGACTCCCATCCCCCGATCACCGCCTCGAGGTCTCCCCGGAGCTGATGCAGCTTCCCCTCAGATTCATGCGATGTTTATATGGGGAGTGTTAGGGTACAGATCAGGGGCTTCCCCAAGTGCCTTTAGGAATGCTGCATGCTTCGTGGAGAGGATACCTCAGAGTGCCTAGGGCGGTCCGGGGCGCCATCATCAGGAACGCCGAGCCCTCGCCCTTCTTCTCCTTGCACGCAATGGGATCCGGCAACAGCGCTCAACCATGGCAGTACGAACCGTAAGCCCCCAGATCAGTCACCAAGCTTGCAGACCCTGAATCCCGTATGCAAGTGTCTTGGCGATCAGGTCTCCACAGCAGTCCCTCAAGAGTCACCAACCTCTGCCCTCTCGCGGGGCAGCTCCGACACCACTTCTTCTGAGAGCTATACTGGGTACTGAGTACTCTGCTGCCAGGCCCTCTCCTTGATGCTCTTGAAGCGGCGCTGCTGCTCCGAAGCCAGGCGCATTCCCTCGTCAGCACTTCCTTAGAGATTTTGCCCAGAAAGAACCAGAGATGATGGCACGAACCCCAACATCCTTGTTGCACCCCAAGGCCGGTGTACTCCCTTCCTCCCAGCATTCTCAGCCCCTCCATGTCTGCACCGGGTTACCCATGGCAGCGTGGGCGTCCACCATGGCCTGTCAAGCAAAGTCGTTCCTCCATCCACCCTAAGCCCCCCATCTGTGTACACCAGGCTCTCCTGGCCGTTTTGATGCCGAGGAGGGACCCTTCTAAGGGACCTTAAGAGGCATGTAGGGGTTAATAGTTAACACCAACACACCTGAACCCTAACCCCGAAACTAGGGATCCTACACCCCAATGGACCCCCCAACCTCAGACTCCGAAAGTCATCACATGGGTTCTAAACTCCAAACCCTGAAGCAGCCTAAGGCAGACCGGCCTTGAGGCACTTGATCTCTGCGTCTCGCGACGCACGGCTCGGGAAGGCCTGCAGTGGAAGGAGCTCTTCTAACTAGGACGGAGCATTTGGACAACATACGTAATATTGTGAGAGTGGGAGTGCGAGAGCGAGAGACTTGGGGCTTGGGGCTCAGGGGTTCTGGGGGGGTTTTCGGCTTGAGAGCGTGTCGGGAGAGCAGTCGCTTCATTCAAGAAGAAAGAGGAGCACGCTGCCACCGTCAGCATCCTAAACAGTATCCCCTCAGATCGCGCCTGGTTTCGGTATAGACCGCAAGCCTGGAGCACAGTTTGGGGTTTCGGGTTCGGCAGGGCTGCACAGACTTGCAAGCAGTGCTACAAGTGGCAGCAGCAACCTGCTCGGCGGATCGCAATGCCTCGCCAGGCTCCTCCTGCAAGCTGCAACGACTCAGCCATCAACTTACGTGCAGTGTTGGAGTCACGTTAAGCGACAAGCCGCCATACTCACCTCCCAATCCTCCCAATGTTGCTCAGGCCCCCTACGACTCATCCAACCTTCTCCAGCCGGATGAGGGCGGATGCCAGGAGCGCCTCTGCCGACAATGCACGGAAGGGCAGGATGGGAAAGCGGCTCTTCCAACCGTCAACCTTCCAATACACGTTTCCTTTCTGCATGTTAAACCCCAAGCCCTTGTCCCCGAAACACCACCCCCCAAGACCGAAAGCTCCCAAACCCCATACCGGAAAGCCCCCTCTGTAAACCCCTACTGTAAACCCCTAAACCCTAAACCCTAAGCCCTAAACCCTAAACCCTAAACCCTGAACCCTGAACCCTGAACCCTGACCCCTGAACCCTGACCCTAGCTGGCACTGGCATAAAGCAGAGCCTTGGCTTCCACGGTGCGGTCGTTGGAGGCCTGGCTCAGCTGGAAGGGGATCCAACCCTCAGAGGGACTCAGGGTTTGGGGTTTAAGGGCTTCGGGTTTTGGGGATTGTTGGGTTGGGGTGGGGTGTGGGCGTGGGTGTGTACAAAGGGTCCACAGACCGCTTCTGGCACCTTGGGATGGATCTAGGCCAAGCCTGAAGCCCGACGCCTTCGTCAGAAGAGAGCAAGGACTGCAGGCCAAACGCAAACCCCTAAGATCCCGCACCCTAACATGATAAACCCCTGAAGCCCTCCCAAAACCTAACCAAATTTTCCAAACCCCAAAACCAGAGCCCACTTTTCAGAGGGAAAAAAGCTGCCTGACCACACACCCCCCCCCCACAGAAGAATGTGGCTGGGTGCCTTGGCGCAAGTGACGGCCTCTCCGCGCGGCGCTTTTAGGGCTCAGGCGATCTCTAAGCGGGTTTGAGGGTCGTTGGGGGGCTTTCTTGGATTTGGGTTTTGCAGGCCTTTGGGGTTCCTCGCAAGCTCCCGTGGTGCCATGCACAGCTCCTTGAGCCCTCAATGCCGCGCCTCCTGCGCAGCGCGCAAGGCCTGGTCGAGCTCCTTGCTGTCCTCGCCGATGGTCACAATGTAAGGTGCTTGCAGGTTCGGCCGCAGGTCCCAAGCGCTCCTTGTGGATCTTGGCGATGGCCAGCATGACAGATGCCTCTTCCTGCAGGCAGAGGAGGATGGCAAAGATGGACGACCAAAAGCCATGACAGGAGTCATGATGAGTCATGATGAGTCATGTGGCCCCCGCGCGCCTTCTTGTCACCTGCCTGCCTGAACTTGTCTGCAAGGCTCTGGCCCTCACGAAGTGCGTCCGCGGGGTCCTGGCTAGCTCCCACTGTCCAGCCCGCCCAACCTGGTCTCAACCCCTGCTGCGGGACGACCTCCTTCGCCATACAAGCGGCGCCCATGGCCTCGAGGGCCTCGCTCTCCTGCCATCGGCCCAGACTGATCCCTCGAATGGGGACCCCCAACCCCTTAGAGGGAGGGGGGGGGGGGGGGGGGGGGGGGGGGGGGGGGATGCTGGAATTGTAATTTACAAAGCGGGCCCCCCTGATTTGCGGCACTCCTCGGACGCCAGCTATGATAATTGTAAGTAAAAACCGTTTTACAGTTATGCGCCCCATCCCCCAGTTTACATTTTTGAGGGGGTTGGGGGTGAATGGGATCACACGGAGCGCATCGGAGCGCAAAGAGGCCCGGCCTTGGACTTCAGGCCCATGCTCTGATACAGCTTCAGGGCCTTTGGCGGCAGGGCAGGTGCGGCCAAGTGCTGCCAAGTTGTCCCTTCGCCCTCGCCGGGAGCCTCCTGAGCTGCGGCCACACCGGTGGCAGACTCGGCCGCAGAGCAGAGCCCCGCAGCCTCGACAGCTCGACAGCGTCACGGCTGAAGGAGGATATGGTGCACATCACAATGACGTGGTGTTTTCAAAATGCTCTATGACATGAACACATGTACGTATGAACATACACATGACATAGACACGCAGTGACACACGCGCACAGCAAGTCCCCGCCTTGGCAACAAGGCACTGAGCCTTTGCCTCCAAGAGTTTCTCGCCAAGGGCCCTGGGAGCGGCAATCCCATGAAACATCCTTTCGGGGGTCTGGTGCGCACAGGGCTCTGGGATTCGAAGGAAGTATGTTGGTGGCCCTGAGGGCAGCCTTTCGCCTTCAACCCATGATTCGAAGGCTCATGGGCAGTTGTCTGTAAGGTTCATACTCCACTTACAAGTAACACCGTACCTTCAAGTAGACTCGGCAAGTGTTGCCCAAGTGTGGAAGAGTCAGCAGATGCAGTAGTTGCAAGGGCTTTTTAAGCTGATGATGCTGTTTCTGTGGATCTCTCACATCCAACCGGTGCCCTGCCAACGTACAACTCCATCTGACACCGTCAACATACTGGACAACTCTGTCCCCAGAGGCCCGCGCTTGGCGACCGTCAGTGCCTCCTGCGCCGATCCGAGGGCTCGCTTGCCAGCCCCTTGGATGAGGTTGGCCTCCCATCAGGTTGAGCCCCGAAACCAGGAAGACTCTGCGGTGGCGAGCAGGCGAGCGCAGCCAAACAGGAGGCCTCGGTGATGGTCGCGAGGATGTCATACTCACGCATCCTGCTGGGTTTGGACTTGTTGGCTCCACGTCCAAGGGGCCTTCGTGTGCCCATGTGCCCCAAATAACACACCATCCCACGGTCCTGTCTCCGACTTGCCGGGAGAGCTTGAGACCCTCGGTGGCCCGGAAGACGCAATCGTCGGTGCTATCCTGAAGCCAAGCATCGCTGCCCGTGCAACCACGAGCCCCGACTTCATCCCCTCTTCCCAAAAAACCTGCCCTTTGCAAGAGAAGCTCACGAGCAGCGCACAAGTAGAGAGGGCCTTCCCCAGGTGAGCCAAGGCGATGCTGTGGATGGCAGCCACCTGGCCCTTTCCGTGGCCGATCTCCTCCCGTGCTGGTGTTTCTTGCACATGACATGGGTTCTGTCGCAGTCTGCCCCCAAAACCCCTCCTTGAAGGTCTTCAGAGACTGGTTGGCGGCTTGCAGCGCGCCAAAAGCATCCACGCCAAGGGAGGCCACCGCAACGGCACGCAGGGCCGTGGCCTCGCCTTGGCCAAGATCGTGGAGGTGGGGTTTTTGGCTTATCCTGTCCAGTCCCTCCAGGCTTATCCGGAAAAATCCAGGCTTCTCCCAAAACTGCCCCCCTTCTTCTCTCAAAGCGCTCAACGAGGGCGGAGAGTGGGGGTTGAGGGCTTTGGGGACTGTCTTTGGGGGGGCCCCTAGCACAGAGGCCAAGAGGCCCTCCGGAGAGTTGCTCTCCCGAAAGCTGGCCAGGGCTTCCTTGGCATTCCTCAGGAGCCAGGGTTGAGGGTTTAGGGTTTAGGGTTTAGGGTTTAGGGTTTAGGGTCTAGGGTTTAGGGTTTAGGGTTTAGGGTTGCATGGGCAAGCAAGACAAGGCGAAAGACTTCTCCCGCACCGACTCTCACATCTCTAGAGCTCCGATTGCTGACCACGCTTCTTGAGCGCATCCTCGGACTGAGGATTCTCCATCTGGAGCTGAGCCAAGGAAGCCTGTGCAAAGGGTGCAAGATGCTTGCAAAGGGTGCAAGATGCTTGCGAACATGTTCAGGAAAGAAAAGGGGCAACGAACGGCCTTCACCAGCGCGGCAGCTTTCGCTGCGCCCGAGAGCTTCTGCGGAGCTTCGGCGGCCGCCTGTCAGAGCTCAAACTCGCAACCTCGCCATCGCTTTTGAGTGTGTGAGAGCAGCATCTGCAGGTGTGGCCAGCTCAATTATCCGTGAGAGGTCCAATGTTTAGTTGCATTGGCAATCTATGTCGAGATCTGATATGCAGCGCGACGAAGAGCATCAGAACAAGGCTCTCGCGTCTTTCGGCCTTCAGCGCCGCTTCCGGCTCTGGCTTGGAGCTGCTGAGGTCGGCCACGGTGATGGGCGTCAGCCTTGGCATCGCTTTTAAGGCTCCGGAAAGCTTCGGGAGGTTCAGGCTTTCGGGAGGGTTTTGGGAGTGTCGGCTTAGGGCCAGAGGGCTCAGAGCTGAGGGCTCGGGAGCGTGGACTGGGGGGGCAGTTCCCGGCTGGCGAGGCATTAAAGAGGAGCCTAGGGGCTTCTCAGTCCAGCTCGCTCCGACCTCCTTGGCAAGGTCCATGGCCTGAGTTACAAGGAAACCAAAGCAAACGGCCGCACCGGGCGCAGATCCACCAACTGCGGAAGCCGAGTTGCAGCTTTCAAAGTCGTGCCGGAAGCCTTCGCAGGGTCTCCCTCTGTTTTGCGTATTTGACATCGGTTGAAGATGGACAAACGAGACATGACGAGACCCTCCGGCCTTGCCCGCGGCCGTCTTGGCCAAATCGGCAGCCTGGAAGCTGCACCACTTCCCAAGAACGGGGGAAGGGGAGGGGGGGGAAGGGGGGATGTTGGGTCTGTTCATGGCAGCTCTTCTTGGATATTGGGTTCGGATGAGCTGGAGGAACACCATCCCCCTCTGCACACTTCTCTGGGTTGTTGGGTCGGGCCCGCATGTCACCTCTGCGCCTCTGTATGATCCGCTGTGCTCCAACAGAAGTTTAGAGGTGTCGCCCGAGCCTTTGTTTGCAACCTTGTCTCATGTCTTAAAGCAGTGTGGAGAGAGAGAGAGAGAGAGAGAGAGAGAGAGAGAGAGAGAGATCCATTAAATCAACTCCGGGATGGGAAGCACAACCTCCGCTTCCGCCTTGCCCCAGGGCCCAGAGTCGCCGCCGCTTCCACCAGCTGCCAACAGCCCGGCAGCCTGAAGAAGGAGGCGAAGGCTTTTAAGGGGCCTCTGGGGTTGCTTTAAGTAGGGCTAAGAGTGGGTTCAGGGCTTAAGGGTTCATGGGTTCATGTAGGGGGTTTAAGCGGTTTAAGTGTTTTCAGGTCAAGGAGCGCACACGCACACACACACACACACACACACACACACACACACACACACACACACACACACACACACACACACACACACACACACACACACACACACACCGCTGGTCTTGTTCTACAAAGCGAGAACCCTTACTGCAGGCTACTGCACCTCGAAACTTCCTGAAGCACCTGCCTCTCTGCGAATTCCGTGTGATAGGCATGAGGCAGGGCAGCAGGCACAGCACGGTGTCTCTGCTGGCCAAAGGCTGCAAAACGATTGAGAGGACTAGCTCAGTATTGACCATTGTGTAGGTGATCATGATCACACTATAGACTCTACAAACCCTAAAGATCCCCAAGTCCCTTCTCTCCCCTTCCACCCCCCTCGCTCCCCCGAGCCTCGCTCCAGGTTGCGCCCAGGCCACGAAGGGCCTCGACGAAATCTGGGCCTCTGCAACAGCGCAGCTGAGATAGCTGAGGGGTTGTTGAAGGATTGTTTCTTGGAGGATGAGGGATTGGGGTTTTACAGCTTTATAAACCTTGATTAGGTGTTCAGAGCGCCTGTCTTGCCGAGTTGGGCAACAGCCGCAGTAACGGCTCCCGCTGCTTCAAGCATCTTCATGCCATTGTCTTTGCCCTGCAGAGGGGAGTCATGTCTGCTGAACCTTCGCAGTCCAAACATGCCTAAGTCCCAACTTCTGCACGCCACACCAGCCTTTTTCTGAAGGTCCGTTCCCAGCTTGGCAGCATCATCGGCTTTCTTGCCTGCCTAGAGCTCGGAACTGTTAGGCCCAGGCCCAAAGACTATGACAAAAACAAGACCTACTTCTGGCGCATGCCTTATGCTGTGACCCCGTTGGCCCTCACCAAATCCCTGAAAGCAGCAGCATTTCTTGCAATTCCTGTCCGAGCCCGGTGCCAAAAGGTCCAGGGCATTTGCCCAAGTGGTCGCTGCCTGGCAGAGCAAGCCACAAGCCCTCATCGCTCAACCCCAAGAAAACCCTTTGCCTCCCCTATGGGTGCCATGGCTGCAGATATCTTCGTCGTAGCGCTAAGAGCCGGAGCTGCGGAGAGTTTTGAGGATCGAGGCGCGCATCTTGCACACTCGCACTACGAACCAACCCCAAACCTTGGTGAATACGAAGTGGCACGAAGAGCCCTGCCCCCTCCAAGCTTCACTGCAGAGACTACGCACAGAGCACCCAAGTGCACCGCCTGGGTCACCTCATGCTCCTGCAGAAATCTTGAGAGTGATCTGAGGTCTGTACAGGGTGCCAAGAAGGTCTAGACTCTCAGGTTCCATTGTTGCTCTGGTTCCTGCAATGATAACGACGGTTTGTGCCAGAACTAGCCTGTCATAGTCTATGGGAAGTCTCGGAAGGAAGCTAGGCATTGCAAAGGAGCGCAGTGGCCCTGAATTCGTTGAACTTCCTGCAACTGCTCCTCACATTCAAGTGCTTGTATAAGCCGTTACCCGTTACAACATACACTCCCAGCTGGAGCATGGCTCTTTGTGTTTGACCATGTGACATCATCAGCCGTCGCACAATTGCAGCTGCTGGTATGCGGCGCACCGAGAAGAAGAAGATGGCAATCAATGAGCCAACCTTGGTTGGAAAAGAACGTTCAGCAAATAACAATGTGAAGGGTACCCGCCCCAATTCTTGAAAGGTCGTGAGGCTCAGACGACTGGCAAGCGGTTCATGCTAGCAAAAATCGCTTCCCTCCTGGTGGCGCCTGAACCAACCGTTGAACCTTTCCAGGCCGCCAGGTAGCGAGGTTCGAGGCCACGATGAGGTAGCACCTCGGAAAACGCGAGGGTTTTTTTTTTAACAACCCTTCACAAGCGCGAGGGTTTAGGGTTTAGGGTTTAGGGTTTAGGGTTTAGGGTTTAGGGTTTAGGGTTTAGGGTTTAGGGTTTAGGGTTTAGGGTTTAGGGTTTAGGGTTTGGGGTTTGGGGTTTGGGGTTTAGGGTTTAGGGTTTAGGGTTTAGGGTTTAGGGTTTAGGGCGTCTCGCCGCGCGGCGGCAGTAAGTACCATGTGTAAATGGCCGCTGTGAGCTTTCACAGGCCACCACCCAAAGCATTGCCTTTTAGGGTTTAGGGCTGTCGCCCACAATTCCCACCATTGCTTTCCCATGGCGTGGTGAAAGCAGCGGGGCGGGGGCCAGAAGTCCAGGAGGGGGGGGGGGGGGCAAGGGGGGGCAGGGGGGTCAGGGGGTCAGGGCGGCTCAAGGCGGGGCCGGAGGGCCAGGGGGGGGCCAGGGGGTCAAGGGGGGGCCAGAGAGGTCAGGCGGTTTTTGGCTCCGGAAGGGGTCCCCCCATGGCAGACCCTAGATTTCAGGATTTTCGGGCCAACGACTCTCAGGAAGGTTCCCAGGGGGGTCCCCTGGCCGACGTCGTTCTAGGGCTTGGCCGTCGTTGCGTTTAGGGTGTTCCAATCAAGGGGAATATCGGAGTACTCCTGTGTAAATATAGGCGCCACTCTGGTGGCCTAGTGGCAAGGCGAGGTTTAGGGTCTCTCTATTCGACCACTCTCCAATGGCTCCACCCATTGTCCATCCAGTAAAGGTGTCCGTCACTGCCGGGTATCTTCTGGGTCCAGGCACCCTTGTAAAGGGTGGGTACGGCCTAAGCAGGCCGGGTGGGTGTTTAGGGTTTAGGGTTTAGGGTTTAGGGTTTAGGGTTTAATTAGGGTTTAGGGTTTAGGGCCTCGCGCATCTTGGAGTCATTCCCGTCTCTCTGCGCTAAGCCGGGCGCAGGTCTTGGAAGCTCAAATGGGAGAATACCTCCGGGGCGCTTTTGCAGAGGAGAACCCACAACCTTCAAGGAATCTAAGAGAGGGGACGAAACCGGGAACCCTAAGGAATTTAAGAGAAGGCTTCTTCCCTACGAAACTTCAAGGTTCCAATGCCTTGGCGACCACAGGGCCGAGGATGGCGCCTGGAATCAGGGGAAACACGTCGAAAGGAGGGCAGCACGGGGCATGGCGTTTTGGTGTTTCGTTACGTTCTGTTTCTTTGTAACGTGCCCGTTGTACTGGGAAGCGTTGCCGTCGAGGTGGCCAACACTTGAACATACAGGTGCGGGACAAGGACAATGAAGCCAAGCCGGCCTAGGGTCACCACAATCCGCTGGAGCACCAGCACCTGCACCGGAACATGTTAAGTTCCCTCCGTGATTTGACACTTGTTTGGGGGTTCGGTCCCCTGCTTGCTCTAACACACGGCCCCACTCTTCAGTGACGCTTCATGACTTTTGTGGCCTCCCGCAGTTCCTGCTCCGAGGAGGTCTCCTCCTGCGACGGGGTTCCCCAAGGTCTTGGGAGCTTAAGTCGAGGCTTTTTGATGCGAAGGCCTGACGCTGAACCTGCCTCTCCCGCTGCTGCAACAGCCTCAGGAATTCCACCTGAACCCCACGCTGTCCATCAGGTAGGCGGTCTCCACAGGTCCGGAACTCGAAGCGATTCCTCCAATAGCCTGATGGGGCAGCGGCCATTGCATTGCGAGGCTTCTTTGGCGCCGTGGTGTTGGCCACATTTCACAACTCTGACAGGCAGCTGAGACCTCAAGCCACTGCAATGGCCTGTTCTGGCCAACAAACAGTGGCTACACCCTAAACATCGCCCTCAGCTCATGAGCCGTTTAAGCCTCGACCCGGGTTCCCTCCCACCCCTTCCCCTCCCACCCGGACGACGAGCATCTGCGCCAACGTTGCGGCCTTGGCCTTCGCAAGGGCTTAGGGTTTCGGAGGTGTTGCTTCGGTGTGATGTGTGAACATCTGTGGACCACAGACATCCACAGACAGGGTTGCCGGGTACCCAAGGCCTGGAGGAAGCTGACAAAAGCTCCCGCCACGAGCGCGATGACCAGAATCCTGGCCATGATCGAATTACTCTCGGATTCAAGCAGCTTTGAGAGCCTTTCGAAGCTTAAGCACCCAATAAGATGTTACTCTCTCGCTGTCGAGTGCCTACTTAAGCATAGGTCCTCTTTCGGCCGATGCGATCCGAGATCGTCCCAACAACGGGCGAAAAGATCATCTGGGCGAGGTTGAAGACCTGGACGACTCCGCTTTACTTCGAAAACCCTCGGGAACCGCTGCTTTTCTTCTGGGCTCCCAGGCCGTGCCCTGCAAGGCCTCGGATTTCGATTGGGCTGCAGGCTTGGAACATTGGGCATGAAGGTCGTTGCAAGACTCAGTCACTCACAGTATCTCATCGTCTACGAAGTTGGAAAGTTGGAAGGTGCTTGCGTACATCCACAAGCTTTGTCAACGGCCCGAAGTTGCAACGGCCGTCTCAAGTCTGAAGAGCCAACAGGGTACACGACTATTCACAAAAGCTGCTGACTGCGGTGCTGAAATGAATCCTGAAATCTGCTTGCAAAGTGGCAATGTCGAAGGCATTGGCGCCCATCTCCAACACCTGGCGGATTCGCATCGCCCTGCGCCGCCAGTCCAAAATGCAAGCAACAACGCCCCGAGGCCCTTGCGTAGAACGGCAAGATGGGCATCAATGCCATAGATGTCGTGGAGTTCATAGTCCTTGGATGCAGGGCGTGAGCAACAGAAGCACGAGCTTGCTCAGCCTGTTCAGATGTTGACGAGAGGGAATACTCAAAAGCCTCCAAGGATTCTGGGAGACAAGAATGGAGCAATGCAGGGGTCTGCCTTTATCAAAAGAGCGTTGTGTCGCTTCCTAGAAAGCACAGGGTTGCTATGGATAATGTGGGTACTAGGACTGTTCTGGTGGCTAGGGCTAGTAGGGTTATTGGGGTTGTTGGGGTTGTTATGGCTGTTATGGTTGTCTTGTTATGACTGCTAGCTCGCCTCGGCTTCCAGCCGAGAGGCGTCTAGAACAAGCAGACCATGGATCTGGTCTCCTTCCCCCCTCCCCGCCCCCCGAAACCTGCCCAAAGCACCTGGAGGGAGACACCGACAGAAGGCCAACACGGCACCTTGCAGAACCGTTCCTCCATCACACCCCCTTGGCCTTGGTCCTGTACCTATCTGCCTGGAACCCCTCCCCTTGACAACCCCTCTTGACACCGTTGGGCAGCCGAGGCGGCGCGCGCAAGTTTACAGCTGCAAGAGTTGCTTCACGAGGAACATTCCCCAAAACCGTCTCAGGGATGTCCTGCCTCTTGCGCTTATCGCACGACGATGGCGCAAAAATCTGTAATACAAGGCAAGGAGCTCCACGATCAGGAGCGCGATGACGGATGGAGTCACCATGATTGCAGGAAAATCAACGCCCTGAAAGGGCAAAAGGCAGGTCTGTGAAGCGAAGGCACGCAATCTTTGAGCAGAATGCTGTAGAATGTCGATGGAGACTCTGGGCAGCAACCCTGGATGTAGGTTGCCAACAGAAAGTCTGAAGCTTCGTCGGAAAAAGAGGCAGTTGTTCAGGAAACTCGCAGTTCTGTTGTGTAGGCGAGCTCGGATCGAGGGCTTTCGATCCAAACAGCTCTGCGGGGCGGCCGACAAGTTACAGTGTCTACCCCTTGCGCCTCTTAGCCCTTGTGTACCTAGAGCATGAAGCCGAAGAGAGCACATAAACCCTAAACCCTGAACCCTAAACCCTAAACCCTAAACCCATTTAGACAGGGGGAAGAGCCGGGAGGGGGGGAAGAGCATGGGCACCCAGAGTCGAGAAGCCGAGGCTTCGACCTACTGCAGCTCCAAATGCGAGCACATCCCCTTCAAGGGTTTAGGGTTTAGGGTTTAGAGTTTAAGGTTTAGGGTTTAGGGTTCAGGGTTTAGGGTTTAGGGTTTAGGGTTTAGGGTTTAGGGTTTAGGGTTTATGGTTTAGGGTTCAGGGTTTAGCCCCTTAAAAGGCTTCAGGAAACTCATGTCGGCTCTTCCAGTATAAAGCCGTCGAGATTGCCGTGGGTCTCGTTCACCTGCTGGGCAGCCACGGACCCCCGATGGCTTGTGAGCTGTCGACAAGCTAAGAATCCACCAGCGGCAGCTTGCAACTTGCAACTTGCCCTGCACTGGCATAAAGGTTCAGATGCTCCCTCCCAATTGGCCCGCAGGTAGCTCTCGTAGGCGTTCTGTAGGACGAACTGCTGTTGCCTTGTGCGGATGTGGTCTCGTGGTCTCCAAACTACAACATTGTCAAGAACACTGAAACTTCGAGCTCAAGGTTGAGGAGTCCAGACGGCAAGACCTACTGGCACCCCAGAGTTCTAGAAAACCATACACTTGTAACCCGCTAGCTCCACTGGGCACCCGTGCGCAGGTTCGTTCTCAGTGCCGTAGTCTTGCACCTCAGGAAAGCAACAGGCCACGAATGGCCGAAGGGCGCAGGCTCACAGCACAAAGGCTCCGTGTTTGTTCTCCGCCTGCGGTTGCACTGCCGGTTGCACTGGCGGTTGTCTCGTGGGTCACCCCGCTCCTCTCAAGCAACTGTTCCACTAAGGCCTTGGCTGGGTTTGGGTTGTTGGAGGGGTCAGGCTTCAGCGCTTGCGTCCCGACCTGCCGAGGTTCCCGAACTGCACACACACACACAATCTCTCTCTCCTCTCCGCGCTCTCTCGTTCCACCACATACAGAAAGCAAGTAGGCAGTGCCGCTTCGTGTCAGCAGAAACCGTGACTGCAAATAGCCCAAATCATATGCCACCGCTCCCGCTCTGTTTGCGGAAAAAACTGGCAAGAACGACACGGCTGCCGCATTTGCGCAACAAGTGCACACAGCAACAAAGAGAAACACAAAGAGCCCTTTTGGGGCTTTACGAAAATGGGGAACCCCCGATATGGACCCCCAAATAGTAGGATTCCCTTATAATACGGACCCCAATAAGGTACCCCCAATTATCGGGGTCCCCCTAATATACCCCTTAAAATACTACAATCCTGATTGCAGGAACCCCAAAAAGGGTACCCGCCCCCCCCCCCCCCCTAATTTTCGTAAACCCCCACGCATGGGGGGGACCCCTTTAGACACAAAAAGGGGTACCCCCCCCCCCCCCATTTTCGTAAACCCCCCCCCGTAGAAGCTTCTTGGGTTCCCTGCCATGATGACAGCGCTGATGTTTGTCTGGCCGAGGCGTGCGGCCAACCTCGGTGCTTCTCAAGGCAAGCATAGTGAGTCAGGGTTCAGGGTTTAGGGTTTGGGGTTTGGGGCTTAGGGTTTAGGGTTTGGGGTTTAGGATTTAGGGTGTAGGGTTTAGGGTTTAGGTTTAGGGTTTAGGGCCAAGTTTAGGGTTTAGGGTTTAGGGTTTAGGGTTTTGGGTTTTGGGTTTAGGGTTTAGGGTTTAGGGTTGAGGGGGGTTTAGGGTTGAGCTCCCCGCTCCCCTCAGGCTCTCCTCGTAGGGCTCTCCAGCGTCCAAGGCTCCAACTGATTGAGGAGTGTCTCAAAGGGAAAGCAGCGAAGATTGCGCTCATTGCGGCAGTCCTCCGTACAAGAGGAGAGGGAATTATGAAGGGGGGGGGGGGAAAAAATATGTAAAAGGGGGTTTCACAGGCTAAGGCTTCAGGGTTATATCGCTACCCACTTGTCCCCCAGCTCTGCTTTTTCTTGACCCTGCCCCCTTATTTAGTTCTACGTTCTTTCGCTACCTGTTGCATTTCCTAAGCCCATTTCCCCGATAATTCCCGCCGATTTTTTGTCCCCAACTTTTTACCATCCCCTTATTCGTTTTCTCTCGTTTCCCACCTTATCCATTATCCATAGGGGATTCTAAGGACAAGCTACCTAATTCATTCCACAAATCCTACAAATAACAATACTCCCAAAATTTAACCTATCCACCTTATGCATTTCTATATTCTTAAAGTCCTTCCCATATCATTGTTTGAATGTTTGTTGTTGTTATGATTTATAGCAACAATAAACCTAAATTCTTCCCCACATCTCCCCCTTCTTCGTTTCAGTCTTTTCCCAACTTTTTAAGCTTCTGGGGCTTCCCATGTTATAGTTAGTCCTTTTGGTAAAGGTTTCGTATTTGAAGAAGAAGCACAACGACTTCATCAACTTCGAAGAGGCACGCCATTGCATGTTTGAAAACACCAGTTCGTTACTGCATTGCGTCAGTGACATGTTCAAGTGCCTTTGTGCTGAAGTTGTTGAAAGCAGTATGTCTCAAAGTGCTTTGTGCATTTACCGAAGCGTTGTCATCAAGCCTTTGTGATTGTTGCAACTCGACTTTCTGCTTTTCATGTCCGCCCCAAGCAAGGCAATGCCAAAGGCGGGATACAAGAATGCGGATGTTGACCCCGAAGCCCAAGACCGCGAGATTGCTGAGGCAATTCAGGCGGTTGAGAGCGATGTTTCCGAGTCTTCTGACACGTCAAGTTCGGAGAACGAAGACGAGGACGAAGAGGAAGAGAAAGACACCGACTATCAAGACAAGCGCGGCAATGGTGGAGACAAACGGGACGGAGGAGGCGACCCTTCCAGTTCTTCGGTTGCTTTGTCGAGCATCAACCTCGAAGACTTTGACCCCGAGTTCTTTGACGCAAAGCTTGAGAAGTTGAACGACGCGACAAGCATCCAAGCCCTCATTCAGGAATACAAGGACAAAGCCACCGTCATTATGCAGTTCGTGACGAAGGCGAAGAAGAAGATTACCATCGTGAAGAAGCTTGAAACAAAGAGGCTCAAGGAAGAGAAGCGGTTCAATGAAGTTGAATTCGCTGTCAACATTACTTTTGCCGACAAGACCTTTGTCATGATGGCTACCAAGCAGACCACAATCAAGGATGTGAGAGAGTATCTCATCACCCAGTTGAAGGTGAAGAAAGGCGACCGCAAGAACATCACGATTCGACACAGAGGCGAAACCGTCGAGCATGGACGCAAGACATTAGGCGGACTCGGTGCTGCAGACGGGACGGTCTTGACTGCTACTATGTCCCTCAAAGGCGGGGGAAAGACAAGCCGAACCATCAAGACCACCGCCATGCTCAAAACAAGCATGGAGGAGAAGAACTTGTTTGAGAATGCCTTCTTGTGCGCCGTTCAGGCTCACACGACAACCGCTATTGACTTTGACAAGGAGATCGTGAAGTTGAGCACGGACGAGTTGAACAAGCTCAAAACCTACCTTCAGAAGGACAAGACGAAGAAGACGCTCAAGCTTGAGAAGCTCATCGAGTTTCTTCCGCAGTATGCTGCAATGAGCGCGGCTCAGAAGAGGATGGACACGTCAATTTTGGCATACAAGGAGATGCTTTTGAGCAACATCGACGAGAAATTCACAGGAGAGAATGGCGAGGTTTCCATGGATGATATCCTTGCCAGCGTCAATCAGGCAATCGGCAAGCAGAAGGGCATGTCCAATTCCGAGATGGTGGATTGAAGTCTCCGAATGTTGCGAGACCCGCCCGAGGTGATATCATCATCATTTGAGAGTGGGTGTAAAGAGAAATGATAATGACCCAACTATCATATGACCCACCTATCATAATCATATGACCCACCTATCATAATCATATGACCCGCTCATGATACTCGTTGATGGTGTTGTCATGCTTGGCTTGCGTGCTGTAGTGATGGTCAGGGCTTGTATGAGTCTTGACATACACTTCTTGAGTTGTCGCTTTGGCAGGTTGATGTCAAAAAAGCTCGTTTGTGCGAAAGCTTCCCCTATTCCTAAATCCTAGACCCCGACATCCCAAGAATATCCACCCAAAATACCCTCAAATTCCCAAATAAAGGCATCACCAAATCCCAGAATTCTATCTATCCTACATCCTAAACCCTTAAAACCCCAAAATAACAAATATCAAGTAGTCATATTCATAAAAATGACCCAAAAACAATATTCACCCAAAATACCCACAAATTCCCATACAAAACACACCCAAAATCACAAAATAAAAAATATCATAGACCCTAAACCAACAAATCATAAATCCCCAACCTCGTCCCGATGGGTTTTCAACATTTTTAAAGAAAACTTTGACTAAAACAATGGCAGGTGGACGACTTCCTCAACGACCCTCACGACAACGAGTTCGACGCACAGGTGTGCCCTTCCTTGGGGTTTAGGTTTTTACTTTAGGGTTTAGACCCTAAGCCCTAATCACCCTAAACCCTAAACAGGGAAATCCGACTGTTTAAAACAGTCAAAACAAAGCATTGCGATGACCTCAATGACTGCGAGGGTTTAGGGTTTTAGTTTAGGGTTTAGGGTTTTAGTTTAGGGTTTTAGTTTAGGGTTTAGACCCTAAGCCCTAATCCCCTAAACCCTAAAAACGCGGACAACGTCGGCTATTCCTATCATTAAGACGCAGAAGTCTCCAAAGTGTCGGCTCTTCCTCTCATTGGGACGCGCTTAGAGTTTTAGGGTTTAGTCTTTTTAGGGTTGTTGTGGTTTAGTTCTTTCGGTTTAGAAGGGTTGTTGTGGTTTATGTTAGGTTAGGACTATGTTTTAAAAAAGGGGCATTTCACATTCTTTTGTTTTCGTTTTCTTCAAATATTCCATGCCCCTTTTTTGGTGGTGTTTAGGGTTATAGTATGCTTTATTTATCGGGCAGTCGCCCCAACCGCCGACCACCAGCACCGCCCAAGCCACACCAAACCCAGCCCAAACCACACCCAAACCCAGAAAAAACACCGCCGAAAAGGACTCAAAGACTTGAAGCCTTATAGGGTATAGGTATATGGTAGAACCCCGTTTAAACGACGTGATGAAGTATGTTTTGAGTAGTAATATCGGTGAAATAAAGAAGAGAGGTAATATAGAACTAAAAAAAGTAGTGATTAATGGTAATGAATACAGATATAATAAAGAACAACCCTTCTCAACAAAATTAACCAACAAATTAAATTCAATTGCGAAAACGCAAGGGTTTAAACGTTATGAGATACTACACAGAGCAGGACAACAAGCAAAAACGAGACAAGCCCTTAAATCATACGCAATCAGAAGAAAAGCAAAAATCACAGACGAAAGACAAGCATTAAAAAGATACGCGAACACATATTCGATTACTAATATTAATTTGAACGGTTATCGTGGTTTATCTTATTTAAAATACCAAAAAGAAAGATTAACCGAATACTTGAAAAAGGAAAAGCAAATGAAAGTGTTAATAGAGGTAGATGTTGCATTCAATCACCCAGAAGCTGAGGAAGTAAGACACACAATAAGAAGCAGAAGATACAACATATTGAACGAAGAAGACTTAAACAAAGCCATAAACAACATGGCGGGAGACATTGAGGAACAAATAGAAAACTCACAATTAAAACGTTCAGGATTAACAATAAAAAAGATAATGAAAATAACAATTCATTATGACAAATATGACCCTACAAGGGCAGGGTCTTATATTGAATTACCGAAGTGGATATCATTAAAGAAGGCTTGCATAAACATTAAAAACGATGACGATTATTGTTTCAAATATTGCGTTCAATGCTATTTTTACAACATCTTTAAAAATCACAATCCCGAAAGAATGTATCATTATAATAAGTTGAAAAACAATGATTCTTTCTTAAAATGGAATGATGTTAATTTTCCAGCTTCTAATGATGATATAGATCATTTTGAAGAGATTAATGAAGGTAGTATTTCAATAAATGTTTATGTTATAGACGAGGATAAGCAAAAGATAAGGGCAGACAGAATAACAAAAAAATTAAAACCAACATGTCATGTAAATTTATTGTGTTTAGAAAAGGATGATAAAAGTCATTATGTGTTGATAAAGGATTATTCGAGATTAATGAGCTCTCAAACGAACAAGCATAAAGAAAAACTTTTCCATTGTCAGTTTTGTCAAAAAGGCTTTCAAAAAGAAAACTTATTAACACAACATACCATAAAAGGATGCATGGCAAATAACATTCAAAACGTAGAGATGCCAGAAAAGGATAAAACATTCTTCAAGAACCACTATAAAAAGCTTAAATGCCCATATGTTATTTATGGTGATTTTGAATGTTTAACAACGCAAACAGATGAAGGTATAAAGGGAACCTATCAGGAACATAAACCATCGGGTTTTATGTTAAACGTTGTTAATTCAATAACCGATGAATGTAAGCCTTACTTATACAGAGGTGAAGATTGCATGAACAAATTCTGCGAAACCATGAATGAGATAAGGGAAGAAATAATGTATGTAATTAAACATCCTTTACCCATGAATGATTTAACAGAACAAGAACAAAAAGAAAAACGACGAAGCTGAAAGGTGTCATATTTGCAACGGTTGTTTTAATAACAAAAAAGACGGGACAAAGAAAGTTCGCGACCATTGTCATTTTACAGGACAATATAGAGGACCAGCACACTTAAAATGTAATCTTGATTTTTGTTTTAAAGATTTCAAGATACCCGTTTTCTTTCACAATCTGAAAAATTACGACGCACACTTAATTATATCCAACTTGGATAAGTTAGACACAGAAAAGGACGAAATAAACGTAATTGCACAAAACAGCGAAAAGTTCATAACCTTTTGTCTTAAAGAGCTTGAGTTTAAAGATACCTTCAGTTTCTTATCTTCTTCCTTAGATAAGCTTGTTAAGCTAACAAAATATGAAGAAAACGATAAACGTAACAATTGGACAGAAAACTTCAAATTCAGCAAAACGAGCAAATACATAACATCAGATGAGGATTTAGATTTATTAACAGACAAGGGCGTTTATCCATATGATTACTTCACAGATTTTAAGAAATTTAATGAAACATCCCTACCACCAATTGAAGATTTTTATAGTCAGCTTACGGAACAAAGTATAGAACAAAAAGAATATGACAGAGCAAAACAAATATGGAAACATTTTAACATAAAAGACTTAGGAGAATACCACGACTTATATTTACAAACCGATGTGTTTTTATTAACAGATGTCTTTGAAAATTTTAGAACTAAATGTTTAGAAGATTACGGCTTAGACCCAGCACATTATTACACATTACCGAATTTTAGTTGGGACGCGATGCTTTTAAAAACAGGTGTTTGCTTACAACTCGTTCAAGATGAAGAGATTTATAAAATGTTTGAAAAAGGGCTTCGAGGTGGCATGTGTCAAACATCATTAAGAAAAGCAGACGCAAACAATAAATACATGGGTGAAGATTATGATAAATCTAAGGAATCATCATATATAAATTATTTAGATGCTAATAACTTATATGGTTTAGCCATGTGTCAAAAATTACCATACAAAGATATTAAATTTGAAGATAAGCCCTTAACCGAAGAAGAAATAATTAATTATACTGATGGTTCTCTCGGTTTTATTGTAGATGTTGATTTAGAATATCCCGATGAGGTTCATGAAAAACATAAAGACTACCCATTAGCACCGCAAATAATGAATGTTACCGCAGACATGTTATCGGAAACACAGAAGGAAATATATAAATCATATAATCACAAAAAAGAACCTACAGATGAGAAAACAAATAAGCTAATCTTAAATGTATATGATAAACAGAGATACGTGTGTCATGTTAAGATTTTACAGTATTATCTGAAACAAGGCTTAAAAATAAAGCGTGTTTGGAGAACAATATCTTTTAAACAAAAGGCTTGGTTAAAACCATGGATTGATTTTAACACGAACAAAAGAAAACAGGCAACATCAGATTTTGAAAAAGATATGTATAAATTAATGAATAACGCGGTGTATGGTAAAACGATGGAAAACGTAAGAGAACATATAGATTTTGAATTAGTTAATACACCTCAACGTTATCAAAAATGTGTTAATAGTCCTACATTTAAACATAGACATATAATTAATGAAAATCTCGTAGGAGTTGAAAAGCTAAAACACACAGTATTATTAAATAAGCCTATATATGCGGGTATGTGTATCTTAGACTTATCTAAGTTACATATGTATTCGTTTTATTATGACGTTCTAAAAAAGAAATACGAAGACAACGTAAGATTAATATATACAGATACTGACAGCTTCGTTATACATACTAAAACGGAAGACATATATGAAGACTTCCAAGAAATAAGTAATCACATGGACTTTAGCGGTTATGATAAAAGTCATAAATGCTATGACCCAAAGAATAAGAAGGTATTAGGAAAATTCAAAGATGAATGCGACGGCAAGATAATAACAAGCTTCATAGGATTAAAGCCTAAATCTTATGCGTTCAAGATACATAATGAACAGAATGAAGAAAAGAAAAGCAAAGGCATAGTAAAACATAAAGTTAAGAAAGAATTCAATTATAAAAGATACGAAGACACCTTAAACAATGAATGTATAGATAACAGCGTAACATTCAACAGCATACGTTCAAAAAATCATCAGATATATAGCATAAAACAAACAAAACAAGCTCTAAGCAGCTACGACAATAAAAGGTATTACATAAATAACATAGAAAGTTTGCCATATGGGTTTTTTAGCATAAAGTAGAAAAAATAGATATTGATAAAAATAATTATCAATATTTATTTAATTGGCATTGGAACATGCCCAAACGTTATTGATTTTAAAATTTTGTCTCTTGCTTCGTCTTGTTTTTTTCTAACTGTCGCGACTTACACTTTTGAGTTAGGTAATGGCGGGATTTATTCGCCTTTGTGCTTATACACGCACCGCATCTATCACATGTCCAACCGACTTTAAGCTTTGTTTGAAAATAGTCTCTAAAATATCCGTTTTCCTTGTTCTTCGTGTTATTACTGTCATTTAATGCCTTACGCTTCTGCTCCCGCGTGGGTTCTTCTTCTTTCTCGGTGTCTGTGGTAAAGCTTCCCGCATCTTCTACCGAATTCCATAGTATATCAAATAATTCGTCGTCTATCACTGACTTTTTGCCATTATGCACAAAAAAGCTTGTCATCCAATTATTCTATAAGGCTTCTACTCTTTAAGCCGTTTTCCCGCGTTAATCAACTAACAACAGCTCATGTCTGTTATATTTCTTGCTTCTACCTTCTAATGTATAATATTTATTTAGGGTGGTGTCTCTATCTACACCACTTACAGTATATGTCTCACTGCTCCATTTGCTACGGGTCTCCTTCCTCGAACTATAATTTCCTTTTCCTTTGTCGTATATTTTGACTTTGTCCCCTTCCTCTATTTTAGGAAAATTTCTTAAATATTTTTCTTTCAATACCAAATTAGCTTTCACATTTACTTCGTTGTCGTCTTCGTGTGCTTTATTCGGTGTATATCCTGTGCTTGAATGAACCATCATATTATTATATTTCTTTAATACTGGTTTCAACATTTCAGACCAACTATTTTTGGTAAATTCGGCTCTGTCCCCTATCATTTTCTTAAAGGTTCTTATTGCTCTCTCGGCTACGTTAGCATGTGTCAATGTTACTATATGATTAATACCTTCGCCTTTAAAATAATCTTGAAGCTTTTTAGAATTGAAGCTACCTTCATCGTCTGAATAAATACTCATCGGATGCCCTAACGTTTTGAAACATTCTAAAACTGCATCATATACATCAACACCGTCTTTACTTTTTAATGGGACTACATGAACTTTTTTACTAAATATGTCAATACATAAAAGGGCATATCTTAACTTATCCTTCGTTCCTGTGTCTCTCATTAAGCTTTGCATATCCATAATATCAATCTGAAATTCAAACCTGCTAAACGGTGCAGAATAACTATTAAAGTTTTTATATCCTTTCTTTTGTTTATTAGGTTGTTTCTTCACCCAATCTTTAACGAATTGAAGACTAACACCTGCACCATCTTTATTAGCTTCCTTGTATAAACTTTGAATACTACCGTAACCACGTTCTAAATCATAATATATATTGCTTAATATTTCTTCCTTGCTTAAACTCATATAAAGAGTAGAGAAAAGAAGTAATGATATAAAAGGACTTAAAAACGACTTAAAGACTTGACGCCTTCTTATGTTAGTGAGATGAAGGCTTGTATTTACAATTGTCCTAACTGTCAAAAGTTAAAAAACCTTGAGTTGTGCTTTCCTGATAATGTCAATGACAATATTAAGGAATTCCTAACTTGTTCTGATATTATTGACAATGATGTTTATGATGACCTATACCTGTTTGCTCGGATGTATCCCTTAGACTTAACCCAGAAAGAAATAAAGCGTTGCTGTTTTGATTTCAGAACAGACCCAAACCTTTTTCGTAAATATATCAATACTAATACAATGGAACACATTAAAACCATATATGATAATTTTTATGACTTACACTTTTGCGTATTTTAATAAACGTGCTACTTGTTTCGGTGACTTATTCTTTTACAACAACAAGATGTATAGTGAAGTTTATATAATACTTGAAATCGTTATAGACATATATTTATTCAAGAAGAACACCAGATGTAAGCCTCACGATTATAAGTTCTTCAAACATGATATTGATGGAGAAATATTTGATATAATGGAACAACAAGCGGAAAGTATGTTGTCATGTAAAACAGACAAAAATATTATAAAACAAACCTAATTATTAATAAGCTATATTAATAATTATGTTTAACACCACACGTTTAAAGGTATGTTATGTTATACCGTTAATCATGGGAAGTTCAACATCAACCCAACAAACAAACACAGAACCTTTAATAAATCCTTCTGCGAAAATAAAAAATCCTAAACCTATACGCGTTCATCCTAAATTCTCATTAGGCGAATGCATATTTACAATTGAGAACCCCGAACTCTACAGAGACCACTCGTGCAAAGTAATATTTAAATATGTTGTAAATGATGAAGTTTGTAAAGATATACGAGGTAAGGTAATAAAAGATATATTGAACGGAGTTTCGCATTATACCCAATGGCATTTAAGAACATATATACCCATTGAAAACGAAGATAAAGATAATTGGTTTTTATTCAAAACCACGCTCGGAAATATTGAAGAAACAATAGCAATTTACAAATTAAATAACTTTTCATGTTATATTTATTGATGAGTTTTAATATTACAACTAATATTAAAACCTATCTCACTCGCTAATAGTTTTACATTCATACTTTTCGTTTTCCTTGTTAAACTCAATTTCATAATATTTTAGGGTTTCTTCTTTTGGGACTTTTATTTCTTTCTTATTCAATCTATCCATGTAGGTTTTCCGCTTCTTCTCCCATTCAACTTTATCGGTTGGTTTTGACGTTGTGCTCTTTTCATAAGTGCTTTGTTTCTTAACATTATCCTTAACTAACTGTTTAACAAGTCCTAAAATCTCATTAATTTTTAATTGTGTCATGTTGTGGTTTTCTACAATAGTGTTATAAATCTCATCTGTGCTCACCTTACCCTCGGTCATATACGTTATTACGTATTCTACCCTTTAGACCCTGATAATCTCCTCAATATCGGCATCGCTCAAGGGTTCTTTTACGTGTTGAATACACCACCCTTTCGGCTTCAAGTGTTCAATTATATTTTTAATGTGTGCTTCCGTCTGTGGTTTTCTTAAGTCAATCTGTGCCCAAACGAATTTAAATGTTTCGGGTTCATACTTCAATAATCTTTGTTCCCATCCTAAACTTGTCCAACAATCTAAATCAATACCCGTAACATAATAATCACATTTTTCAGCTACTTTTTGAATATTCATTTTGTTCTGGTAAATGTTTAGAAGTTTTTCCATATAAAATATATGTTAAATGTTTTTCCCGACATCTAACGCACGTTTTACATACTTTGTCGTAACAACCAATAAAATAAGATTTAGGAACATGACTACGACAGTATTTGCAAAATCCGATGTCTTGATTATAGCCTTCGTTTGGTTCGTTTGTTAATTTAAATTCTACTATATTACTCATATTAATAATAATAACAATTTATTATTATTAAAATCCATAGGAACAAACTAATTAAGCAACTGCTTATGAGATGCTATTGAATGTGACGCACTACTTTCCCCTTTCATGTCTATCCAATGTGAAACAACGGGGCTCTGTGCTTGGGGGCAACTGTCATAATCTAATAAAAACAAACCTTCAATGTCAATCCATACTGTTTAATCCTAAGTTCCTTTTTAGCTCCTCTACTTCTTTTTCTAACACCTGTATTCTTTCTTCGGGCGTTGGTTTTCGCGAACCGAACCCTGTATCTACAGTATCAACATCTTCCTTATCTTTCATATTAGTTTTAAAAATAGCGTTTCCGTCGGGTGTCGTTCCTCTGCCCATTTTCCAACTACTCCTATTCTCTACCTGATTAACTACGACGTTACCCTGTTTATCTGTTGTTGTTTTAGTTTGTTTATACAATGCCTTTTTACCACATCTACAAAAGTTACAATCAACACTACTTTTATCAATGTGAAACCCTCCGCTGTTCTCTTCCATTAATATTATTTAGATTTTTTCATATTTTTAAGATAATAACAAACGGCTTTCAAGAACTCTAACAAACTACGACAACACATTCTGTATCTTGGTGTTTTTATTACTTCGTCTAATTTCTCTATCTCGTCTATTACATCTATATAGTTTTTGTAGTTATACATATATTAAATAACGATATAATTTTCTATGTATTAATAATAATGTCAAACATTCCAATAGTTAAACCTGTCAATGTCAAAGAATACGAGTTCAAACAGTCCAAGTATGAAGTAGCTCCAAGATTACCTTTCAGTCAAACAATAACTGGGCCTTCTGGAAGTGGTAAAGGTATTTTACTACAGTCGATGATATTAGACATTTATAAGGACGTCTTCGCGAGAATATACGTATGGTCGCCCTCTGTTTCAATTGACCCTAACTGGACTCCTGTTAAAAGGTATATTCAAAACGAACTCAAGGTAGATTTAGAAAAAGAAAAAGTATTCTTCGATGAATATAACCCCTCTGAATTAGAAGAAGTTATAAACAGACAACATAAAATAACTGAGTATCAAAAGAAGAACGGACACAAGCAATTGCATTCAATATTAATAATTGTGGATGACTTCGCCGACTCGAAGGAATTTTCAAGAAATTCGCCTTTATTAAATCAATTATATGTGAGAGGAAGACATAAAGCGATTTGCATTATAACAGCAACGCAAAAATTTAACGCGTTGTCTCCAATCATTCGTGTCAATAGTCGTCAGTTGTTCTTCTTTAGATTAAGGAATTACAAAGAAATAGAAACAATGGTTGAGGAATTAAGCGCCGTATTGATTAAAAAATCTTCTGTAGCAGATACTAAAAATCTTGCAGAAGCAAAGAAATTATTATTGGAAGTGTATAATTTAGCAGCAGAAGAACCATATAGTTTTTTGTTCATTAACTTAATGAAAGCAGATGTTAATGATATGTTTTATAAAAGATTTGATGCTAAATTAATTATTGATTAATAATATTATGATATTTTAATATTATTAATCGCTCTCGCTTTTTCCCTTGCCTTTACCTTTCAATTTATTTATTTCCTTCTTCAACTTTTCCACTTCATTTATTGTTGCTTGTAAAGCACTCCATAAAATTGGTGTAGTTGTTGTATAATCGAATTTTAAATATCCATCCGTTCCCTCTTTGACTACATTCTGCCATTCATCTGGCATCTTCTTCGTTTCCATGAAATCGTTAGCAATAAATCCTACACACGATTTACCCTGTAGTCTGTCATCAATGAAATGATATGTCTTAGGCTTAATATATTTTACTAATTCTACTGCTTTTTTGCTATTTAGTTCTTTTATGTCTTTCTTTAATCTTTTATCGGATGAAGGAATTAATGACCCCGTATATGAAAGGTCGCCATAAACATCAACACCTGTATTTGTTGCGTCTAACCTTGATAAATTATTATTACTTCGTCTAATAAATCCATCATCATCTGGATTATTAATTAATACTCTTTGTTGTCCTGACACATCAGTATTTGTAATTTCCAGTTGTCCGACTAATGTGACTTTTCCATCCGTTACAGATATTTCGGGCGTTGATGCTTCTAAACCAACTATCATTTTAATTTCTCCTAATGCATCGCCGTTTCTCATAATCAGTTTGTATTGAGTGTCTAATATTTCTTTAAACTCACTACTGTTCTGAAACATAAAACGACCCCAACTAATAACATCCGCTTCACCAACGATATTACCAATACTATTAAAAGTTAAGTTATTTGTAACTGTTCTATTAATTGTAATTCCGTTAGTGTCGTTTAATTGTAGTGCTATTGTTCCTGTTGTAGGGTCGGTTGTTCTATTTGATTGCAACGAAAAATTAATTTCTTCCGTTGATATTACGTTTAACGAATTATTAGCATCGATACGCTGAAAAATTCTGCCTGAATTATTAACATAAATATCTCCATTAAATGTTGATGTGCTTTGAAACGAGGCTGTTCCGCCAAAATTACTATTGCCACCCGATACAGTTAATTTATTTGAACCTTGAATAGCTCCAATACCTAAACTTAAACAATAAACACCGTTACCATTAGCAGTATTTAATAAAAGCAATGATGAACTGTCGTTGCTTGTATTGTAAGCGTTAATACCGAATGAAATAAATTTCAAATACCCTTGTGCGTTTTTCACGCACATTACATTCGACGCATCTGTTGTATCTTTATAAAATGTAAGTCCTGAATTATTAGAAATATTATAATTTTCACCATAAAAATTTAAATCATTTGATAAGTCTAAATTACCATCCACTTTTAAATTTTGTCTAACAATAGCATTATCAACAACATCCAAATTATACCCGCTTGTTAATGTTTCCGTTCCTGTATCTACTAATAAGGAATGTGATTTAACATATTGATTAGCATTATTATTTAAATTTAAAATCCTACCTGTATCACCGACGGAATTATAACAATCGATATTATCATTATTAAAAGTAATATAATTATCAGTATTTCTAACGGTAAATGATAAATTAGCATCTGCGGTATTCTCTACTACTAAACCACCTGTTGGTGTTTCTATTTTACCACTCATTTTATAACCTGCGTTGTTATTAGTTAAATCTAATTGTTTAATTGCATCGTCTGATGTATTATTACAAAATATTTTATCACCTTGTAAAGTTATATAACTCGTTGCGTTCTTAAACTCCGCTAATACTTTATCACCTCCTCCTGTCTGATTGCTAAATAACACTCCTTCCACTGGGGAAATATTTATTGTTGAATTATTTAATGTTAATCCACTATGAATAATCGTAGGGGCGGAACAATCAATAATAGGATTGACACTAAATCTATTGGCAAAATCACTTACTGGAACTCTTAAAGCGAGTAAATTATCTATTTCCGTTGTTGTGTATGTGTCGCCTCCTCCCGCTCCTGCTATTAATCCATCTACCTCGGTTTTATTGTAATAGTTTGTCCCTAACTGTGTGTTGTTCTGGTAATTTGTTGATAAATTTGTGTCTATTTGAGTTTGTGTGTAATAATTCGTAAAGGTTGAGTCTATTTCTGTTTTATTGTAAAATGTGCTCGTTAAGGTGGTGTTTGTTTGATACTCCGTATCTCATAAGTGCCTTAAAGAACTGATATTATGAAAGTTTTGTAGTTGCTTTGTATTCAAAACATCTATAGAGTCGGTGTTTGCTTGTATGTTTGAAGAATTCGCGGTGTTGATGTCTCCTAATTCTGTTTTTGTGGCATATAACAAAGAAATGTCTGTTCCACCAACAATAACATTATCTGCTGTAAGTGTATTTGTGTTGTTTAAAGTAAGAACCATTATTAAATTAATTTAGATAATTAATGTAACAATGTTTAATTTTCATTTTGTTGATTAAGATATGCTTGGTGTTTTTGTGATTTCATGTGTCTATTTTTGTTTTGATGTGTATATTTGCTCCCACATTCACAGTTTACAACTTGATTTGCTTGTGCTCTGATTTTTTCTTTGTTATTCTCACGATATATTCTGTTTCTTTCTAACTTAATTTCTTTATTATTTTCATAGTCTTCTTTCTGCTTTGATAAAATCGCTTCTTTGTTTTCTTCATAATGTTTCTTTTTCATTTGTTTTATTTCTTCTGGGTGTTCTTCTCTATATTGTTTGCTGTATACATTATGTTCTTCCTTATGTTCCAAATAATACTTTCTATTGTTTTCTTTAACTCTTTCGGAATTGTCTTCCGCCCATTGCTTCTTACGCACTGCTTTTTCCTCTTGTGTTTCAATTGCCTTTACAATGTTTAAGTTGGCTTTTAGTTGTTCAGTAAATTCACGCTCAATTGTCTTCGCTTCCAGACTATCCTTACAACTTCTGGTTTCAATGTTAATCATCTCCCAATTGTCCCAGCCCCCATTCTCTCGGATAAACTGATAAAGGTATATATTATAATGTCTGTCATTTTCATTTGTAGTCATTCGTTTGTGTTGTGATTTCCGCTTTGAAAAATCAGTTGTATGTCCAACATAGCAATCTTTTATGTTCAAATCTTTACAAACAATTTTGTAAAAATGTGTTTTTGTGTATTCAATAGGTTTTGATGGCATATTACCTAATATCATTAGGTAATTTGTCTTTAAATGTATCTCAAAATCAGTCAAAAACTTTTAAACCTAAATCCTTAATCTCTAAAATTTGCTCACTCAATAGGGTTAAATAAACACTATCTGGCATATTCGTATTAGTTATTGAAGCGTTTGCGGGTTTAACTTTTAATAACATTTGTTGCCCAGCACGTGTATTAATTCCTGTATAACTACTATCCGGCACTTTTTCAAAGGAGAAAGCAAAGACAAATTGTCTATCGCGATATTGTTTAAAATCAATTGATAAACTATGTTGATGAAACATTGGTAGATTTAATGCCTTTCGTAAATGATAGTAGCACTCGGTAATCGAAGCACATGGGTATTCTGGATACAATTTAGAACCTAATTGAATCTGAAATTCTAAATCCAAATCGGGGTCATATATTCCTTCGTTTGCGGGAAATGATGCCTGTTGTGGATGATAGAAACGACAGAACTCTTTATCACAGTATTCGAATCCTGTGCTTGGGTCTCCACTCTTGTAAAATGTAACGAATGACGCTACTAATTTAGATACGGAACGAATAACCTGAACGCTAAAATTATCATTTCCTGTTAGTGCCTGTGATTGTGTAATATAAGTGGTATAAGTAATGGGTAATCCTTTTCCTTCTAACAGATGCTTAACATATTCATTATTCAAATTATTATCAAGGGTGCAAACATCGCAAACAACACGAGCGTTATTGATTTCCCATTGAATACTTGTATTTCTGTATCTTGCGTTTTCTTGTCCCGCGTCTGCGGGATTAACATTATTTACGAAACGATTGCCTACGGCAGTGTTCGCGGTATCATCATTATAATCAATAATACAATCAGTTGCATTCGTCACGAGTTCTAATTCAATTGTTAAGTTTCCCATATACTTCAACGGTAAATATTTAAATTGAGAAAAGATGCCTGCGAGTGGTTTGAAAGAAACTGTCATTTTGTTTTTAAATCCTTGGCAATTATAACCGTTAACTTCATATTTTAATTCGGGTGTTACTCCGTCGGCATATAATGTTCTTACTTCGTCATCATATCTATATCCGAAACTTTCGTTTGCTTCGTCTTTTCGTGCTCCTGCAGACATCATTTTAGAGAACATATGATGAACTCGGTTATAATTATCAAAGTCTTCGACGACTTGATTACCAGCAATAATTCGCATTCGTCTGAAGAAAGAATAAGCGGGTGATAGCGGACGAAGTTTATTATCATAATCGCCAAGGTCTAAATTTTGTAATGTAAAGAAAATACGAACCGATTGAGGGTCTAACCATGTATTATCTTCTCCGTTTAATGAAAATTTCAATACACGGTTACCGCTGTTGCTTTTATAGATATTTGAACCAGTCGGCCAGAATGAGACACTTCGGCGGTCTTGAATGTATGAACTACCTTTGTTCAATTTAAAACTTAAATTATCAATGAGGATATCTTCCGGTGCGAACGTTTCCATTTTTATATATTTATGATTAGATAGTTAATATTTTTATAATAAATTTAATCAAATAAATTAAACTTAATTTTATTTTCGGTTTTATTATTGTCTTTCTTTGTTTTAATGGTCTCTTTCAGTTTCATCTCTCCGCCATCTTCTACGATTTTTCGTATTTCCTCGTAGCTGTTCTGCTTAAACTTTTTCTCGGACTTTGGCTTCTCCACCTTCTCATATGATGTTGTTTTATAAGCAAACATTATTAATATTATTTAGAAAAGATTTTAATCAAACTGTTGCATAAATTCTTCTTGTGTTACTGGTAAATTACCGGCTTTGTTATGAACATTTCCTATATCTTGATATGAATGATTTTGTAAAGGGTCTAACGTTCCTTTGTTTAATGTGAAACTGCCTTTATCAAACATACTAACAACGTCGCCCGCTTTTCTTATTCTTAGGTTTGTTCCTGTGTCTTCTGGGCGTTGTCCTGAAACAAAAGGCGAACCATAACTTCTACTTCTAAATATATTGTCATAATCATTATTTATTTGTTGTCCCACCGCCGAACCTAAGCTATGGCTTATTATATCAGTAATTCCCGTGAGTTTTTTACCATCAACTTCTATAGTCCCGTCTTTAATAAACTTATCAACGTCCTTATATCTTTTTGTTTGTTGTGTTTGATACAACGGTAATTTTAAATCGTCATAAACATCTCTCCCGCTTTTTGTTCCCGCTATGTATAAAATAGAACCGTTTTGATAAATCCCTTCTGGGTTTTCATAAGCAAGTCTTAATCCTTGCGTATCGGTTAAAAACGTTTCGGTTCCTGCTAATTCTTCCCTAACTTCGTCATTAATCTTATTTCTTGTATTAGGTGCTTCGTATAATAAGCCATCATTTCTTCTTTTATGTTTGTGCATTATAAAATAGATTATAAAATATTTTCTTTTATTATTATATAATGCTTAAATTCAAAAAGGTTTATATTGATAGTAGTTATAAAGTCAATGGCACTTCATCCGAATTTACGATAGACTTGCCTGAAACTGTCCAACTTGAAGATAATATGTTATGTCAAATACATGAGGTAAGTATTCCGCATTCTTGGTATTCAATAAACAGCACAAATAACAATATTTATTGGAGACATCAAGTTATACCCCCTGGTGTTATAGCGGGTGTTACTTATCGTAAAGTAACAATTCCCGAAGGTAATTATACAGCGGTAGATTTAGCACAAACCATACAAATAGCGATTAATCTATTAGTGGATACAAACGACAGACCTAACACATATTCTTTAAGTTACAACACATCAACTAACAAATTTACAATCAGTTCTAATTATGCAACAGTTATTTTTGTTCTTCTCACTGATGGGGAAGTTGCGCCAGTGGCAAATTTGTTTAGTGACCCCGTTGATGTTAATAACTTATATTCATTAAACCGCGTGATTGGTAACACAACCCCACCAACCGACGCTTATACTAATGTAGCACCTTATACAACTAATTTTATTGATTTAACACCTGTTAAAAATGTTTATTTGCATTGTAATGAAATTAGCAACTATAACCAATTAACAGTAGCGGGTAACTCAAGTATTATAAAAAAGATTCCCGTTAATGTTCCTTACTTAGGGGTCATTAATGATTGCGAGTTGAGCGTTGTTGATTATATTGACGTCTCTAACAAATTATTAAGAAGATTAAATTTTCGTCTTACTGACCATCTTAACCAAAATATTAATTTAAACGAGGTGGATGTTTCATTCACGATAACATTTTTTAAAGGTTAAAATAACATATAAAATTTCTATATAGAATATATGGAAACGATTAATAATGAAGTTCAAGAAAGTCAAAATGAAGAAGCAAATGAAAAGGTGGTTGAAAATATTATTGAAGAAGCGACCGAACCACAACCCACACAAGAAATTAAACAAGAGGAAGCAAAGCAAGAAGAAGCGGAAGAGAAACCGAAACCAAAAGCAACGGCGAAAAAACTACCGAGAACAGTAAAGGTCGTAGAGATGGTAAATTGTCCCGACTGTGATAAAAAGATGTTACCCAAGAGCTTAAAACATTCGCATCCGAGAAATTGTAAAGGTCAGCCTTCGGAAACATTGCCCGTTAATAAACAGAAAAACTCGTATGGGTCTAAACTGAAGGAACAGATGAGAAAAGAAATACAGGAAGAAATGAAAAGCAAATATCAAAACAAAGAAAACGAAATAATACAACATAGCGAAGACATTGAAGTGAAAACTAAAGCACCAAAACAACCCGTCGTAATGAAACAGCCAGAGCGACAATTAACAGCAAGCGAGCTATTACAACAGTCATACAACGAAATGAAGAAATTGAAGCAACAAGAGAAAGCCGAGAAAATAGCAAGGTTTAAAACAAGCATGTTTTAAATTATATTTAATAATTATTATCTACTATTGAATATAATATGAGCATTTTTAAGAGCAAACCAGAGATGAGACGTATGCCTATGGTAGAACAATATTACGATTTAGAAGAATCAATCGGAGTAGCAAGTCGGAAGAAAGAACTCGAAGACATGAAGTTAAGAATAGAAGAAGCGGAAAACAGAGCTAAGAACGTAGCGTTAAGGAACGATTGGATAAAACATCAGAAGAAGTCAATATATCAAGGTCAGTTAGATGATATCAATAGACAATTAGAGAGACCATCAATGCCAGTAAGAACGAAAGAGGAACTGATGAAACGCCAAGATGAATTAAAAACTATAATGAAAGAAATAATTTAAATCTAACTTTAAATATATGATTAAAACATTAAAGTCAGAATTAAATTTACGTCCAACATACGACGAGCTAGTCGGTATGATTGAAAGCCAAGGCGACCCTAACAGACCACCAATTGAAAAAATAATTGACAGAAGAGCTACATTATTTCGTAATAATCAGTTCGGTAGTCAGTTAGATAACGTTGATTTTTTAGGATTGAAGAAACAAGAAGAAGACAAATTAAAAGAAGAAATGAGACAAACACAACTGAGACAAACGGCAGTAGCAAGAGGGACATCGGTAGGAATGCTAAACGCTCAGACGTCAGTAAGTTCATCAATGCCAAGTGGTGCAACAACACCATTTTTAGATGTAGGTTCAACGCCTTCGGAAAGTGAAGTTCCAAGTTTAGCCATAGAACAGATTGATGCAATAAGAGCAGAGTTAGAACGACACAACCAATTTATTAGGAATACGTCATCATCAACAGCCAATGAAGCAAGTAGTGAATTGAGAGAAGTAGGTGACCAAGAAATACCGGACGGCGTAATTTTAGAAGATGAATTAGAAGAAGATGATGACGATGAAATTCCACCGTTAGAAAGTATGCCACCTTCAAGAGATGCGAGAGGAGTTAGATTAAGCAAAGTATCAAAAAGAATTAGAGGCAAACAAACCCCAACAACAGAAATACAACCTTCAACAAGTTCATCAAGCACAGCAAAAGACATATTAGTGAGTGGAGCAAAAGCAGGAGTAGAAACATTAGCAAAAGCAGGAGCAACAGCATTAGCAAAATCATTTTTACCAGTTTGAGCATATAAAATAAAATTATCTTATTTTATATTATATGTTACGGTTACGCCCGACTTTTGAACAAATTGAACGAGAAGCGAGAACAAGCAGATTAAGAATATTACCAGAACGACAAAGAAGAACACAACAAGGGATATTATTAGATGAGGTCGATTTTGATGATTTTGATTTAGGGAAATACGATAGGAAAACCTTATTATTGAATGAAAACCCAGAGAAGGGAACACAAACAGATGCGTTCAATGAAACGCCAAGTATAACAGAAAGCGAAAGTATGAGAACGCCAGAAGAAGAAATAAAAGAACAGATAGAAGAAGAAGAAGAAGAAGAAGAAGAAGAAGCCGAAAGCGAAAACATAGCTGAAAACCAACAAGAAGGCGAAAGAGAAAGAACGCAAAAGAAATCAGCAATGCGAAGAGTTTATGATGCCATGTTTGGAGATGATGAGTTTAAAGAAGAAAGAGAAGAAATGCGAAGCAGAAGGCAACAAATAGATGAAGATGGTTTAGAACGTGAAACACCTATTGAACCACAAAAGAGTGAAGAGAGCGATAACAGTTTGCCTATGAATGTTAAAAAATCTTATGAGCCTTCATCGGAATCATCAAGTTCTCGTAGAAGTTCGAACAGAAGTGCATTATTGCCCGTTGAAGAAGAAGCATTAAGCGAATACATTCATTCATCACCACCTGAAACAGTTCAAAGTTCTGTGCGGAGTGATAGGACTATTGAATATGTTGATGAACCATCGCCGCCTCAAAGCGTTGTTAGTTCTCGTAGAAGTCAAGAAACCATTGAGTATATAAGAAGCAGAACGAGTTCAAGGCGTTCAAGTGGTCAATCTGTAAGTTCCTAAGCCAAGAAATAACAGAACCGAGGTAATGAAAAATCATTGAACAAAAAGACTTAAAGACTTGAAGCCTTAATATGGTAAGCTAAAATGAAAGAGCCACTGTGTAGATTTATAGAGTGTGAGGTCTGTAGAATATTCAACGGAACTGCACTTTACAGAAAAGAATATTTCAACAGACATTTGAACAGTAAAGCACATAAATTAAATGAAGAGCTTAAAGCAGTTTCAGACAAGTTTAAAAACGAGAAAGACGAAAAGAAACGAGATACATTGTTTAAGGAGCTTGAAAAAATATGCGAAAAGCAAACGAAAACCAGAAAATCAAAATCTTTGGATATAAACAGAGACCTGACAGATAAAGAACGAGACGAATATCTCAAACAGCGACAATCTGAACAAGACGAATATATTAAACAACGACAATCTGAGCGAGAAGAAAGACGGAAAATTAGAAACAAAACATGAAAGTCAAAACTTACAACAAAAGGACTAACTACAACACGGGAAGCCCCAGAAGGTTGAAAAGTTGGGAAAAGACTGAAACGAAGAAGGGGGAAAGGTGGGGAAGAAATTAGGTTTATTGTTGCTATAAATCATAACAACAACAAACATTCAAACAATGATATGGGAAGGACTTTAAGAATATAGGAACACATAAGGTGGATATGTTGAAATTTGGGGGTGTTGTTATTTGTAGGATTTGTGGAATGAATTAGGTAGCTTGTCCTTAGAATCCCCTATGGATAATGGATAAGGTGGGAAACGAGAGAAAACGAATAAGGGGATGGTAAAAAGTTGGGGACAAAAAATCGGCGGGAATTATCGGGGAAATGGGCTTAGGAAATGCAACAGGTAGCGAAAGAACGTAGAACTAAATAAGGGGCAGGGTCAAGAAAAAGCAGAGCTGGGGGGCAAGTGGGTAGCGATATAACCCTGAAGCCTTAGCCTGTGAAACCCCCTTTTACATATTTTTTGGGGGGGCGGCGGAGAGAATTCAGGGGGTCTGGTGTGTGTCTTCTGCTGCTTATGGCCCAGGGCTGTTCTCTAAATTTCTGACTTCTACCTGGAAAGCCAGCTTGCAAGGACTTCAGGTCTGCACACAGATGGGGAAGAACGGAGTTTAAAAAGGCCTCAAACTCCATCTCATAGGGCAGCGCAAAGGAAAGAAGCCACCGGGTACCTCTCGGAGTCACAAGTTTGCTTTGAGTCGTAACCCCAAGACAAGCGCAGCCTTAACCTGAACCCCTAAAGACTGCCAGAAGGGTTGAGGGCATTTGAGAGTTCAGGGTTGAGGGAGTTTAGGATTTGCAGCTTGCGAGGATTAGGGGAAGCTGAGGGTGTTCGGCCAGCCATCACAAATGCCGCACTGCCGAGCGCCCCGCGGGGAATGTCCTCAAACTGGCCGAACACTGGAGAACTCCATTGTTCTGGGCGCAGGGCTTTGTGGCTAAGTGAAGTGGCAATGCAACAGCCAAACATTTGCAGATTTTGGAAATAAACCATTCCGGCCCACCACCTTTCGCTGCGGCATAAGGCTTCCCAAGCGCGCAGTAGTTTTCAGGTCGGATCGGTGGAGTACTGAAGCCAAGTTCTACGTGTCCGGGAGCAGACGGTGGGTGCATCAGGACCAGGACCCACTTCAGCCTGCCATGACCCGCCGCCCCCCCCAACCCGCCCCCCCCCCACCCCCCCCCAACCCACCCACGCCGCGCCCGACCCTCACACCCCCAACCCAGGTCCTGCCAGAAGTCCTGGCCCCCCTGCCTGAAGCCTGAGAGCTTGGAGATCCTTTCACCTGCGTAGCGTGAAAATTTGAACCCTAAACCCTAAACCCTCTCTTCACCCCCCCAAAACCCGAATCACAAGAGAGGCACCCCCTGAACCTCAGGCGCACACCCATGCATTGGAGCAGCGTCAGAAGCTTGGCCTCCACCTGTGGGGGCACGGCTGCTTTCAACTCGGACCAGTTTTTATCTCGCAGGGCTTAGAGTCTTGGGGGTTTAGGGTTTAAGGGCTGCTTGTAGGTAGCTCTTCGTTGCCAAAAACACGCCCCTAGTGTAGATCAGACACCCATCTATGTCACCGCGCAAGCACAACGCCGCCTGTCTTGCTTTGAACAAGAACCCTCGGCAGAACCCCTTCAACCTAGTGCCTACTCACCTCGACAGCCCGAATTCCGAACTCAACACCCCATGAGCCAAGCGGCGTATCGTTGCGTCCAATCGATCTGCGAGAGGTCCAGCGGCACAAGCAACGGGACCTTCCAGCAATATCCATCAAGGATAGGCTTCGAAGTAAAATGAAGGATAGTTTCGGGTGTAGTAAGTACAATCCTCACGACCAGCAAACTCCTTCGGCTGTGATCTTTGGGACGGGTTTGACACTCACAGCTCCCAATCCTCCAAACCCCCAAACCTCCAAACCTCCGTGGAGGCCTTACGGAGGGCAGGAGCTGCCGACCCCGCAATGCCCTGCTGACGGACCTAAGCAGTTCTGCCATGTTGGGGCTTGGGTTTAGGAATTACGAGGTCAGGTTCATGGGTACAACTCTCACGTGGCTTTAGGTGCTTAGGGAAGTCCCAAGTGGTGCAAGATTGGGCACCTAGGAGGAGAAAAACACACCTGTTCTTGCAAGGGCGACAGATCGGCCCAAACACTGTGTGTGGTCGCATGGTCGTGCAAGATGCAGGAGGCGATTCTGCAAGGTCGTGAGCCTGCAAAGACTCGGGGAGCACGAATCCTTTTGCTACTAGGGCTCCGGCCCAGGCCACAATGACTTCCAGCATGGACTTGTACATGGAGTAGCTCTCATCTTTGGGCTCCAGCCTGAGGCACGAAAGAGAGAGCTGGCGGGATGAGGCCAAGTGAACAGCACTCGGGAGACTCAAAGATTCTCTGATTTCCAAACTCAGATCCGAACGTACAGTCAGTCCGCACGAGCGGCAAAAGCTTAAAGAGATCAAGAGAAATGTCCAGGCCTTGGCTTCTCAAGGTCAGCTATGGCTGCACCCCCAAGGCACCCGAACATGGTGAAGGCTCTGGCTCCATCCGACCATCTCAATCTCTTGGAGGACACTGCTGTCCACCGTACCTCCGGGACTCGATTGGGAATTTCCCTCAACAGGGTACCCCCCTTACGTGGCCCAATCTACGAGAATCCTTCGTATAGGATGCTTCTCACCGCCATCAACCGCGTCCAAGAAATGAGGAGTCAAACGAACTCCCAGGAGAGCTTTGGAATGCTTTGGAATGAGCTGGACTGAAAAAGGGCTGTTGGGCTGTGCTCAGTCTGTATCTACGAAGCTTTGCATGGCTCTGCCGTAATCTGCGCGACACCTCCGAAACGAACAAAGTCTGTCGCAAGGTGGGAGTCCGAGTTTGTCTCCGGCGACGTCTTTCCTGGCAGTGCTCTCAACCTGCATGTTCGCAAGCACAAAAGCAGGGCCTTAGCCGGGCCTTGCTTCAGCATCTCCGCATAATGCTTTGCCAGATTGAATGTCGGCACCAATTTGCAGATGCCTGGCTTCCAAGGTGCTTCTGTTGAGTGCTCGACCGCTTCGCTTCCCCGTGGTTCTTTGAGAACCGCCCCCCCCCCCCCCCCCCCCCCCCCCCCTCCATCCCCAAGTGCCTTGCTGTCTCATGAGCTCCAGGAACGGCGCATGCGCCTCGTTCCGGTTCCTCCGGGCAAGCGGCCTGCGCGTCGTGGAATTCGAAGTAGAACCAGAACTCTCCGCGGACAGGGTATGACAGAAAGGGCGTCTTTCGACATCCTACTTGGGCAACACCATGACACGCCGATCTCACTTTAGCCCATCTCGGTTTCCAGCCAAGGCCGAATTCGTAGCGTGTCTGCCTCACAAGGGAAGAACACTGCACATGCTCTTCGTCCACTTGCAAATATAGCTACAGTGCACTTTGGCCGGCTTTGCAGTCGCAACTGTTTCTGTGCATTACAGTCTCTTCATTTATCTTCATGCCGGTGAACTCTGCAATACGACTCAAGCAATGCGCCTGCATGGCCTTGCCAATCAAAGGCAGATCTCGCCTCAGGTTCGACCAGGAAACTGCTAGCCGCTTCAGCTGCTTCATTGGGCGTTGTGAGCCGTGACAACAACCTCTGTTGCATTTAGCAGCTTCATACATCATGCATTGGCACAAGAACGGCGCAAACACATGAGCTTCGCTTGAGCTGCTCCCACGCGACCACATGCAGCGAAACTGTGGATCCAGCTGGTGCAGCTTCTGGAAGACGGATTGGTAGTAACCCTGCCTTGGGTGGAGACACTGCGAACAGAAGCAGACATGACCGTCTCGCAGCATCATCCCTTGTGCCCGACAGCTGATGTTTGTCTTGGCCTCGTAAACTGACCCCGATATACCCCGATCAAGGCCAGGGCGGCCAACTGACATCACCGCTGTGACAGCGCATGGCAGCCAATTTCGCTCTCCCGATGCAGGATACAGGAACCGTCAAGTTGTGCTTACCTGACTCCAGGAACGGCTTGATTTACTAACAAGAAGAACTGGGAGCCCTGCGGATCGGACTCCGGGAACGGGAAAGGCTCGCCTGCGTGGCTTGTTGAGGCCGCTGCCAAGCGCATGGCTGCTTGGACACATGGCTATCGTCTTGGGGCTGGGCAGAGGTGAGAGCTGGGAGCTTCTTCAAAGTCCAGATTGTTAAGAGACCATTCCCTTCTTCCCTACATGCACTGGCCCAGTAGGGCCGTTGAAGGTGCACGCGCCCGCGAGTCCAAGGTGGACTCAGGAAGACTCGCCGGAGGGTCTTGGGAGCCCCTTCTGGCTTCCCACCGCACATCTCCTTTTTGGGTCTGCAGTTTGCCATCTGCTTTTATGGCTTTTATGCCCAATCTCCCTTTCAGGCTTGCTTGCCTGCAAAGTCTCCCTTAGGGTTTGCCATCTGCTTTCAGGGTGTAAGGCTTCCCACCCAGCACCCCTTTTAACGTCGAGGGTTCATGTGAACCACGTGCGCCGTTTAGAGTTTCCCCCACCAAAACCTCCCAGCCCGAAAACACACACAGGCGCAGGTTTCCGGCACCCCGCGTGCACCTTCGACACAAACGCCGCATGCACCTTGAACCTGGCGCCCCACTCGCTCCAATCGGGCCATAGCACGTGCAGATCCGAAATTGAAACGCTCTGAACGATTGAGTGAAGAAGCTGCCGTCTATGACGCAAGTCCTCTTTTGATGCATCATATGCCTTATGCTGCTCTACCGCTGTTCCTCCCCCGCACCCAAACTCTGAACTCCACCGGTCACCAGGCCTACGAGATGCGGCACATACTGGACTGCTCGGATCGGCAGGCCCTGCAGGCTGGGTGAATAGGCTTTGAAAATGGCTTGGGGGGCTACAGCAAACGGGACTTCCACTGATCCTCACGATTCTAAACTCCTGCAAAGAGGGCTGGCATCTACATCCATGATTCGGACATGTGCTGCGTCAGTGCACACTGAATCCCAACTTGTGCGATGGGATTTCAGCTCAGCTCGTCTCCTGCTGTCGTGAGCTTTAACGAGCTGGTGCCCATGTTTTTGCAAGGCTTGATCCAGCATAACATTCTGCTCTGCGAAATGCATCGGTCACGACTGAGGGCACACCCTCAGCCGGTGTAGGAGCAGTAGTCGTAAATCGCAAAGATGTGCTGCAATCTCGTAGCAGGGGCAGCCGGAAAAGCATAGACATCGCAGCAACAGCAGGAACCGATGTCGTTGTCGTGGTTCGGGAGACATCAGTAGCAGCAGGCAGCGGCAGCGGCGGCAGCAGCAGCAGCAGCAGCAGCAGCAGCAGCAGCAGCAGCAGCCATTGAAGCAGCATAGCAGCTGCCGTAATATTCGTAGCAGCAGAAGCAATACTTCAGATAAACTCCCTGTCCGGCACGGAGATCCTTTGCAACCGAAGCATTCCTTTAGACCAATTCTTGAAGCCTTGTGCTGCGCGCGGCAGGTGCTTGAGGCGTTCTCCAGCAAGCGGCGCACTTGTGGCGGCTGCTCTTCCTGCAGCAACTCAAATAGTAGAGCGCTTGCAACGGCACTGTAACTCAGTAACCCCACTTATCTGCTACGACCTCTAGTAACCCTGGTACTGGCAGTTCCCTGGAAAAGCCAGTCTCCGGTCAGCATGCAGAACAGTCCGGGAACGACCGTTGGCAATGCAGAGGGCGCTCTGAATGGTTACTTCTTCAGAAGAACAACCAGCCGGCCCTCAACCCTAAACCCTAAACCCTAAACCCTAAACCCTGAACCCTAAACCCTCAATCAAGGCTTCCGGATCCTTTGGCAGCGGCCACTGCAGCCACCGCTGCTCTCGTGCTGGGATTTGTCTTTGAGGCTCCTACCAGAGGAGCCAAGAGCGAGCTGGCTTCAGGGGGTGTTGGGATACACGAACCCCCCCCCCCCCCCAAAAAAAAAAAAACAGCGAAAACAAGGCCTGAATATCCTGAATCTACAAGCTCAACTTCCGAGGTGCACTGTATACCCAACAGTGTCTTGAACAAGCATGGCAGGATCCCCCTTCTTTTTCAAGGACCCCCAATAACGGTACCGCTAACTTCGGAAACCCCCCATGCCTCAACATCATGCCCGGCCTGCAAGCCTTGACTGATGTCGGGCCGGAGAAGCCTAGGACCCAGGGCAGGCCCTGATTCCCCTTATTTTAGGGCTTAGGTTCCCCTATTTTGGGGTTGTTTAGGGTTTAAGGTTTAGGGTTGAGTCAGCCCTGGGCTGACGGGCGAAAGGGATGGCGAAGGAGCGCTTGGAGGGTTTAGGGTGTAGGGTTTTGGGTTTAGGGCTTAGGGCTTAGGGCTGAGGGCTTAGGGTTAAGGGTTTAGGGTTTAGGTGCAGAAGTGGGGGTCAAAGAAATTGGAGATTCTGGAGGCCTTGCTGCTGCCCGAAGCTGTGCAGCATATAGAATCTGTCGAGTTGTGGCTTGTGATGCTATCGGTCACTGACATCCTCCATCCTGCTGGGGCACTTATCTCATTGCCTGGCATCGCCTCCTTTCCGACACAGGTCTGCATACTGGGACGGTCTACGAGTCTGCGAAGCAATAAGGAAAATCGAATGCAAATACGAGCCAGGGCACCTTCAACTCAACATGAAGGCTTCGTATCGTGAAGCATGAACGACGCTGAACAAATGTCAGTTTGATGCAGTGCCCTGCCTTCAGGCATACCACACACACACTACAAAAGCTCACTGCCAAGAAGCGTCAACATAAATCATGATTCCTGCTCTCTGATCACTGGTCGCAGGAGCTTTGTCATCTCATCCATATCAAAAGTAGGAAGGCCGAGACAAAAGCTGACATCTCTTGGTGTCTTTGGGCTACTTCTGCCAGTGTCCGGGTGTCAGCTTTTGAGTCTCTGCGGCATGAGGTGCGAAGGTGGACCCTCACAGCCTCAGCAACAGAAGTGAGCACTGCAGCTGAAACTGGAGATTCGACATTACAGTTCGATGACAAGGGGTTTAGGCCTTTGGGTTTAGGGTTGACGTTCCCCCTTCCCCCTCATACTATCAATCCTTTCTAGGGCTTAGAGTAGCCCCCTATTGCAGTTTCGGCCACAGTCCCAGGTGGAGTATTCTTGCATGCATTCACTCGAGCGCCACCCCCGATCAACACTGGCACGCAGCTGCGCCACGACAACGCGCGATGGCGAAGGATGAAAAGATGCTGAATGTTAGGAGCTTCAAGAGACCGTGGCTCGGGGATGAGACCCGAAGCGCAGCCCTAAAGCTACCGACTTCGAGGTTCACTCGGCCCACTCGATATTCCCCCCAACACAAGGCGCCGGGCGGTAGCTGTATATATGGCGTGCGAAGTGTCAAGTCTCAATCAACGCCCCCAGAGCGCCTTGGACTGCTAAATTTCGAATCAGAGCAAAAAGCTGAAGCCGAAGAGCTCAGCTCTGCTTCGAAGCAAAATCCCTTGCAGCCACAAGGTAACTAAGCCACGAAGTGGCTGCAAAGTGTATAACCCTTGGACACATGGAAACAAGGCCCTTTGAGGGCCCTCGAAAGACTCGATATGATTCCGTTGTGCAGGTGCTACAGCTCACAGCAACACAAGCACCAGCAAAAAAAGACTATGGTCCTGGTCCTATAGATTCTGCAGGCAGTGCACTGACTGCTCTCAGTTACATAGGCGATTTCAGGCAACAGAAGGAGTGCAAAAACAGCCCACCCTCTACAAAGGCTGGAAGATCAAAGGCTTGGCTTCCTTCGAGGAAGCTGTCATCGTCTGAGCTTGGTAGACTTGGTACACGGGGATCGGCCGCCTGCAGCAACAACATCGAAGGCCCTAGGGCCGCCCAACTAGTATTAAAGCTGTGCAAAAGCATTCAGGCATGAAGGCAGTAAGCTTACAACAGACGTTTATGGACTGTCATCGCCAGGCTCGGGTCACGGCTCGTCCCTGATCAAGTGTGGACTAGGCGCAGGTCGAAGGTTACGTACTAAAATACTACTTCTGACACGTCAAGGGAGCATACTGTGCTTGCAACACATGTCTGCTGTGAGCACTCTGAGCTACGGCTCTCTCCATATCCCAGAAAGCTGGGCCTGCGGTGCGTCTCACCTCAGTTCAAGCCCTGTGGGGCAGTCATGGACTTCATGGTCAGTGGTCCTAGTTGCAAAGCTTGCAGCAGTTGAATCTACAGGCGGCGCGTCGTTCACATAAGTCGCAGCAGGCATTGGAAGAACTTACGCATGCTAAGAGGAAGAGAACCTGAGTGCACAGATTCAAAAGCCGCCGAAAGACGGCTCGAACTGGGAAAACTCTTCAAAATGTCCTGGGACCAAAATGCGTTAAGATCCCAATCTCCCAAACCCTCTCCAACACGCAGGAACCCGGAAACGGCAAACCCATATACAGCCCAAGACACTGGGCAGGGCCTTTTTGGCAAAGCTCCGGGCAACTGCGACCTCGAGAGCTTCCTCCGGAATCCTCGGGTAAGGAGGTGCTTAGAACGAAGAGGTTGAAAGATTTGGGGAAGAGGTGCCTGCAATCACAGGCATGCTGTCTGGGCGGTTGGGGCCGACGGCTTCTGGCGACTTTCGCTTCGCACTTCTTGTCTTAAGTACACCTGATGGAATGCGCCTTTCGGCTGTGCCAAGGGGCTCCATCTCGTCCTCAGTGTCATCGAGCAGATCGTCCACCTGCACACAGCAGGCAGAGAGCAGCACTTGATACAGGGTCAGGCTAGGCACACAGACAGCTCGAATTTGGTCCCCTGCTGACTGCTGACCAAGTATGACCGAGTGACAAGTTGCTTTGAAAAGAGTTTCTCAAGGAAGAACGCCTGAGGACGTAAGAGCCTCATTAGAGCCGGCAGACTTGGCCTCGTCCATCTCCTCGCCTGGAAACTGGGTTGACCTTGGCTCGGGCGATCATGAAAGACCGGCCTAGCCGACCAGAACTGACAGTAGCTGGGAAAGGAACACCTGGCCCCTCGACATGTGCGCACAAGATGCACCATGTTTACAGGGTACAGTCTTCAGTCTCGGCAGCCAGGACATGTGTTACGTACCACTTCAGTTAATATGTTCACATGCCCAGTTTCACGTGCAGATTTGCATGCTCTGTTTGCAAGCTTAAAGCCATTCTTGGTCCGACAATGAGAGGCCCTGCAGATAAATGCCACATTCATGCACCAGTGTGCTATGCATGTCGGGTACATGAGCTGTTACGCTACCTGTGACTCACAAACACGATGAAGAAGCCTGAAATAAATCACCGCACTTTGTGAAATTGCACAATCCCGAGCTATGTGTAAGCGGATTACGTTTGTTCGGCGCCACCTACAAAGAAGGCTTCGGCCATGAAGAAACTACAAACTTTACATAACTACAAACTTTACATAGTACAAGTGGTACTATGCAAGTAATGGGAAGTCGATGGCTTCAGCGTGGTGATGGGATGCCTACTAAACCCGGTCCACAACTTCAGAGCAATGGGCTCCGTCAACGCCGACTGAGAAGATGGTGTACGCTTGTGGCTCGCCAAAGCCTGGAAGCAGATGTGGCAGAGATTTTTTCTAACTACTTTTACTATAATTACTATGATTACCTATTATTACTATTACTACTATTCTTACTATTCTTACTATTCTTACTATTCTTACTATTCTTACTATTCTTACTATTCTTACTATTCTTACTATTCTTACTTTTCTTACTATTCTTACTATTCTTACTATTCTTACTATTCTTACTATTCTTACTATTCTTACTATTCTTACTATTCTTACCATTATTACGATTTCTTACTGTTATTACTATTATTACTACTATTACTATTATTACTATTATTACTATTATTACTATTATTACTATTATTACTATTATTACTATTATTACTATTCTTACTATTCTTACTATTATTACTATTATTACGATTATTACTATTATTACTATCATTACTACTCTTACTATTCTTACTATTATTGTTATTATAACTATTATTACTAATATATTACTATTATTACCATGATTCCTATTTTTACTATCATTACTATTATTACTACTATTATTACTGTTCTTACTGTTCTTACGAATATGACTATTACGATTATTCCTATTATTAGTAGTATTATTAGTATTACCATTATTCTTATTTCCCGGATTATTGTTATTTCTATTCTAACTAACGATTACTATTATTATTACTATGACTATTTTCATTATGATTCTTCTTATTATTATTGTTAGTCTGACTATGACTATTATTGCTATGATTAGTACAATGACTTTTACTACTATTATGCTGCAACGTTCAGGCTGGAAGGGCTATCAGGCCAGGAGGATGTCCGAGGCCGGAGGATGCCTAAGGAATGAGGAGGGGCTTGGGCGATACAATCAATTGACCATCACGGGGGAGGATTTAGGGTTGAGGGTTCAGGGTTCAGGGTTCAGGGCTCAGGGTTCAGGGTTCAGGGTTCAGGGTTCAGGGGGTTTAGGGAGGTATCTGCCCATTAATTGGAGGTCCTTGCATTACTTGGCACATCCCTCCATAATGCTGCGATAGGGTAGTCTTTTAGTGAGCTCACAGCCCTTTACTGTGACATGTCACTGTTTGTCGCCCACCTTGCGAGGCCAAGCGGGCGCCATAGAGCTCTCTAAGTCCTGCACGGTCGAAGATGCTTTTGCATGTTTCGACCACAGCAGCTGCTGCATGCCCTTGCGTGCCTTTCCGAAAGGAGCTTTGCTGGCTAGAGTTTGCAGTATAGAAGGGCTCGTTGAGAGAGTCAAGACATGATATGAGTCATATGCAGCAGCTATGGAACAATACGGGACAAGCTTGTGACTTTGGCTTGTGCTTCTAGGCCCGTCGGCCTCGCTGGGCACAGCTTGCAACCTACATCAAGCTGTTTTTCGACTTCCAGCTGAGCAGGGATTGTTCACCAGAATCAAAACTGCTCCTGCAGGACCATCTTGTAATGTGTAAGAACTTTCTCAGGTCCACCCCTCTTGATGCGACCACGGAGGGCTGCGGCCTGCACGGCAATGGGGAGCTACGTGGTCAGGACACTGTAGATGCTAAATGAGAACCACGGTTTCAGATCCCCACAAGCCCACAGCCACGTCGTTATGTCTGCTTCGAAGGGCTGATGCTCAATCCCGTACCTACTCTTGAGACGAGACGGGTAATCATGGGCATTGGACCGTCTAAATGTGAAAAAAGAAGCGTTGTCAACGTCATCTTGTAGAGATGAAAATCTATCGGAGTTTGCAAGCCCCAGCGCAAACATCATTTGCTCAACTTGCCAACCACCACGCATGCTTCTCACACCGAAACTGATGCTCTAAAGAATTTGTTATCATGGCACTGTACCGCTCTTAGATTAACCTCTGCTTTTTAGGTGCACAAACCGCCTGTCGTCGAATATCTTTGTGCTCGTCCTCGGGGGGTGGCAACAACGGAGCGCTGCGCGGGTCGTAGTCGTCACCTGAGATGTGATTTCTTTGTTCCGGCTCATGGGTCTGACAGCAGGCAGAAGCACGAGAAACACAACTCAAAAACACATCAACACCCATCACCCACCAACACACAGCCCGAATTGCCACGCGGCTGTCTGGCTGGTAATCTCGCCAGATTCCTCGTCGGTCTTGCTTGGGCGCCTGTGTGGGCACCGAGGGTCGCTCAGCCTGTGTCAGCAGGTTGGAACCCTTGGGACCGGAGCTGATCACACCCTCTGGTTCGTGCAGAGCAAGTGCTGTCGCCGACATAAAAGAACTTCAGGCTTGGGTAACTGCCGCTTGCAATGTATCCAAGATCGCACTCAGAAACTGCCCCGGATGCCTTGATTCTGTGGCTGCCCATGCACAAGGGCTTGCCACACTGAGACTGCGCCGGCGCCCACGGAAAACATTCCATAGCCATAGCTCAGAGATTGAGTGCTGGGAACACTGGTCAGCTGTGATCCCTGGTTTGAACCTTCCAGGGTCAAGTTCAGCTCCGCATTGCAAGAAGAAGATTGCAACTGAAGGGCATACTCAACCAAGAGTCAGTCAAAGCGCCCCGGCATACACCCCAAGTGAGGCTCAATTTACCCCAACTGACCCCAAACTTTTTCGCTGAGCCCCCAAAACAGTCCCAAAAAGCAGCACAACCGACTCTGTCCCGCATGCCACCCTACTTCCATGACACCAAGGGAAGGGCGAAAATGCAAGCGATGCCAGGAGAAGTGCAAGCCTCAGGCGAATGGATTGCTTTGCAACGACGAGAATATACGAGAATCAACCGACAGCTTCCAAAATGTCCGCCTCGCTCATTACAGCAGCCAAGAAGCACTCGAACGCCTGGCATCTTTCACTGACCAGCCGGCCAGCCTAGCAGAAGGTCGAGATGCTTACACGCGGAAGTACGGCCGGCAAGCATTCCACATCTTTCAACAATTTCTGGGACGCCCAAGTCTGAACTTTTGCCAAATCTTGAGTCTTGAGGTCCAGGCCGGAGAGTCTTGGAGAACAAAAGGTATCTAAGGGCGACATCCCAACCTGCTCGCAATCATCCTTCCTTTGAAGCTGAATTGCCGCAGCGATCCGTAGCGGATTTGCAAGCCACAGCACAGCGAATTACTTCAACGCGTCGCATGAACATCTTCTTCTGGCACGAAGATGGGCGATTAGCAAGGTCTTGCCAGGAATCGACAAACTGCAGTGCACACGGCGCGCACACACACAGACGTTGCAGAAAAAGGGATCACACGAAAAGAGAGATTTCCACAATAAGCACATAGTGGCCAGTAGAAAACACGTTTGCACAGAAATTGGAAGGATGGCAGCCGCCCCGCCCCCCGTCCCCTCTCGGGGCTCCTTTTGCTTTTTGTCACTCGCTCTCGCTCGCGTCCGGGGGCTCCAAGGTGGCAGGCCGGGAGCCGCTGCCGAGGAGCCACTTCCTTGGGGGGAGCAAAAGCTACTATTATTATTATTATGATTTTTATTATTCATATTACTGTTATGACTACTATAATTACTATTATTCCTATTGTTGAAAACATAAGGAGCTTCCAGAAAGTGCAGTTCAGAGCCGTGCCGCGAGAATTCTGCTACCGAAGCGCTGCTGAAGGCATCGAATGCTCTTGGAACAGCGCATAAAATGCATAAAGGGCGAGGCAGAGGGTGGATGGAGAACTACTCTTTGCTCAATCCGGAGCTTCGTTGAGACGAAGCCTCCCACCCCCGCAATGCACTACGTAGTAATTTGAACAATAGTAAGAATAGTAATAATAGTAACAATAGTAACACTAGCAATAGTAGGAATAAAGTAATAGTAGTAGTAATAGTAAGGCCTGACTCAGGTAGAATTCTGCACGGCGCTGGGCAGCGGACAGCCGGCGCACGGCCTCTTCAGCGCTGCGTGCTCCCAGGGCCCAGTGGCCCAGGGCCGCCAGCAGTCCCGCCAGGGTCAGGGAGAAGAGGCCTCGGACTGGCAAAAACGCGAACCGCTGTGGTTCACAGCGTGCGCAGGCAAGCACAGCCTGAGCCTGTGGTGCAGCAAACTTCTTACGCTTGCTGTCACCTTGGGGAAGAGCTTGTGAGGCAGTTGAATCACTGGCTTCATCTGACTCGCAGAAAAGGATTCTTAAATATTGAATTTCTGTTGAGGCTTCGAATCTGAGTTGCTCGTACGGTCTGAATCTAGAACCTCGAACTCCCCACCTGGAACAGCAAACAGGTAGACGATCTCGCCCTTCGTCAGGAAATCCATTGCTCGCGGCGCCCTCGCAATTGGCGCAACGCCACCCGAGGTGGGAGGTGAAGGTGGGGTCACCGGCGGCACCTGCTGGAAAAAAGCAAGCTCTGATCGCAAACAATTATACAGAGGTGGCATCACTCACAAGGATACTTCTTAGCGCTCAAGAAAGCTTGGCAAGGCACCTCATGAAGAACCCGAGAAAGCTGGCGGGCTGTGCGGCGGTATGAGACCGCGCCCAATACCTTCTCTGCTCCAGAACCACAAGCAGCATTGACAACATTGATACCAGTAACAGTGGCAAGAGCTCGAGTTAGCGCAGGCCGAGCACTGTCCCAGCCATCACCGACACCAATACAGCCGCCGGAGCTGCTACAGCACCCAGAGGATTCGTCGCAGTGTTTCCAGTCTGGCAAGAGGACTGGTTATGTCTCGAAGCAGCATCACTACACTCTAGCTGTGCCGCCTGCTAGCATCACGGGTCACACGAGCTGCATGTACCGTATGTGTGTAGAGGTATTGGGTCCTACTCGCTGACAAGGAATGCTAGCTGGCTACTGACACTAAGCAGTCATACTGAGTCACACGAAGCACTGCCCACACTCTGACTTGGCCACCTGCGGTTGGATGGCAGCCCTAAGTCCATCATCCACCACCGTCAGCAAGTTCGTAATCCTGCGCAACTTTCACAGAATCGCTGACAGCGTTGTCAACATGTCCAAACATTCAATGCCCTGACCTTCTTCAGTGTGGTTTTTAAGGCGTTTGAAAATGGTTCAAGGATCAACAAGAGCTTCCCAGGGTATCCTGTCAGACGCTGTCACCAGCCCCGGCCCTTCGCCAGGCATGGCCGGCAAGCTGGGAAGGAGTATCGGACTGCGTTTTGAGGGCTTACTCTCCATGCACCATGATGGTACGTCTCATCGACCGGGCCGCTCTAGCTTACAACAAGTATCAACAGGTCTAAGATCTCATGCATTCTCATGCCATGATGTCTGGAAGGGATTGCTTGACGGCCGGATTCGCACCAGGCAGCTTCAGAGGTCTTCTGAAAGGCTTATATTTATGCGCCGCTAAGCTGTGATTTTTGACGCATTTTTCGCGTGGTGATGATGTCCTCACAAGGTTGGCGGCAAGCGAAACTTGCCCCTGCTTGCATGCAACCTGACTGCCATAAACAAGTAACCGAAACTTGTTTGGCATGAGAAATGATGGTCACAGTTGGTGAGCGTAAATTGGACAGAGAAAGTTGTAACGACACGTAGACACACAAGCAACATCATGGCGAGAGCCGCGTGAAAGAGCCGGGTGGCATCACATCCCTCCCAACACAACCTATGGCCACATGTGCCACATCGGCTTCGCTACCTATTCAGTACCTGGGGCTGATGGCATCGTCAACTCTGCTGGTGATACTCAGCAGCTGACTCACCATGTCCGGCACCACAATACACACAGAGGCACAATCGTTCCCAAAGTGAAGCAAAATCAAAGAACTCCAACACAGTATCATAAGGCATCAACAAGCCGAAGGAGAAACTGAAGGAGAAACTAAACTAGCCGAGTTTGTTTAAGCCAGCGCCTCAGGCATTTTCCAGCCAATCAGCTTCTCCACCACTAACGTCCCGGGTCAGTCGCCTAGCGCTGAATTTCCAGTTGTCGACCTGTCCTCAGGCCCAGCTAGTCAGGCAGTCAGATGTTTCAATAGTCAAATACTTAGAGATACGGATTGCGGATAGCAGTACGGATAAGTATAGACAGAGGGGTATGGACGGAGGCAGAGAGAAACAGAGAGAGAGAGAGAGTGAGCGAGCGAAAGAGCGAAAGAGCGAAAGAGCGAAAGAGCGAAAGAGCGAAAGAGCGAAAGAGCGAAAGAGCGAAAGAGCGAAAGAGCGAAAGAGCGAAAGAGCGAAAGAGCGAAAGAGCGAAAGAGCGAAAGAGCGAAAGAGCGAAAGAGCGAAAGAGCGAAAGAGGGAGAGAGAGAGAAGCACGCTGGACATGTGCTGGAATCATACTGATAGCAACGGGTGAATCTGCAAGCCGTGTTTCTTTGCAAGTCGCAGCTTCTCAACTCAACAAGTGCTTGAGCCTGATTGCTGCTGCTTGCTGATCGAAAACCAAGAACAATGATGGGCTGCGTACCTTCGCAGCATGCTGAAGGCTAAACTCGGGCCAGGTCGTGCGTCAACAGGCAAAGATGATAACTTAGTGAATTAATAAGGTTGAGTTCTCTTTACGTTATCTTATTATTACAGAGTGAATAATCTTTGGAAATCTAGAAATCCAATATCAAAGTTTCCTAAAGAAGAAGTAAATAAGGGTGCCTTCTATTTGTGCGTCATTGCCCCCTTAATTGGCCTTAATTGCTCTTTTATTATTATCTGGAGCTCAAGATGGACGACGTGAAAGAACTCCACATTCGCCCATGCAACCAACACGCCTAATTAGTAAATCCAAGGTCAAGAGCACGCCAGTCATATGATTGTGTCACCGTGTGGCCAGTGAATAGGATGTGTTCGTACGTGGCCTATTATAATAACGTGAAGAGAGAAATGAATTAGTTGCAAAGTGAACGTAATAAACGTAATGAATGCACAGGCTGCGCAGTCCTTTGCTGAAGTTCATGCCCACGAAGCTGAAACATGGCTGGATAAATGACGATGATTTACCAAGTGTGTCTCTTGATATTTAGTTTAGATGCGCCATTAAACGTACGAGCTACGTAGGCATGCAGACGATGTTGTAGTTGTGTCTGCATGAACATGCTTTCTTATGAAGCCGAAGCAGCTTGTCACACCCATGGCCAGCCAACCCTGGAGGTCACCTTGTTGTCTTAAGGTGTCTTCAACACGCTCCTACTTTTGCCACTTTCGAAGGCTCGCATACTCATAACATCCCAAGTCTGTACACTGTACACGCTCTGAGGACGAAGGAAAGTAGTGCAGTCTGACCGTAGCTTGTCGAGGAAGACAACAATCCGTCGCTCTCCCGCAACTCCCCTTCTCCATTTCAGGCGTCTCAAAAAAGAAAACAACCACAAGGGCTGAGGAGCATCTCGCTATTCACGCTCCGGGCGGAACATGTCGGCAACAGTTTCAAACGCCTCTGTGATGCTGCATACCATACCATACTACTTACTACGAGCATCGCCTGGAACAACACAATCTGGTGAAGGGCACTGCATGGATTTGCCATCTAGCGGTATGGATGTGCAGGACCAAACGCACGTCAACGTCACGCGTGTTTTCTTAATGCTACATCGTTTGAATTTGGCAAGGGTCCAGTACCCATGCTGTTTCAGTTTTCCAGGCGTTCTTCCGTCTTCGACATCTCACGTTAGCATTGGACTTGGTTTTGTCCAGTACTTGTGCTGGTGTACACGCCTTCCACATTCTGTTAACCTTCCAACTTCTGCTCACCAAACGTTCTTGAATTTGCATGTTCACATGTCCAGTACTGTGCTTGTGTTCATGTCTGCCATTTGCTGCGGCTTTGGGCATCATTTGCGGGTCGGCTTAAGTCACATCATCAAGCTCCCTGTGATCCGCATTCCTTCATGCCAGAAGTCACATCACATGCACGTGGTATCACATCATGACACTGAACTCGCTTGCCAAGCCCGAATGACTCAATTAATATGTCCAAACACATCATCATCATCATCATCATCATCATCATCATCAAAAGCAGCCTTTTGATTGAGTATCAGCATAGGTACCGAAGTAAACCGTCTCAGAAGTGGCGTGATGCTCAAACCGCACCACCAACACCCTGAACGTAAACGCCAGGTACCAGACAAGTAGTCAAAATTCCAATACGTGCAACGCCCAAAAGAAAACATCTGCAGGTAGGCACAGCAGGGATTATGAGGTTCGACCCACACCGGGGCAAGGAAGAGGCCGATAACATTCGATGATGCGGCCTTGCTTTTTGTTGCCTGTTTCCTAAGCTCAACCTTATTCATTCTCACTCGTTCTCATACATTCATGTCCCGCAGAGCTTTGGAATCTCATGGAGTGCACCTGGCAGCCACGAATCTGTAAGTACAGCGCGCCCAAGCTGTCCGGCTGCTGACTCGTGGTATGAGAAGGGCCTTGCCAAGAAGACTCAAAAGCGGGGGTCGCCTCGGAGGCATTCGGCACACTTGCTTCCTGACAAGAAGGCCACCAAAAGTCGAGCAGAGCTGGCAACTACACATCTCAAGGATGCTACCGGACGCTGGAATCCATCGGGCGTGGCTGGGAATGCACCGTAGGAAAACCAGCACTGATACTGCGCCGCTTCCATTTGCAGCTCACCAAAGCCACGAGGTACTGGTGCTGTTGGACGCCACCGCTGTACAAGAAGCGCAAGGTCACAACACTCTGCATTGTGCTTTCCCAGTTTCGGTGCGATTGGAACGAAACAACAGTCGAGCACACGCCTCATGTCGCTGAATGGGTCGGCTGGAACAGGAGTTGCATCTGTGATTCCTACCAAAGTAAACTGCTCACCCGGGCGTAGCTGTGTATGAGGAGCGTGTCTTCCGATTTGCAGGACCAGCACTGGATCAAAACGAGAGCCCGCTGCGCGGAGCCCGCTCAACGAAGCTCGCATCTGGGCACCTTCTCCAGGCCTCCAGCCTTCTGGGCTCTCCGCTACTGGAGCATGGCCCTGAACTGAGCTGTTTCCAAGGATCAAGGGCTCTCTGTGAGGGATCAGGTAAGGGTTCTAAGTGTGAAAAAAAAGAAGAAGGCGCGGCGGGACTCCACTCTGAAGGAGCGAAGGAGAGCAGAAGAAGAACAGGACACCCTGCCGAAGCAACACCGACAAAACTGTGCTCTCTGGTGAACAGCAGCCAACAAAGCCAGTGAAGCTAACAAAGCCAACAAAGTTCAAACCGTGCGCACAAGGGGTTGGGACGCGGCCAGCACTTTGAGATGTCTTGTGCTGCAGTTGAGGTACAGGATAGTACTATTGCAGAACCAGCTCGTCAATATGCGCAACGCACGTTCACGTGTAACCTTTGCAATGGTCGACCAACACATGCCTCTGATGAGACGGGCGGGAGATCTTCTTCTCCAGAAGCACTGCCCATCACCATAGAGAAACGTGTTAAGACGTAGGCCAATGACTTCACAACGGCCTCGGGTCTCTACATTCTACACGTGGCCTCTCACAGGCGCGTCTGGGCCTGTGAGGGCCACGTAGAGACTTCTAGCAGAACTCCTGCTAACACCATTATGTTACAGGAGCCTGCAGATGGTCACAGGGGATATTGCCATTGCGCACTGAGCACGGAATGGCCAAGAAACCCTGCGCCTGCTGCAAACACAAATGGGACACGTTGCACACCATGTGAAGACTGTCCATACATTCGAATCTACCGATGCTATCTGAAGCTGATCTGCCCTGAACTAAACATTGTAGAAGCGGCGTGGGTAAGAAAAATGTAAGCCAAACGCGAGCAGACGTGGGTTACTGTGGATTCTTGATGATGTTGCTTTCGTTACGGTATCCACCGAGCTTGGTGCGCGGAAACTAAGAGAATCCACACGGAGCTTCCTCGCCAAGTGCCAATATAAAGGGTTCTTGGCCCATCTGAAAGATGTTTAGCTGGGATTTGTTATTTATTGAGGCTGTGGATGATCAGGAAGCTTGTTCCTGGTCTTTGATGTCTGTTTGCTCGATGTGCTTATTAGCCTCGTACTTTCGTTGCTAAGAACAAACGAAGCGAGCGAGAACCATACACGAAAGTCCATGCACTTGGCAACCAATTAACAAACCCATTGACGATCTGTTTTTTGAGCAATTTCATTGTAGCAGCTTGCAGCGTGCTGACTTCAAGAGAAACTGCAGGGGTGAGTATGAATTAAGCTCTCGGTCCTTGTGGCTGCTTGAGCAAGAGTGCTTGTACTGCTTAACGCTAAAACATTCTAAAACCAGAGCATGTATTGCTCGATGTATGAGCAACATAAACACATGATTTGCACAAGCACGTTTGCTTTGAGCATCCGTCACCAAGGCAAGGCAATGCAAACTCTTTGCTAATGTCGTCGGCTGTTGCCAGCTGCCATGCTAAAGCCCGACTGCTATGGATCAGCAAACAAGATCCCTTGGCAACCGTGGTTTTGTTGCCTCGCGTCGGGCGTTTTCAGCGTTCAGGGGCTCGGGGTAGAGGGGGCGTTTGAAGAGAGGAAAGCAACCCACATCCCGGGACTCTGACCCTACCGTACACAACCATGAGCCCCCACCGACCCCGCGCCCACAACCAGCATCCCTAAATCCCAACACCCTAAAGACGCAAAACATTCAAATCCCGAAAGTTCTAAATCCTGCAAACCCTGACCCGACCACTGCCCAGAGCAGGAAGGAGAGGCAACAACATGACACAAAACGCCACTAGATGCCCACCAGAATAATATGTCCCAAAGACGTTGCTCGCGTTGCAAGGTCGGGCTCCCGCATCACAGCGGTCAGTAGCCAAGCCGCGGAAAGTGGCAACTGCAAACCCCAAGCCTTTGCCAAAACCAACTCCCAAGCTGACAGCCTCGAACCTCGCTACAAGCATGACCCAACCAAACCATCCAAACCATAAAGCTTGTAAAGCTGCAGCCAAAATGTCACCCATCACGGGTCAATGGAAAATGTCGGAAGCTGCCCCACAGCTGTGCCGGAACCGCCCACCTCAGGCGTCAGAGACGTGGCCAGCGTGTTCGACACACAATTTGGTTGTTCGTTTTCCGTGAGGTTTCAGCCTGCAAGACATCCAACAATCAGTTCGTGTGCTTCTATACAGAACAGCAAATGCAACCCTGCAACCTAAAAGACGACCATATCCTCACTGAGCTCCCTGCCTCAGTACAGACTGAGACGCCCCAACAGAGTAGTAGAAGCTGCCTTCCGTCGTGATTGGCAGAAGTGTTACAAATTGATCTAGTGTAATAGTTGGCTTCTGGCCATGCCGGCATGTTGAGATCAGCATCCGCTAAGGTCGCATGTACTGTCCAAGCACAAACTCATTCAACATTCTTGTGGGGATTCTGCAATTAGGGGTACCTTGTTGGGGTCCTTATTTTCAGGGCATCCGACTAATTAGGGTCTATGTTCGGGATGCCTTATTTTCCTGAAACCCCATGTGTGCCGGTGCCTTCTCACGAGCAGGCTTCGCAGACCTTGCTCTGAGCTTGGACGCCTCAGAGCAGTTTGTTGCAACATGCGACTTGGACCTCTCACCGAAGCATGGCAAGTATGGACTACTGACAACCTTCTTATACATGTGTGCAGGAACCTTCCGCTCAGGAATGGGAACTGCTCCTGGAGGAAGCTGGATGCGAGGCCCTCGAGGCACCTGACAAAGGCCATTCAAACTCAATTAACGGCTTGGAGTGTGTTCACACGGTCCGCGATGGTCCGTCACAACGGTGTCACCGGAGACAGAGGCCAACAGAGGCCAACCTCGGGCTTGGTGCACCGGACCGGCGCAGCCCAGCATTTTGGAACCTTGGCTCGTCAGGCTTGGTGTCGCCGATGCTACCGGCGTGACAATGCTGTCTTGGCCCTCGGCCTCGGGGAAAGGTGGCGTAGGCACTTCCCTAACTTGCGGCGCCGCACCTGCTGCAAACTTCTCAAAACCTCTAGCGAAATCACACATCCAAAACATCTTCGTGGGCTTGTCAAGGAAAGGACTAAGCCAAATCACCAAGTCGTGCGACCCCCGCCTAGGCTTGCCAAGGGCGACGACTGTGGGGACACGGCAAAGAAGCCTCCTCGATTAACCTCACCGACGGACAGTACTGCAACCGAGCTTCCAAAAAGTGAAAGGATGCCACCGAATGAATGTCAGCAAAAACAGGAGGTGTGCATGTAGATAACAAGCACACACAGACAACTCGCGAATCCCACCTAGCCACTTGTTCAAACACCATGCAGCCACGGAGGTCCGTATTTCACAGCCAAGTACTTCTTAGACTTCAAAGAAGTGAACTTGAAAAGAAGCCTGCTGGCACTTGCAGAAAAGAACTTTGCAGGGCGGGGATCAACTGAGGCATCCCCTGTTTTGCTATTTGCCTACATATTCCTGATCCCACGATTCTTCACTTCGCCGAAACGTGCTGTGTGTCATTGACCTCATGTCCTGGCAGCCCGTAGATGGCCCCGCTGACAACAAATTGTAAGGCGCTGGCCCCCGAGTCCTTTGGCACCTCCGTATCTATACACGTGCACGACCTCACATCCACTGAAAGTCCGACGCTGCTCTTTTGAAAACTGGCTTGCTTCAGCAGGCAAATTTCAACAAGCACTGCAGCTCACTGTAACCGTCGCCCCACGACCTGTCGGTCAGTGATCTAAAGCACACACACACAAACTAGGTGTAACAGAACCTCCAAGATTGAAAGCTTAACGAACCAGACATGTGCCCCGCCGCAAATGCAGCCGAAGCACGCGCCCGTTGCCCCGACGACCGAGGAGAGACTTAGCGGCAACACATGCATCAAGCAGTCATGTTCATGTGCATCTTGCTCGCTCCATGATCTTGCACGAGAACTCAAAGCACAGCTCAATGTCACAATGGCCGGCATGGCCAGTCTTGTACCCACCAACACTTCGATGGTTCGAGATCTTGTTCAAAACCAGAACATTCAAATCATCAACAACAACAGCAGCACCGCGTAAGTGTCTCGCAACTCCACGGTCTGGAGCACAAACGTGACCTCGGAAAGCGTGGCTTCAACAAAAAGCATGACACACATCCTGGACGGGACATCCCAAGTGTCGTGTAGACGAAAAAACTGTGCAACACCGGGACTGTTGGTCCTGAGGATGCCACAGATTGTCCATCCATGCTTGCTCGACAATCAAACTCACAAGGCGAGCTGTCGAGGCTGCGAGCACAGCCCAAACCAGCAAGGGCAGGTATGCTGCATGGATCTTTTCAATGCCAATGAGATGCAGCACTTCGATCGTATGTAGTTGCAAGAGATATGTTTCGCAATTATCGCGAAACCATTTTCTGCGGGTACAGCAAGTCGGACCCGGAACAGGTTGCACTGGTATATGCCAATGCCAAGGCGCAACACGATTCTAAACAACTCTTCTCCGATCCGCCCTGGTTTTTCGTGGCCGGGGAATTCTTGCAGCTGTGCGATCACTAACTTGATAGAAAGCAAGATTTTTTCTATTCCTCCAACCAGGTGCCTTGTTTCAAGAAGAAAACCAAACAACACACGTTTGGGCAGCAGATTCAAATCCGATTTGACGCAGCTTAAAGTTATTCAGCTGCCTCCTCTTGGTTCACGATGCAAGTTTTTGCTATTTTCCGCTGGAACACTCCTCACTTTCTTCAACAAATAAGAATCGTGGTCCAACCATCAGCCCCATAAAGAACAAAACAACACATGCAAGACGTGCCCAGGTTTGAGCTAAGTTGAATCCAATGACACGCCACGGGCCCGCAGGCCCAAGAACTGACGGGCCCACAGGCTCACGAGCCAATAAGCTTCTTACTAATCAGAACTTTCACTTCAATTGCACAAAGTTTCTTGTACACTTCTTCGTGATATGAAAGCAAACGGAACTAAGATCAACAAGTGCGGATTCATGCCCGAAACCAAATAGTGTTACCCATGAGCGGGGAATCAGATTCTGAAAAGTGCGGACAGCTGCCGACCCAGCCGTCGGCATCCTCACCCTTTTTTGCAACTGCCCCCCTCGCCCGGTCCTCTGGCGAACCGACGACATGAGCCAGCTGTCCCAAAGTTTTGACTCCCAAGCCGTGTGGCTTTGCCAGCGTGGGTTGCGACAGGCTGACCTCCCCGCATCTTTTGTGGAAGTGGGCCTCGGAGTCAATCAAGAAAGTCATGGGTTCGGGCGGATTGACTAACTTCCAAAAGTGAAGTAAAACGTGCATCTGCAGCAGCATAAGCTAGGATGCATACCTGACATGTATCTGCTCACCAGAATCATGTTGCTAAAATATCAACCATGCCCGACGACACCAGGAAAAAGTATCGTCAGCTTCAGTGATTTCTAAACAGCTCCAACTCACACCCAACCCTCAACGCTCTCACCACTTTCAGCGCCCCCTTCCCCCCATCACCACCCACAGCCGCCCACGCCCTCGCCTCCCACCTACAACCCATGGTGCAGCCGGACACCCTTCAGACCTCACCGCTCTCACACGTCACACCCTCCACTCACAGCGCCCGCCTTCTCTGCTCTTGCCCTCACCAGCACTGCCCTGGGCCCATCTTACCCACGCTCAGCAGCTGCCTCTTCCCCCCCCTCCCGCTTTCCCACCCTTGTTGGCTGCGCAAAGCGAAACCTGCAGTCTGCGTGCTTTTTGGCCACGTCCATGCTTCGAAGGGCGTTGCCATGGGATTTACAATGATACAGTTTTTAATTTGTTGTTTCTCATTGCCGAGCCAAAACTGCCTCACTGAACTTCCCGCCACTCAACCAGCACGAGATTCTCCACCACAAGAAGAACGATACGCCCTGCTCTCTCTTGACGCCCACCAGACCTATCTTGCCAAGTTGATGCAACATTTTCGCCGTGCGCAAATCGTCAACTACCAGCGGGGTCTCTCTGGCTCAGATCCTTGACCCTTAGTTCGGCGTTAGGGCGATGGGGCTGAACCGAGACTCGGACCCACTCGACCTAGGATATCGCATCGGGTTGTCTTCACAACCGAGGGTTGTCCAAAAAATATGTTCGTGCAACGGCCACGTCGGTGGTTTCAAGTGTCTGCAGGACCTGTAGGGGCAGATCGGAGAGGGAGCTGAATGCTGACCCTTCCAGGAGTGAGGCCTAGGTGGGCCAAGCCCAGGCGGGCAGGCCTTGAACAGGCCTTGGCCTTGGTGGGCCAGAGGGCGAGTTCCCTCAAGTTTTGGTGAGGACACCAAATCATGTGATACGAGGATAGCCACATGGCATCCGGAAAAGGAGTGGTCTCAGTGTGCGTGTGAGTCAGGACCAGCTGTGATCTGATCGTTGACTATCTTTTACTTGCACCGTCATGATCTCCTTGCGTAAAACTGGCGGCAGGGTGACAGCTGCCCCTTTCTCTTTCCTGAATCTGCAAGGCGGGCATTTTAACTGCAGGCTCTTCCAGGAGCATCGCATTGCACAGGCACGCTACTCAACACCGGTGACGAACCCAGCGAGGCGTCTGGGCCTTGGCTGGAAAGAAATGACCTCGGACGATGCACAATACAACCTCCTGAAGTTTGCGTGTAGGTGGCATGATGAGATCCACAGAGTACACCGCCTGACTGAACTCGAGCGACGCAGAATGGATCGCTCACCTTCGCTCACGCCGTAGAGAATGGGCACCCCCCCCTTTGGGCTTAAGCCCCCCGTTAAGCCCCCCTTTAAGCCCCCCTTAAGCCCCCCTTCAAAGGGGTCCCTGCAAAGGGGGTCCCTTCCGGGGGGGGGGGGGGGGGCAAAGGGTCAAAGCCCTTAAGCCCCCCTTAAGCCCCCCTTAAGCCCGCCCTGAAGCCCCCCTTAAGCCCCCCCTTAATGAAATTTTCAAAGGTCACTTTCTGTACAATATCAAACTGTATGTAAAACTACCAAGCACATGACTGTTCAATCAAAGGTCTTGACCACACCACAATACAAGCATACAACTGTCAGACGCAATCTCTCGCTCAGCAATCTTTTGTGTCACTTGGGCTGAGCCAATCCTTGAGCCAATCCTTGTTGGCACCTTGAGCCAGTCTTGAGCCAATGCATCATGGACATGGCAATGTCCACACGCCAATGTTCTCTGTCAGTGTTGCATGTTCTTCATGCAATGGACAATGTACATGTGCAGGAAGTAAAGCTCAATCCTAACACCGTCCCTTGAGTGAATGCTTCAGCAATCATTCACACTAACACATCTACGATAACCAACTGTACAACAATTCCTGATGCTGCCGACCTTCTTGTGGGTCCATCTTCATTTTGTTCTAGGGCAGTCATCTGTTACTTGATAAAACAAAGACAATGGTCTGGAACTGGCATCTTGTGGCCAATTTCTTGTTCTAGAGTTCCATGACCTTTACAATCGCAAGATCAACAACCGCTTTGAATGAATGACTTAGCAATCATCCAAACACAGCTTACTCGGAGTCAATAGAACCAGAAACTAGAGACCAGTGAATCAGAAAGCGTTTCTGCCAACGGGGCTCAATGAGCTCAGTTCTTCTTCACGTCAAGACTGCAATAACTTTTGGTTGCAGTCAACCTATCCGAAGGCATTCTTGAATTTGTCAATCTTTCTGTACCAAAGGCTCGTCGCTTCGTGTGACATTCTGAGAAATGGCTTTGAAGTCACAATGAGTAGGCCAACGTGACTCAACATGCTCAATACAGCAGGTCTTGCAACATAGGTGGAGTTGCAATGACTTTCCAGATCCAAGTTCAATACGGTGTCCAACACCGTACCGAAGATCTCAATGAAAGCAATTCAATCGCAATCATTCGTCTTCTTCCGGAAACAACGCAAAACATCCCATGAAGCAGTCACTAGCAGACTGCAAACAAAACCAATCACTGTTCGTGCAGTTGAAATCTGCAGCATGAGAACAATGACAGAACCAAACTAATTTGGTAAAACCTCATTACTGTACGAAGAGGTTCAAAAGAAGCAGCTGACCAATGAGCAATGCTGAGACAATGCTGTCACTCAAGTAGGACCAGCCAGGTTGCATCCAACGCAAGCCAGAAGATTCCCACGCGCAGGTTTGCAACGACGATCAATACACTGCTTTAGAGCAGGGTCAAGGAAGCAATCTCAAATCTGCACTCCGAAAGAATGACCCTTCCCACAACTTGCAGAACCGAGCAACGCCACGTAGAGACAGCAATGCCGGATATATGGTTTCCGGAAACCAGTGTATGTCAACCGCGAAGAAGATATCACCAATCGACTCGGCCTGAAATCAAATGGTAGATAAGCAAAGCAACCCATGAAACCATTCCATCATCCAACGAACTCTCATGCACTGATACAGTCGCCAATAAAAGTCTGACTCCACGTAAAACTTGAATTCCAATCCTGCACAACTATGGGTTGTGAGCTATACAACTTTGGGTTATGAGCCCAATGAGGCGTTCCATCAAGCTCGCGGCTTCCAGCGACGCTACCAGCGATATTCGATCTCACTGTGGTCGAATGAATGCAATGACTCGGTTTGCACATAGAAAAATACGGAAATAAAGAATCACAAGCAATGAGTTCACAAGCGCTGACTAATGCCACGAAGACAAAGCAACTGCGAATACTTCCAAGCATATGTCAATCCAATCAAAGATCCATCGTCTCGCTTTCAATGACCAGAGTGGTCAATGCATAACGTTTGCAGAATACCAATCACCACCAGTGTCCATATTAGCTCTTCGTTACCGTCATAAAATCAAGCATCATTGGTGATGTCCTCTGCAATATACATAGGGGACCATCTGTCTGTCAAAGGGCAACGTCAAATCGTGAAATCACAATCGCATCGGCGAAGTGTGCGACGTAAGGATCAATGGCACTCAACAAATGCCATGAAGGAACATCACGCGGAAGCAATATCCGCGCAACGTGAAAATCAGAAGCAATGAATATCAGACACCACCAATCCTTCGTGCATCCTGCTCAATCCAGCATGTTGCCACAGTATCTGACGCCTTTCGGGCAACAATACAGGCAATCTCGCCAGTCTTCTTCTCGTAAAGCAATGCGTTAAACCAAGAGGCGTTTGACAACGGGCAACCTCTCGCTAGAAAAGCAGCAAAGCAATCAGCTGTAGGAGATGATGCTGCAATCCTGCAACGATGCAGTGAACCAGACACAAGCTCAATCCATACCTGTCAACATAAGATGTTGTCAGCCAAGCGCTGGGCAATGGACTCCAGAGGATGAGCGCGTCGCCAGAAAACCACAATGCCACTGTCATGCGATATAAGGAAATGGGTAAGCCACTTCGTCACAATCGGCACCATGCAGAAAAATAGCACCACTCGTTCGCGCACTTGTTCACCAATCTCACACGCTAACTGCAATGTAGTATACACCGCCAAAATAAAGGAACAATGCTTCATCTTGTGATCAGTCTGCAGAACGCAAACCAATCTGCTGCGGTCTTGAAAGAAGGAACTTGAACCACGCACTCAATGTGCAAGTAGCGCAGGTAGTGACGATGAGCTGCTGCACAATGAACTCTGAGTATCCGTGTTGGGCAACACAAACTCAATCCGAAGACTTGCCAATGCCTCGCACTGTACAATGCAAACGCCATCTTCGTGAATCTCGAATGGTCTTGTTACGGCAATCCGAAGAACCAAAAAAAAACAATCACTGGCACTGAAGGAAAAAAATCATCATTCATGTACTCAATACAAACCATGAAGTCAAAGTCTGCAATAATACTCTTCTGCCATCTGCACAGTCAACCAATCCGAGTGGACATGCAGTTCGTGGAATCATCAAAGTGTGTCTCCAATTGTTGAAGCTATACAAGAATACAACCAGTCTGAACAAACGAAGTCCTGGGACAATGCTCAAGGCAATCCCGCAGAAACCATCTCCAGCAGAATGAATAGCAACCATTTGTCCTTACCACTTGTACTCGTCGCAAAGAAAACGCAATCGCAGAACTGGAGAAAACCATGGCTACAATCAGGGTAGGACGAATCAGCAATCGCATCTGCCAGTTTCGAGAAAGAAAACAACAACACTAGGTCAAGGCCAATCAGAATGGTCGCTTCTTCTATGTACAAGAAGAGGCATGCACAATTCTGCTCCTGACGGAACCTACCAATGTTTCCTTACGTCTGGCTCCTATATACAATTGCTCCTCGGCAATAGGAAACAACTTCGGGCAATTCACCCTTTGGTTCCTATTATTCAAAACAGGTTCTTCAAAGCCAACACTAGACCACAACGCTCTCGCGAACTTTCTTGAAAGTCCAATCCTAACGAGCAACGTGACCGAAAGCTAAACGCAGCACAGATAGGGTCCAGGCAATGAGCACTGTAACTAACCCTGGACGGCGGACAACAACAAGCAGCTGAGCAATGTGCATCAGTGATATCAACAAATTTGGCACCGAATTTTCATGCAAAGAAGCGCAATCGGCTCTTTTCGATATCAATCTATGAGAAAAGAAAGCAAACCACACGACAGCTCGACACGAAGTACAAATATAGCGCAAATCAGCCACTCAATCTGCATCAGATTGACAATTCAAGCCTTCAGGCAATACCTGGAGCCAATGTCGACTCCTAGAGTTAATACTGACTTCTTCCTCCTCTCCGTCCCTTGGCTAGGCAGCGCAAGCCGAACAATGAAAGGGACGGGAGGGCGGAAGAAAAAGAGGACCAATCAACACGGACAACTCAACGAGCTAGGCGCATTAACCAAGAACGTCAATGCACCAACTCAGGCAAAACAGGCTTGTCAGGGCCAATTGGCATTAGTAAGAGGCGGGTGACCAGGTTTTCAGCACCACAGCACCATTACCTTCCAAGGTGCTAATCAGCAAACCGCTTTTGCAAGAAACACGCACAATGTAAACAAGTGCACGCAAACTCAACACCAGCAACACTCGCACAACCACTCTCAACCTCACATCTTGCAAGTGGAGCTTAATCTAACTTGTAAGATTCAAACACGCTTCTCCAATGATCTTGCAGAAACACCAAAAACAACCGTGCAACACATTCAAAAGCAGCAAGTGTGCAGCACAAACGCTTTACAGGCGGACTAAACAAACAATTTTGGCCTTGCCATACAATGCGCAAGCTTCAAACCAAAACAATTAAGAATCGAAAGGTCCAGAGGCGGCTTAAAGGGGAACAAAAGAAGGGAAGGCAAAGGGAAGGCTTTGGTGCAAGACCCTTTCAAGAACTGTGGAGGCCAGAATTGCTTGTGTTTTGCGGCCCTGAAAGTGGGGCCGCCCGACTTTACCATAACTTGGGCTTCGTCCTGGCAATGCTGGCCCGCCAGTTGAGCTGCAGGTCTTTGTTGGTGTTTTCTGTGGATAGGAGTCACGCTTCAAGCTCTAAAACATGGTCAAACCCATCCCAGCCCCGTCAAAGCATGGTCAAAACCACCCCAAAGCCATCCCACCTTCAAAACACGGTCAAACCCACCCCACCCACCCGCATCCCTTCTAAACAGGTCCAACCCACCCCGGCCATTCAAAACACGGTCAAACGCACCCCAGTCCATTCAAAGCATGGTCAACCCAGCCAAACCCACCCAAACCCACGCTGAACCCACTCCAAACCCACCCGCTATTCTCATTCCGTTCAAAACACGGTCAACTTGAAACGGGCCTGCAACACGCTTAAATATCTTTGCTGTTCAAAGTCCAAGCCTGCCAAAAAAACTTTCATTCTGCAATGTCCAGCAAACGACTCTGCGCAACCGCAGAAAACGTTGACGACACGTTGGTCAACTCCGAAGGCGCTAAGGGTGGCTTTCGGGTGGGCTTGGGGTGGACTTGGGCGGGTTCTGGGATGGGTGTGACTTTTGGAAAGGGTTGGGGTGAGGGGGGGCTGACTGTGTTTTGAAGAGGCTGGGAAGGGGACTTAATTTCCACAAGAAGACCGAGTTCCTGCCTCGGCTTAACCTGCTTGAGAACATAGGGAAGGTCACTTTCCTGCTGCGTGGTGGAGGCCCTCCACTCCCGTAGAGTCTCAACCGCAACGTTGACGTGGTCAACTCCAGAGCTTGAAGCGTGACTCCTATCCACAGAAAACACCAACAAAGACCTGCAGCTCAACTGGCGGGCCAGCAGCATCGCCAGGACGAAGCCCAAGTTTTGGGGAAAGTCGGGCGGCCCCGCTTTCAAGGCCGCAAAACACAAAGCAATTCTGGCTTCGCCAGGACGGGCCTCCACAGTTGCAGTTCTGCCTCACTGCAGCATTGCAAAGACGAGCGTGCAGCTGATTCGGACAAGCCCCCGCACGCTCAGGGCGACGCTGCCCAAAGTTACGAGAAAAAGAGCAGGCGCGATCGGGTTGCTTGCGCCCACAGGCTCAAATCAAGAGCCAAAAAAATGGGCCGTCTCGCGGCCCCAAAAATGGAGCCGCGAAATGGACCCAGCTCCCGCAGTACAATTTGGAACTAGATTGGGGGGAGTGAAACTGCAACCCCAAAATTGGAGCCGTTTGGCGGCCCCAGTTTTGGGGCCGCGAATTCTTCTATTTTTGGCGCTTTCCAGACTGCTACACTCAGGCGACTCTGGCCTACAGACAAGCACTCAACGTGGAAAGAGCAATTAATGAGAACCACGACCTCCGCAGGCAGCTTTCTTGTGGAAGTGATCAACATGACAGAAACTTGCACAGGGGAGGCCCACACACCCCGAAGCCAGAATTGCCTAGATTTTCCGACCCCAGATTTGGAGGTCACGAATCACAGCTGCAAGCCTCACGCGCACACGGCCTTCTGCTTCTACTATCTGAGACACTTCCAGCCAACAGTCACGTGCTCTTCCCGCAACTCGACCCCTGCCCACTTACAGGGCGTCGCTAATCAAGATTAGAGGCACTTACTGCTGTAGCTCTGGCGGAGTCGGCGTGACAAGCCTCGACGGAGTCGGCGGAGTCCTCGCAAATTGCAATTTACCAATAGAGTGCCGTGGAGTCCTAGATTTCCCGGAATAACAAAACAATGTTTTTCAATTCGGGAACACAACGACTCCGCCGTTCGCGGGCAGCTTCGCCTTGGTCCGTTTTGCTACGCAGAGTCGTTTGCTAGACATTGCAGAATGAAAGTTTTTTTGGCAGGCTTGGGCTTTGAACAGCAAAGAGATTTAAGCGTGTTGCAGGCCCGTTTTAAGTTGCCATGCGCCCAATGAAGAAGATTTTGAGGACGGGCGACGTCCCCAGCGACAGGGTTGTGCGCGTGGGTTTGGAGGTGGGTTTGACCGTGTTTTGAAGGGACTGAGAATAGCGGGTGGGTTTGGGGTGGGTTCAGCGTGGGTTTGGGGTGGGTTTGGCTGGGTTTGACCATGCTTTGAATGGACTGGGGTGCGTTTGACCGTGTTTTAAATGGACTCGGGGTGGGTTGGACCTGTTTAGAAGGGGTGCGGGTGGGTGGGGTGGGTTTGACCGTGTTTTGAAGGTGGGATGGCTTTGGGGTGGTTTTGACCATGCTTTGACGGGGCTGCGATGGGTTTGACCATGTTTTGAAGGCGCTGAGGGTAGCTTTCGGGTGGGCTTGGGGTGGGCTTGGGCGGGTTTGACCATGCTATGAAGGGGCTGGGTTGGGTGTGACCTCTTTTGAAAGGGTTGGGGTGAGGGGGGGCTGACTGTGTTTTGAAGAGGCTGGGAAGGGGGCTTGATTTCCACAGCAAGTGCTAGGAGACCGAGTTCCTGCCTCGGCTTAACCTGCTTGAGAACATAGGGAAGGTCACTTTCCTGCTGCGTGGTGGAGGCCCTCCACCCCCGTAGAGTCTTAGCAAAACGGACCAAGGCGAGCTGCCCGCGAACGGCGGAGTCGTTGTGTTCCCGAATTAAAAAACATTGTTTTGTTATTCCGGGAAATCTAGGACTCCACGGCACTCTATTGGTAAATTGCAATTTGCGAGGACTCCGCCGACTCCGCCGAGGCTTGTCATGCCGACTCCGCCAGAGCTACAGTAGTAGGTGCCCCTCTAATCTTGATTAGCGACGCCCCGTAAGTGGGCAGGGGTAGAGTTGCGGGAAGAGCACGTGACTATTGGCTGGAAGTGTATCAGATAGTAGAAGCAGAAGGCCGTGTGCGCGTGAGGCTTGCAGCTGTGATTCTGTGACCTCCAAATCTGGGGTCGGAAAATCTAGGCAATTCTGGCTTCGGGTGTGTGGGCCTTCCCTGAACTCAAAAAAGAGGGCTTAAAGGGGGCTTGAAGGTGGAAGGGGGGAACTTAAGGGGGGCTTAAGGGAAGCTAGGGAACTTAAAGGGGGGGCTTAAAGGGAAGCTTAAACTTAAAGGGGAGCTTAAAGGGAAACGTAAAGGGGGATAAAGGGGGGCTTGAGGGGAAGCTTGAGGGCTTGAAGTGGGGGCTTAAAGGAAGGCTTCAAGAGAAGCTTAAAGGGAAGCTAAAACGGCTTAAACGGCGGAAGTTAAAGGAAGCTTAAAGAGGGAGCTTCAAGGGCTTTGAAGGGGGATTAAAGAAGAAATTTATTCTAAATTCCACCTCTTAAATCTTGTTTTATTTTTTGGATTTTGTTCTTTGAAACCTGGAAAAGTGAAACTCTAACTTTCCTTTGAAAAGAGAGAGAAAAAATTTATTCAAAATTCCACCCTTTCAAATCTTGTTGTGTTTTTGTGTGTTGTTTTTGGAATTTCATTATTTGGAGCGGTTTCTTCTTGCAGGCCAACACAAAATCGACACCTGCGGAATTCAAGCCCACGCAGGGACCCCATTGGCTTGGCAGGCCAACGTCTTAGCCACGGCCAAAGTGTCTTCTAACAAGCAGATGGACACTCTCATTTTGTGAACTCCAAAGCCGGAGTTGCCAGGCGCCCCGTTTCAGCAGAGAGTTGAACTTCCAACCTTCTGATCTGGAGTTAGACGCGCTGCCGTTGCGCCATAGCCCCTTAAGTTGCAGCCATGGATTTGCTTTCAAATTTTGTTTTCGAGGTACAATGGACTCTTGTTGCAAGCTGCGCTGTTCAAGAAGTCATAAAGCTGCACCAACCAAGTCTTTCGTCTTTCGTTCGACTTTCGCGTATTTCTAGTTTCGAGAAACGGCTGGGTGTGGATGTCTTGATGACTGAAGCATCTAGCAGAAAGAGATCCAGTTTATAAAAATGAAAGCAAGCAGCCATGGTCTAGTGGCTTGACGTCAGCCTAACACACTGAAGGTCGCCAGCTCGATCCTGGCTGGGTGTATTTGAAGCGAGGTATTGCAGTAGTAGAAGTAGTGTTAGTAATAGCAGTAGTTGTTGTTGTAGGTGTCGTCGTCGTCGTGGTAGTAGTAGTAGTAGTAGTAGTAGTAGTAGTAGTAGTAGTAGTAGTAGTAGTAGTAGTAGTAGTAGTAGTAGTAGTAGTAGTAGTAGTAGTAGTAGTAGTAGTAGTAGTAGTAGTAGCAGAAGTAGTAGTAGTAATAATAATAATAGTAGTAGTAGTCGTAGTAGTAGTAGTAGTAGTAGTAGTAGTAGTAGTAGTAGTAGTAGTAGTAGTAGTAGTAGTAGTAGTAGTAGTTGTTGTTGTCGTGGTAGTCGTGGTAGTTGTGCTGTAGTAGTAGTAGGAGTAGTAGTAGTAGTAGTAGTAGTAGTAGTAGTAGTAGTAGTAGTAGTAGTAGTAGTAGCAGTAGTCGTAGTGTCGTAGTAGTAGTAGTAGCAGCAGTAGCAGTAGCAGTAGCAGTAGCAGTAGCAGTAGTAGTAGCAGTAGCAGTAGTAGTAGTAGTAGTAGTAGTAGTAGTAGTAGTAGTAGTAGTAGTAGTAGTAGTAGTAGTAGTAGTAGTAGTAGTAGTAGTAGTAGTAGTAGTAGCAGTAGCAGTAGCAGTAGTAGTAGTAGTAGTAGTAGTAGTAGTAGTAGTAGTAGTAGTAGTAGTAGTAGTAGTAGTAGTAGTAGTAGTAGTAGTAGTAGTAGTAGTAGTAGTAGTAGTAGTAGTAGTAGTAGTAGTCATAGTGGGAACAAATTTGCCCGGGGTCGATTTGGGTCTGTGTCTGGCAATGGCTCCGAACGAAATGCAAGACACCATCTAAAAGTACTCCGAACGAAATTCAAGACACACCATCTAAAAGTACTCCGAACCAGCACCATCTAAGAATACTCCGAACGAGATTCAAGACACACCGTCTAAAAGTACTCCGATCGAGATTCAGAAATTTAGATATTGTTTTGAATCTCGTTCGGAGTGCTGAGATGGTTTTGAGTCTGGTCGGTCAGGGTGTTTTGTCATGTTCACGGTGGTGTCATGAGGTCATGCGATCGCAGCAAGAGGTCTCATAGCTCAGTTGGTTAGAGCGTACGGCCAATAACCGTAAGGTCCGCGGTTCGAGCCCGCGTGGGACCATTTTCACAATGTGCCTCATAGGCTGTAAGTCCTACAAGGCATGTTTTGTGTGTGAGAGCTGTGCAACACCTTGTGCTTTTCGCAAAGTTGTTTAAGACAAGCAGCCATGCTTTGTGTTTGTCGTTCTGAGTCAGCAGTGCATTGGCTGTTGTCTTGGCTTTGTCTTGGTGAGCCAGCAATGCCACTGGCTGTTTGGTCTAGTGGCATGATTCTCGCTTCGGGTGCGAGAGGTCCTGGGTTCAATTCCCGGAGTATGGTTCGGAGTACTTTTAGATGGTGTGTCTTGAATTTCGTTCGGAGTACTTTTAGATGGTGTCTTGCATTTCGTTCGGAGCCATTGCCAGACACAGACGCAGACAGAGAGCGGGGGGGGGGGGAGCAGTGGGCAGAACGCATTGGTGCGGGAATACACAAGCAAAAGAAGCAAAATTCCACTTCAAAGCAAAAATTTTCAGAAAGAAAATCTCACACCTTGAAGCAACCGCAAAAGGCATTAGCACAAGTACACAAGCAAAAGAAGCAAAATTCCACTTCAAAGCAAAGATTTTCAGAAAGAAAACCTCACACCTTGAAGCAACCGCAAAAGGCATTAGCACAAGTACACAACCAAAAGAAACAAAATTCCACTTCAAAGCAAAGATTTTCCTAAAAAAAAACATGGGTTCTCGGCTTAGCCCCGCGCCACATTACTGCAATGAACTCTCTGCTCCTTGAAAATCAAGTAATGAACACAAAAACAAAAGAAGAAGCGAGCAGGCTGGAATTTCCTTCAGCTCGCCTTTAAAAAACAAAAATACATTCCCTTCTTTCTTTTCGAAAAGGGAAATGAATGTTTGGAGTCTTCTCTGGTTTCGAAGAATGAAATCCAAAAACAAACACAAAATGCAGAACAAGATTCGAAAGGGTAGAATTTAGAATACATTCCCTTCTTTCGCTTCGTAAAGGGAAATTTCTGTTTAAAGTCTCACTCTCTGGTTTTCAGATGATTCATATGCTTCCACGCAAGCTTGCCGGGCAGAAAAAGCGGATCCCCCATTTGCAAGCAGTGACGTGGCGCGGGGCTTACTGAAGGCAACGGACTCAGGTTAAAAACAAGTCCGTCATGGTTCATACATCTTCTTTTTGAAATTCCCTGAAGCATCAAGTGACACCAGTCGCAACTGGGCAGCTTCTTTGTAAGCTTTTTGGTAGGTTTTGGAGTTTCTGGGGTCTTGGGGTTTTTGGAGTTTTTGGGTTTGTGGTTTTTAGTTTTGGGGTTTTGGGTTTTGGGTTTTGTTTTGTTTTGGACATGATTCCTATGCTTCCACGCAAGTTTGCCAGGCTTGAACAAGCGGGGGGGTTGGGGCGCAGACCCTCCGCAGAAGGTCCAGCAAGTGTTACGCCTTTTAAACTGCTGCCCAAAGCCTCCAAAAAAGGCCCAGCAAATATTAGGCCTCTCAAACTGCTGCTGAAACCCTCCGCAGAAGGCCAGCAAGTATTACGCCTCTTAACTTGCTGCCCAAAGGCCCAGCAAGTATTAGGCCTCTTAAACTGCTGTCTAAACCCTCCACAGAGGGGGGAGCTTGGTTGCGGCTTCAGGGGGGAGCTAAAGGGGGGAGCTTTAGGGGGGCTTTGAGGGGGCTTGAAAAAAAGGCTTAAAGGGGGGGCTTTAAGCCCCTTAAAACGGGGGGGCCTTCAAGGGGGCTTAAAGGGGGGCTTGAAGGGGGACTTAAAGGGGGGCTTAAAGGGGGGGCTTCAAGGGGGCTTCAGGGGGGGGCTTCAGGGGGGCTTAAGGGGGGCTTAAAGGGGGGGCTTCAGGGGGGGCTTAAGGGGGGGCTTAAGGGGGGGCTTAAGGGGGGCTTAAGGGCTTTGACCCTTTGCCCCCCCCCCCCCCCCGAAGGGACCCCCTTTGCAGGGACCCCTTTGAAGGGGGGCCCAAGAGGGGCTTAAAGGGGGGCTTAAAGGGGGGCTTAAGCCCCCCTTTGCCCAAAGGGGGGGGGCCCATCCTCCTTGTCGAATTCATTTTTCAAAGGTTCAGGCAAGTTACAAGTTGATAAAGTCCTTTAACATGGGCAGGGATTTAAACAAGTACGCACGTTACTCCACAAAGAAAGGATTTTGGTTATCTTAATTTGTCTGTCTGCAGAAGGGAAGAAGGGGGAAGAGGGATGCCCTTGCAGTTGACATGATGTCTTGCACATGTAGGATGAACCATAAGTTTGCTTTGCATAAGTTTGAAACTGTGTTTGAACCTTTTATTTGCTTTGGCAAGAGCAGACATTGGCATGGCATGGTTTGAACTTGCTTTGAGCTTGTTTTAAGTTGCTTGAAGTGTGCATGAAGAGCAGAGAAGCACTGGAGATGCTTTAAGGCATCCTTGAAGAAATGCGTGTTGCTCTGAGTTTGCTTTTCAGACCTTGACCGCCAACTCTCGCTTTGCTTGTGTTGTCGTACTGAGGTTCAAGCAGAGTGGCTGTGCACTTAAGTGTTATTAGAACGTTTGCATGTGTTCCTCCTTTATAGAGATAAAATTTACAAAAGTAACCCTAAAGGTCCTACGTACAAAGTCCTATAGGGCTCTACAAGTTCAAAGGTTTAAACCCTATAGGGCTCTAAAAGGTTCAAAGGCTTAAGCCCTAAAGGCCTATCGGCGCTGAAGGTTTAAATACCCAGACTCTTAGGTTTAAATGCATATAAATTTTAGGAATTTAAGCCTTAGGCTTAGGCATTTAAACCTTCAAACCCTGTAGGGTTAAAAGGCTTAGGGTTTTTCAGGGTTTATGTTTCCTTTTTCCTTTGTTCCAACATTTGCCCAAGTTACAAGGCCATTAAGCAGAGCCTGCAAGACGTTGATTCTGATCAACCGACATCTACCTTTACTCACAAGAGGTGCAACCTAGACTGTTTTGTTGGATTCTTAGTAGCTTCCGATTTTGGCAGGCTGGAGCGTGCCAGCGCGTCGAGCGCGCCGGAAGTCTTGCGTCAGAACACCAGGCGTCGTGATCGGCCATTTGACTTCCACGTAACGGCGCGAGGCGATTGCTACGGCTCTTTTCCGCACGCGACAGGCAACTTAAAAGGCCCGGCGATGTGATTTTGTAAAGGAAATCGGAGCACCGGCGCAGGCGCCATCGAACTCAGCCTTTTGCACGGTCTCTCAGTTTCACGTGTTATGCAAATCATTGGTGTGGTCCTTGTTGCTGCAAGTAGTGTGCTTAGCTTGCACTTCCGAGCAGACATAGCCATAAGCGAGGCCCTGTCAACCTTGCTTGCTTCATACATGAAGGAAGACTGGACAGCGTGCATAGGGTCTCAGGCCGTCCTGCCCCCCTCCTCAATGTCATTGCAACAAGCAAAAGCCCGGAAGAGAAAAGTTCTGGAACAGCAGGAGTTGGCAAAAAGGTCTTCGTCCATGGGCATGCTTGATGGTATTCATCACGCCATAAAACCCTCAGACTTGCAGCCGGTAGCAGCTCAAACACGTCAAGCAGGGCCACGTCGCTTCGAAGATGGCTGCTGTGCTTTTGGCGCTGGCGCTCACAATCTGTCGCCCCGCTCATGCTTCTCCGGCCCGAGGAGCTTGGGACGTTGGCATTGTGGGAAACTACGCATATGTCACCGCCAGTTCCAGTGATGGGCTCGCAGTTCTCGACGTGTCTGACCCAATCCAACCAGTGATTGCAGGCTATGTTGAGGACAGTGCCAGACTGGACAGAGCCAAGTCGGTTGCCATTGTCGGGAACTATGCCTATGTTGCAGCTGATGCTGCTTTTTCAGTTGTGGATGTTTCGGACCCAGCCACGCCACGCATTACAGGCTCAGTTCAAGATAGCTTTCTCAATGAATCCCGGTCTGTTGCCATTGTTGGCAACTATGCCTACGTTGCAGCGCTTTCTGGTCGTGCTTTGATGGTTGTCGACGTCTCTGACCCAACTCACCCAAAACTCGCAGGCGCCACTTTCATCCCCCATGGCAAGTTAGCCATTTCCAGAAGTAGTGGAGCCGCTGCGGTTGCAATTGACGGCGACTACGCCTACTTTGCAGCAGGTGTTTCGATTCAGGTCATCAACATTTCCAACCGAAGCAAGCCTCAGTTGGTTATGCTCGAAGATCATGGGCAAGGCAAAGTTGGAAACTACTTTTGAACATCCCATGTAGTGACACTGGTGTGCAAATATGCCAACCGTGCCAATATGATAACTTCGATTGGCAAGTCAGAGCTAGGGCAAGATGCATTATCTTCCACTATGTATTCCAAATCTCCTACCCTATCCCGAAAATGCCTAATTGCCTCATCCAACATGGCCCCCGGAAGTTCCACGCATTTCCCTGCTGCAGGCCGCTTTCAACAGATTGGAGGCGTGCACAGCAATTCTCTCTGGGGAGCCAACTCGGTGGTGATTGTTGGGAAATACGCCTATGTTGCAGCCGTTGTCAGTCACAGCCTGACGATTGTTGACGTTTCTGACCCAATCCATCCGCGCATTGTAGGTTCGGTTCAGAACAGCACCCAACTGCACGCAGCCACTTCGGTGGCCGTTGCCGGTAGTTATGCCTACGTCACAGCATACTGGGGTTCTGCATTGAGCGTGGTCAATATCTCCGACCCAGCCAGCCCACGTATTACAGGCTGGGTTCAAGACAGCTTGCTCAACGGATCCACTTCCGTCGCGATTCGGGGCAGCTATGCCTACGTTGCAGCATATCATGGTGCTCATGGTTATTCATTGTTGACTGTTGTCAACGTATCCGACCCAAGCAACCCAATCATCGCAGGCACAATCACTTCGCGAAGTGACCGAGAGGGTGGCATGACCCTTGTGATTCTCAAATGGGTCGGGATCAGCTTGGCAATTGGCTGGGGGTTTTCAATGTGTTGGGCTCTTGCTTTTTATGCCTTTAAGGGAAAACGTCAGGAAAACCCTGAGGAGTCCAAGGAGCAGTGCTAAATGTGGCGCCGACCGGCGCCGACACTTCATGTAGCACTTCCAACCGTTCGTGTTTTGTGCGAACTTCCTTCTGTACAGCTAATTAGTCAAGGTTGGATGGTTCAGCAACGTCTGAGCTCACTCGAAAATTTTTGTTGGCACTGCTAAGTCATCAATGTAGAAGTTGCAGGAACGAGCTCCAAGAGAAAAAGCCTTCCACTTCAACATGCATTTTTCTTGTAATTCCCTGTCAAACCATACGCTCTACCTCCATCGGTCAGGCCAGTCCTGCGTTTGCCCTTGAGGCTGCAGACTGGGTTCTAGGAGTTCTAGGGTTTGGAGCCTTAGGCGAGGTTTAGAGTTGTAGAGGGCTGGGAGTTTAGGGCTTTAAGCCTTCGGGGATTTGGGGGTTTCGAGTCTTAGTGGGTTCAGGACTTAGAAATTTAGAACCACTGCTAAGACTTCAACATTTCTTGAGGGAAATGTTGAAGTGTGGGGTGTCGGGTGTAATGAGGGTCCAAGGTTTAGGGTTGAAGGGTTGGGATGGTTTTGGCATATAGGAACCCAGTGGGAGCGGTTCCAGATGATGCCTTCATTTTGCTTGCCCGAAGAGGTGGCGTCCAGTCAGACCAATCTGTTCCGCACATACGCGTACGCGACCTGGGTTCGGGGTTCATGATCCACACTGCCGCTTTGAATAAGCAAAACGAGTTCTTTAGTTCGGTTTACGCTTCTCCAGCCACTTTGCAGATCAACTACCAGGGCGGCAACTCCCTGGCTCAGGGTCCCTGGTACGTTGACACACAGATGACCAATCTCAGCCTCCTGCCTTTACTGGTCCCGCGCTCTCCAGTGCCAGATCTGGGGTGCAACTCCCTGGTTCAGGGTCCTTGGTCGGTAGAGTCGGTAGCAACACTGCCACAACCAGCTCTCGCCATAGCCAGGCCCGAATCCTGCAACCAGCCACAATGTTCACTATGGCACTGCGTGCTTGCAGATCAGGGGTGCAACTCCCTGGTTCAGGGTCCCTGGTTCTGCAAATCACGCTCCAGGTGCCTCGCCTTTGAAAGCAATTTCAGATTCTCGCCGCTAGTGAAATCGTGCTTCCCAGTTACAGATCAGGGGTGCAACTCCCTGGTTCAGGGTCCCTGGTCGGCCAACTCGGTAGCACTGCTGCAAAAACCTGCTGTCGCCGCCAGGCTTAATTCCGCCTCCAGCCACTGCCAAAAGCCTTCCCTTGCGTGCTTGCAGATCAGGGGTGCAACTCCCTGGCACAGGGTCCCTGGTTCTGCAAAACAAGCTCCACATGCCTTGCTGTCGCTGCGGGCAAACTTGCATGGTCATTCCGGACCTCCGACCTTACCTGGCCTCTGTTTGTCTTCTCAATCCCTGAGCCCCTCATCCCGTGTGGCGGTTCCAGCATATCGGCCCCTGTCTGTTTGAGAAAGTTGAACTTCAATCCTTTTAGAGGTCAAAGGGTAGGGGAGGCCAAGAACCCAGGCCCACAGCAGGCTCTAAACCGACCTGCGGCAAACCAGCGTACCCTGCAACAGTGTTTCCACCCAACAGACAAGGTCTCAAGTTCAACGCCCGACAGTGCAGGCGTCCGGACTTGCTTGGGCGAAATAAGTGCCAAGGACTCCAAAAACGCGTTCACATTGGCTGTAGTAAATCCCACTGCAGTTTTGAACAAAGAGGCCTTGGTGTTGAAACAGGCAGACGTTGTCATGCTTTCTGAAACCTCCGCAGTGCTGCGAGCCCAACGCATCTGCACCATGCAGGTCCGTAGCAAAGGAGCCCACTGTGTCTGGGGCCCGCCAGTGGCTCCACATGCCTCGGAACATAAGGCAGGCGAGTCTCTTCGAGGTTGCGCAGCTGGTGTTGCCATTTTCTCTAAGTTCCCTGCCCGTCCGGCATTTCAGCCCCTGCCCCCAATCCTGCAACAGTCTCAACGCTTTGTGGAAGCTTACCTTCGAGTCGGTTGCTTCCACTTCCGTATAATAACAATGTACGGTTGGCCTGCCAACTACTCCGATGCTGCTCGGCGCAATGAGCAACTGTTGCAGCACGCCCTCCAAAAAGTGAGTAGTTCACCGGTGCCCACGATCCTTGGAGGCGACCTAAATGCAGATTTCACAAAGTTACCTAGCTGGGGTCACCTGGCATTCTTGGGTTATCAGGAACTTTTTCACTTGTGGCAACAACGGACAGGGTGTGTTTTGCCGCCAACATGCAAAGGTGCCACCAGCCACGACACAGTGTTGGTGCCTCCGCTTTTTCAGGAGCTTCTGTTGCACGCCCGTGTAGATGATACCAGCTTTAACTTTGATGCACATGCCCCTTTAAAGCTAACGTTTCGTTGTCCGGATCAGCCCCCAAGTCTTCACTGTTGGCGTCTCCCCTCAAGCTTCATGCAGTACTCCCCGGACTCCTCCCATGTGGAAGCGCAGTACTGTGCTCTTAGAGGCACGGTGCTTCAAAAACTTCAGGATTGCCAGTCGCGAGATGAACTCGGTCAAGCTTTTACCACCTGGGCCATGAGCTTGGAAGAGTCGATAGACGTGGCCATTCGGGCGTCTCATGCGGCCGATCCTGTCGCAAATCCTGCGCCGTTTCTCCCCAGAATCGCGAAGGGAAGATGCATCTATCGCGAAAGAAAACAGAAGAAATCGCCCGCAACAGCCCCGGCGGGGAGGCATGGAGACTATGCGCCCCCAGACGAGGCGGTCACAGTCATGGCGCGCAGCCGCGTTCGCCAGGCGCGAAGACTTCACACCTTTTGCCAAGGCCTGGCCAAGGCTCGTTCCCAAGGCTCGCTTCACTCCTCAGTGTACCTGCAGCTGCAGAGCGAATGGAAAGCTATTGTTAAGGCTTCAGGGTACCCCGGTGGTTTTACTACATGGTTGCTTCAGGTAGCGCATTTTTCACAGTTCTATGACGTAGCTGCAGCGTCACCGCTGTGTGCAGATTGCTTCCCACCTGCAGCTTGGCTGGCGGATGTTGCTGCATATGTCCGATATGACTGCGACTGCTTAGTCAAACAAGAAGCCAAGAGACGGCAGAGTCTGGCGAAGTATAAGATCCAGTTGGACGTGTCGTCAGGACATTCCCGCGTGGGTTACCGTGGCCTTCGCAAGCCCGAGCGCCCTCCGCTGCAGGCCATACCAATCTTGCAAAAACAAACTGTGAGACTTGTGGAGAACAGTCCGGAGGGAGCATTGTATCGCGCACCGGCTCCTTCCTGTTTCCGTATTGGTTGCCGTGCCCAGCTGGCAGATCACGAAGTGGTCCTTGCAAAGTGCGTAAAGGTTGACGAAGAGGAGCTGCTGCTGATCCCAGATCCTTATCTGACCTTGCCGCAACAAGCCACTCTTCAACAAGATACTGATGCCAGCGCACCACTTGAGCTGCACAAAGCATTCGTGGAGTATTGGTCCCCCATATGGCTCCGTGACCCTGCAAAGTCTTCTCTGAGTGACTGGGAGTCTTTTATGGAGTCCTTGCCGCCTTCCCCGGAAGCCTCCCGCAGCTTTGAGCTGGACATGGAGGACCTCTCCTTATGGAAGGAACAGATTCAAGGGTTGAAGCCAGGCCGGGCCGTAGGATGTTGTGGGTTTTCCACTGAGGAGCTTAAGTGGCTTCCGGACACACCGCTGGCTGACCTCGTGCAGCTCTTTAGTCTTGCTTGCAAATACGGCTGTCCGACTAGTCTCACGGGGGGTACCGTTCACACCTTAGCCAAGGTTGACAATCCGACATGCATGGGGCACGGGCGACCAATAACCGTGCTATCCACAATCTATCGCCTTTGGTCGTCAGTGGCAGCCCGGGCCATCCTCCGCAAGTGGGCTTCTTGGCTCCCAATCTCCGTTTGCGGTAGCATCCCAAACCGTTCCTCGCGGGATGTGGCGTATGTCATTGAGGCTCAAGTTGAAAAAGCTCTGCTGAGCAAGCAGCCCAAGCACGGGTTTTCGCTCGATATTATCAAGTGTTTTAACCAGCTGCCCAGAGTCCCATTGGAGCATTTGTTGAAACATCTACATTTCCCGGAGCATATCCTGACAATGTGGATGGACTTCCTGAAAAGACTGGAACGCCGTTCCGTGTTCCATGGGGACCTCGGGTTTCCGTTTCCCAGCACAACAGGAGTCCCCGAAGGCGACCCACTGAGCGTGGTTGCACAAGTGGCCATCTGTTGGCTTGCAGCTTCCCGCCCATTGCCACAGGACGTTGAATTCTGGAGTTATGTGGACAACCTGTCATGGTTGGGTGACGAGGAACAGTCCTTGGCGGGGGCGCTGTTGGATGCCCAGAGTTTCTGCGAGTCCCTCAAACTCCCGATTGATTGGCGTAAGAGCTTCGCGTGGTCCACGTCCCCCAAGGCCCTGCAATGGTGGCAAAATGAGGCTCAGTTGCTGGTTCCTGCAGGGCAGTCCATGCCAGTCCTCCAAACTGCAAAAGACCTCGGGGTTGTATACCGATTCAGAAAACTAGCAGGGTTCGGTCTGGCTGCTAACAGGTTTCAGGAAGGGTTTGATAGACTTCAGCGGTTGCAGGGCACGCAGCGCCCGTTGCTCGACAAGGCCCGCCTGATACAGACCTCCGTCTGGCCTGCCTCAATGTACGGTATGGAGGGCTGCGTGCCCCCGCAGGGGCAGGTGGACCGTCTCCGCACAAATGCAGCGCAGGCCCTAATCGGCAAGCGACACAGTGCGTCATCCTACCTTGCGTTGAGTGCCCTCACACCACGTGTTACAGATCCTGAGCCCTACTTGCTCGTTCAGGCAGTGTGTACGCTGCAGCGTATGTGCCATTCTCTGCCCGAGATAGGTGTTCCGGTCTTGAGTCTCGCCTGTGAGGCTTGGGCTGAAGAGTTCCCAGTGTGTGGGCCTGCCACAGCACTCGCAACCATGTTTCGCAAACAGGACTGGGTTCTGCAATCCGGCGGGCGGTGCCAGGGGCCTGGTAACCACTCCTTCCATGTCCTAAACTCCTCTACCAGACAGGTCCGTCAGGCTGTTCGGGGAGCATGGTTGCATATAGTTGCTGTTCGCGTTCGCCACAGGAATGGCCTGTGCCATGCCCCGGTCCCCTGCCCGAGGATAGTGGATACGACCTTGCAGCAGTTTGCCCCGGGCTTGCAAGTCCACTTAGCCCAGTCTATTGTGGGTGGACATATGTCCTGTGCAGCACAAGCCAAATGGGACCCCCTGCAAGACAAAACCTGCGAATTTTGTGGAGAGTTGGACTCCAAGTCCCACAGAATTCTCCACTGCGCAGCCACTGCGGCAGTCCGCCAACCGTTTCAAGCGGTCTTAAACTGGATGGGGGAGAATGCTCCGCATTGGATACACTGTCCCTTTGCAACTGAGTCTGAAAGTGCGCCGTTCCTCCGCCTGCTCTGGAGCACTCGCAGGTTGCAGCAGCCTCAAGACATACGGGGCCTTGTGTTGAAGCATTCGCTCAAGCAACTCATTTTCTTCACAGACGGCACCTGTAGTTCCCCTCAAGTGGAAGGTGCTCGCCATGCAGCATGGGCTGTCCTGCTGTATTGCCGAACAGACATCCGCAGTATGTTCACAGAATGGGCGCATTGGAAGCAAACTGGACAAATGCCAGCCTGCTTTTGCGTGGTTGCTCAGGGTCTGGTGCCAGCAACACAGACCATCAATCGCGCCGAGACCTGTGCCCTGTTGCAGACTTCCTCCTTGTGCCAGCAGTGCCCAGATCTCCCCGCAGAGGTCTGGAGTGACTCTAAATACGCGCTCGGCCAAGTTAGTCTCCTGCAGCGGTTCCCTGGCCGCTCCCTCCCTCTTTCATGCGCCATTCGTGATCTGTGCTCCTCCGAAACGGAGGCACCTTTCGCCTCGCATCTTAAGTTGCACAAGGTTAAGGCACATAGCGATGGGGATGCGTTTCAGGGCCGGGATCTTTTGGTTGTGTTAGGTAACCATGTGGTTGACGAGGCTGCAAAGCAGGCCCGCAAGCAGGACCTTCCAGTGGTTCACGAGCACCTTCAAATCTCCTTGGATTGGGAAATGCAGCAAGCGGAGTGTCTGCAGTTTTTCTTCGAGTATCTTCACCAGCTAACAGCATTCGTGGCGCCTCGTAGGCATCAGCACCAAGCTTCAGACAAAGCGCAAGTCGACTCAAACATGAAAGTTGCTCATTGGATGCAGCTCGTGCCAGGTCCACCTTTGAGGTTGGCCCCGCCGTTGCCCCAAGCCCCTGAGTGGCCCACAAACACGGTCTGGCCTCAATGGTACCTTGATGCTTTCTGGAATTGGTGTTGCACTTTACAATGGGCGGCTGCAGGCCTTGCGCAGCATAGACTAGCAGGGATCTCGTATCTGGAATTGTTGGCGAATTTTGTTCTCATTGCAGGGGTCCTACCACCCATAGCGTTACCGCAGAACGGAATCCAGGGCAAGGAGTACATCGACCCGCTGCTTGAAGAAGGCCAGTTGTGTGCAATTAATCTCCGAGAGATGATCGTCACCTTCCAGGCCACAGCAAAGGCAGTCTCCAAGATTGCCGGCAGACAGGTGTGGCTTGCTCCTGCTCATCACAAACTTCGATGCTTGGACGTGCTCATTCCAGGATGTGTCCGTAAAGGCTTGTTGTACAGACCTGCAATGCAGGAAAATGAGAAGACTGGTCATCTGGTCTTGAGTCTCTTGGGCAGCTCTGCTGCAGGAGAGTTTCTGAGAAGTGCGGCACGGAAGACCCGTGACCAAAGGAGAAGGTGACAAGAAGTCCATCTTCAACAGGGCACACCAAAGGTGTGGAGACGAGGTCGCCCGCGAGGCGCACATTGGGAGGGGTGGAGTCGCTACTGCAAGCTGGCCCACCCTCTCCCCTCAGGACCCGTTAAAGGTTGAAGGGTTGGGGTGTAAGGATAAGGGTTCAGGCTTTAAATTCGGGTTTGCGGTTAGGGTTTAATTGAGGACTGAGGGTTAGGGGTAACATGTGGAACAATAAGAAGTCATAGAATGCTCTGCAGACAAGCAATCAAACTTCGCATTGCCACCAAGTCTGTCACTTCAACTGTTTGTAATTTATGAATGCGATTTTTCATGGTTACATGAATGAGACCGCGTAGTGACCGTGCAGGGAACGTATAGTGACCCGTATTACAACTCGTACCGATGGCGTTTGTTTTGCGATATTTCCTGTGCAAAGACTTAGGAAAGGTAGGCTTAGGAGCCACTGCAAACAGCAGTGGATGGTCCTCCCACGCTACGAGCCATTGTTGGCATCGGGAGAAAGTTGAAGTACAGAAAGATAATCAGCGATAAGCCGACGGCTAGTGAAATGAAGACCGGTGAAGCGAAGACTGGTGAAACGAAGGCTGCTGGAACAGAAGTTGAAAATGAGCATGTGCAGCGATTCAGAGAAAACTGGGAGCAAGAGTCCCAAAGATTCCGGAGGAAAATGAAGGATCGGAGTGGAGTCCTTTATCAGAGACAAAGCAAAAGAAGGAAAATGATAAGACCGACAAGAAGAAAGAAAAGGAAAAAAAGAAGAGTCAACGAAGGACAACAGGAAGGAATATTAAGAAAAGAAGAAAGAGCAAGAGACAACGCCACGACGAGAAGCGCAAAGGAAGGACAATGAGGATCGTCTTGCAAAGCAAAAGGAGACATCTCAGAAGAACGAGCCGAGCATGGATGCTCTAAGTCTTTGTCCTTTGCCATCTCATCCTCCAAGTCCTCCGTCGGCAGCGTTCACTTGGTGTACCGCTTACTTTTTACTTGTTGTTCAATCTAGAATCTAGGATTCGCTCTCCTCAGCCAGGCAAAGCTGCTGTCTTGCTTTTTTCGTCTTCGACACTCTCCAAAACGGAAGGGCCCTTCCCTAGAACGAGTCTTACAATATTCACGCAGAGCCCATGTGTGTATTTTGTTTGAGTCCAAATGCCTGCCAACAAGGATACGCACAGGAGTCACACCATGCACGGGACGCAGGTCTCGCAACGCAGAAGCTGTTTTTTACACGTGCTTTTGCAAAAACAATCAAGAAGACGGCAGTATGTGCAGCTGATTGACCCGAGCCGCTCGGCGCGGGTGGAAGAAACAAGCGCACGTGGACTTCTAATCCCCACACTTTCTCCAGAGTGTAGTTTTGAGCCCCCTCTGAGCTCGCTGGCGTACATGGTCGGACGCCTATGCAGGTAGTTTACATTCCGCCTTTGATGTTGCATGCCTGGTAATTTCCCGTAACTAGGTTGTCTGTAGCGCTTCTCAAATTAGTTTCGCCGGGCTCTCAGTGTTCAAGAACAAAAGCTGTTCATTGTTTGTCCCACCCTACCAACTCTGTCCCTTCTTCCTTTTTTTTGCAAAAGAGTCGTAAACGCAGAGCTTGCAACATCACATTTTTCCATGTAATGCTTCTCTATGAACCTCGCCTGCCGCCGTCGTGTTTGGGCCCGTGCGATAAGTACGCTTCGTGGTAGAGTGCAGCGCACGGCCGCCCATCAACAGACTGTGTGACACCTGGTTGTACATATTTATATGGGGGTTTACGAAGATAGGGGACCCCAAAATAGCCCCCCCAAGTAGTAGGATCCCCGTATCCAAGGGACCCCAATATGGTACCCCCTAGAGATAGTAAACTCCCGTATAGCATGGTGCATGAGCTGCTGAGCTGATGGCATGGAGGAGTGACAGCACACGTCACTTTTATTCGGACATGCGTTCATAAAGCATGCCCAGGAGTTGACGGAGAAGGTCGACAAAATCCTGGATCAGGTGGCAACTCAAACCTTGCCTTCGGCCAGGAGCCCAGCATGTTTCATTCATTGCGCAGTTCGTGCCCTGTTCATGAGCAAAGCTAAGTCTGGTCATTTGCAAGCCGTTTCTTTGTTTGTCCAGGCTAATGGTTCCCGTTGCAGTGATGGCAAGTCAGTCCTGGCCAAGCTGAGAGATGGCCAAGATGTGCAGGCTTCATTCTGCGAATGTTTTTTCACATCTTCGCGCATGTGCCATCTCGTTCGTGAGCACATTCGCCTTAAATGCTCCTCGAGTGTCGCAGATCGGCTATGCTTCATGTTTTGTGTGGGAGGTCGAGCTCACAGCCGACATGTTGTTGGGCATCAGTCAGATCCTGAAATGTTGTCGACTTTCAACATCAAAGAGCTTTTGTCAATCGCCCAGGTCCCGGGTAACTGCGTTTGTCTCTTTGCGCTGCCGAGGCGAAGACGACAAAGACAAGTTGGCAGAACAACTGCGAACGCAAGGCCTTGACAATGTTTTTGGTCGGGTTCTACACGCCTTTTGTGTGTGTGTGTGTGTGAGACTTGATTCGTAGTACCCCAGAGCTTCTCGACCTGAGAATTGCTGACTCTAATATTGCCTTTTGCTTTTCGATGTTCCAACGCTTGAATTTTTGCAGAATATAAGTGACGTTTGCCTGTCAGGCTTCGATGTGGACACAGTGGAAATTCCGAGGCTGAATGGGAGAGCTGAATTGTTGGACGCTTTCGGGCACAGCTGTGTTTCATCCCTGGGAGGCCCCCTCAGGCTGGCCACGCCCTCCAGTGGAGTGATGCGATTTCCCAGGCGATGGCATTCTGTTGAAGTGGGTAGACAGAGTTAGACATGCCTAAAGCTGTTTGTGTTGCTTGTGTCAACCATCAAAAGGCGCAACTCTCGAGGCGTTTGGCAAAGCTTGGATATCTCGTGTTGACGCCACGGACTTCTGCGAGATGGTCCGTGGCACAGTCTCGGCGGCCTTTGTTTCCAGAAAAGCGCGAAGCATTCCACAAGCAAGTTAATGCAATGCCCTGTGGGCACTGTGCCGCACGCTGGGCCCAGGTTTGCAAGTGTGGCGAGCGTTTGCTGAACCTACGGCGCTACAAGCTGGCCTATCAGGAGGCACACCATGCCACACCCAGTTGCAGTTGGCGACCACACACCTGTATGAAGATGTACCATGGCCGTTTTCCAACAGGGTACTGGAAGGGAAATGAGGGCCTCGAAAAATAGGGTTGGGGAGGCACCGTTTCTGTGAGGTGGGGAAGTCTGCTTGACAGCAGTTGCAGGTTATTGCGCGCAGGGCGTTAATACAGTATGCTGGCATCTGCTTTCGGCAGCAACCATGTTAGGTCTTCTACCGTTATTGCGACCGGGCTGTGCAGCTCCGCGCAGAGATTGCCAAGCAGCGCGCTCAACGAGCTGTAACGAGCTATGTTGAGATGAGCAACTCCGTTGATGTAGCCGGGCCTTGGTAGGGTCGCCTTTGACAGGATGTTGATCAATGAGAGCTCACTGCATTCGAATGCCCAGGAACCAGCTTGGAGAGCCTCCTTCCAGGAAGATTTCGGCTTTCGCCTTGGTTCTGACGTTGCAGCTGTCAAGTCCGTGGAGTTGTGCTGGATGCAGGTCTTCTCACGCTATTGTCTGGGAGCATCGACCGCCTTGTTTCTGCAGACAGTTCATCGAGACGATGCTGCCAGGAGGCTGGAGGGTGCAGTTGCTTTTGTTACGACAGGTATGGTCTTTCGGCCATACACATGCTGCCGGGTCTCTCCATGTCGCTCGCCTTGAAAATGTCTTTCCGGGTGCAGGCCGGACACAGTCGGCAGCTTGGCATCTGTTCGTTTCATTACATGCACCTGAACCGCTGACAGGTTCCCTTCTCCTGCAGTATTCCCCGCCCAGAAACCAAGAGTCTAGGATTTGAGCAGATGAAGACTCCGCAGGTCGACATTCTTCGAGATGTTCTTCGTGACATCCTTCAGTCCGTCGAAGCTCTTTGTGGTCAGACAGAGGAGTTCTCAAACAAATCAAAAAAAGAACAGCGATGTCATGAGCATAATGTGGAGGGCTTGAGCACTGAAGCCACGTGTTAGGAGGTGCGTGAGGAGCTCTATTGGTGCCTGTACAACAGCAGCCTTCTTTGCATGCGCTGGGCTCCTGGCATCTGCTGCAAGGCTTTTGCACTGCATGCAATGATGCCGCGCTGTGACATTTTGCGATTTCAGGCATCTCTAGATGGCTGAGACTTCATGGGTTTGCCGAGCTATGCGTTCAGCCTCTTTGGCTGCTGGCATCTCATTTTCTTTGAATTTTGTTCAAATTCAAGTAGAAAGTAGATATGTTATGAAGCAACACTGAGGATGGTGGAGTCCATGCACTCCTGCCTGCCGCTGATGGCAGTGTACATGATTCCCTTCAGGGCACGGGTGATGCTGGAGAGATGTGCGAGCACGCTGTCAGTGTATCCAGCATGCAAGTTGCTACCACATCCCCTTCTGACTCTACTGTTTTTGTTGCTTCGAAAGGAGCTGGCCTACTGTGCAGAGTCTGCTAAGCAGCTCGGAGAGGCTTCGCGTCCCGGCCCCGGGCACCGAACGTCAAGCAAAGCAGAGTGGGTTGGTGGGTTCGGCGGAGGGGATGAGAAGGGCTGAAAGCACAGCAAGGATCAGGGCACGAAGGATTTCGTGCAGTTTTCTCGAAGAGTGAACAGAGTTTGTCCAAGAAGTCTGCTTCTGAGGTGTATGTGATGTGGCACAAGAGCATATAGAGAAAGCCAAGAAGCTGGAGATCATGCTGCCAGGGCCCTCGGGAAGCTGAAGCTGACAAGGAAAGGATCCACGAATAGACATTCCTCTCAGGCCACCGGTTCCACCGGAGACGACGAAGCTCTTCGAGGCCCAGGGGTAAGATGGGCTGACTCAGACAAATCACGTCTAGCTCAGTTCCAAAGTTGAGCGTTTGAGAGGAGCTGCACCAAGATAGACCCAAGCTTTCCTGCAGCTGTTGAATGTGCATGTCTATGGTTGCATGCCGTGATGCCGCTTCTCCGGCTCGCATTGTGGAGTCCTGAAGCCATGGTAGGAGTGGTTGTGACTTCATGTTTGTAAACTTTGTAAACACAGTTCGTCACGATCCATGGTTCCATGAACGCATTCCGCTGCCCTTATATATGTGGCAGGTTTTTGGGGAGGCACTTGCCCGCCGCAAGCATGAGTTAGCACGCCTCCACAACCTTGTCTCGAGCACAGCTCCACAAAGCATAGATTAAAGCTAGCTATGTGCACCTCGCCTGACTGCCCGAAATGGCATCGGAGATGGTGCGAGCCTTTACGATGCTAAAGTGCTGCAATTGGCTGAGCCACTGAGCCACTGGCTGACCCTTTGAGGTTGTGACCTTCGATTCCTCCGAAGCTTCCACGAGCGCATCGCCTCCGACGGCAGAAGCCGCGGAGCACGAGGCGGTCATCGACGTGGGCCATGGCTTCTCGGTCGGATTTGTGTTTATGGGCATCTGTTCTGCTGGAGATCCTCAAGCTTCTAAAATGCTTCTCGGTGTTGTGCTCTTATGTCGCACAGGCATCCACATCGGGATGGATTCGCTTGCCGAAAGGAGATAGGGGGAAAGCCGGGGATGCGGTCTGCAGGACTTTGTAGGTTGTTTCTGCGCTACAGCCAGGATAAGATCCATTTTCGATCGCTTTGACAAGGACAGCATTCTTGCAAGTTGTGTCTGATGCGGCGACCCATGTAGTGACGTTTACTTGGGAGCTTGGTCCACAACTCCTTGGTGTAGGCCCGTGGGTCATTGCGATTTATCTGTCAATTTATCTGAGCCTCTTTGCGGAGGACGGCGGTGGAACTCTGGACAGGCACGAGCCCGGTCGCCGCTAGATTGTGGGTTGAGTCTGAAGCCCAGGCATGAGATTCATCGAGTCTTCAAAACCCTCGTTCCTGACTTCACGCCCTTGTGGCCTGGCTTTAAGAGGGCTTGAAGAGGGCTTGAAGAGGGCTTGGAGAGGGCATGGAGAAGGCCTGGAGAAGGCGCTTTTGTGCAAGGTCTGCTCTGATGCAGGCGCGAGGTGACGAGAGAAGTTGAGTAAGACACGTGAATGCACCGAGGCAAATCAATACCTGCTTCAAGCATGTCGACAAAGGCCTTGGCCTTGGGCATTGCCATCTGAATACCCTCATCATGCTCATTAGAGGGTTCCTGTAAACCAAGTGCTCATCGCAGCTCGACTTCCGTGCAGGCGGAGACGGCTTGATTTCTCGTGAAGCGAGCCTCGGCGGTGTCAGATGTGTCAGCTGGCCATAGTCAAATGGACACTTCTTGTTTCTCTAGCCTTCCGGACACGAGGTTTTGCGAGTGGATCTTGACCGACACCGGCGAGTCCAAGAAGGTGCACAGCTTAGCTGCTTTCTGCTCTGCGTCGACCTGTCCAAAATCTTGAGACGTGTGTGCCCTCGTACCAGCAGATATCACCGACGCTGTGTTTCCGGGAGTGAGGTGATGAGGGCATTGATCAAGGCAACCAGCGATGCCAATGCCTCAGTGCTCTCTCGTGCAAGGGGGGTTTGCGCGCTTCTGAGAAAGAATCCCAGCCCCAATTTTCCAAATTTTCAGAGTACGTGAGAGCGCGCCCCCCCAGAGTGGGGGCTCTCGGGGGAATGCGTTGTGCCAGCTTGGGGAATCTTGTCGTGCGCATCTCTTGCACCAAGTTGCACCATGAGGCCCTCGCCACAAGTGTGAGAGAAGCATCTTGGCCTGCATTGAGACACGACTGCGGCACATCTTTAGAAATGATGAAGGCAAATCGGATTCGGACATTGTACGCCCCCGTAGGCCGCCGCAGGCCGCCGTAGGCAACCGTAGGCCACTAATCACACGACTCGCGAAACGAGCCCTCACAACCGGTGGGTAGGGACTGCACTTGGGCAGGATGACACTTTCCGAAGTCCCTGCGTTGCTGGCCTGATGTATCCGGATGTTATGAGCTTGAGGTTTTCGCTCGGTTTGACCAGAATGGTGATGGGAAGCTCGACCGGAGTGAGCTGTGGCGGCCACTCCGAATGCATCCAAGCTTGCTGCTGAAGCTGTCTTTTTGCTGTGTGCCCCAAGCCCGTTCAAGCTCCGAAAGCAAGCTCTGTCGTTTTTGGCGCCGAGTGATCCCAGGGTCTTCAAGACTCTCGATGGGGAGCTTCGCATCCAGGAGATAGTTTCTTTGAGTGTGCGGCTGAGCTTTCTGACATGACATAGTGACATAGTTAGGAGGCCCCGTCTGGGATGAAGTTTGCGAGTGATGTGTCGCATTCGATGAGGTCAGGAGCTTGACACCGGTGGGGACGGAACGGCAACTTGTCTCCAAACCGGATCCCAAACGCGCCCTCCGCATGGCTGGCAGTGCACAGGTCTCCCACCGCGAGTTCCTTTCCTGGCTGCGACAGGGCTCAGATCGAGCCCAGGCGCTCACGAAAACGACTCCTGGCAGCAAAAGGGCGTGCCTTCGGCCACATGTTTTTGGGACTCCGGTTCCCTCATCGTTCCATCTCCAAGATGCACCCTGCGTTGCTCAAGTAGCTAGTGCGTAGTATCTTGTTTGTAGGCCTTATCTTTGACGATTCCGTAGTTGGTCTCCATGTCCGAGCTGAACAAGTCACTCCTGGAGGCTGCATCAATGTTGAACTTGGAAGCAATCCAAAAGCTACTAGCATCGGGAGCGGATGCTGCTTACATCGATGATCCGGATGGTGTCTGGGGCTCCAAATCCAAGAAAGGCCCCTTGCATGTCGCTTTGCGAGCGCGCCCCTTCAAGTCAGATGAGGCCGCTTCCTCATACCGAGAGCAGCTGAACCATTGGAAGGCTGTTGTAGGAACGCTGATTGATGCAAAGGCTGATGTCAACGTTCAGAGTGAGGAGTACGATTGGCGAGGTTGCGGCCATACTTGTAGCGCCTTTGACCTTGCCATTCCGTACGCAATCCAGGATACACACTTCTTGGAGCTCTTCCTGAATGCCGGAGCAGATCCAAACACACGAAGCATCCATGATGTGCATTCCATGCGAACCGACGGTCGAAGCGATGTGCCAACTCTTCACACGGCAGTGGATGGAGGCAATCTGCATGCCGTGAAGGCCTTGCTTGACCGTGGCGCAGATGCGGATGCCTGGTCGCTAGAGCAGTTCTTCAACGAGCGAGGATTCAACAGACACACAGAGCCTTGGCATATCTTGGTGGGGGCGGCCCTTTCCGGGCTGGTGCAGCGATTGCTGTGTATGAGTACATGTGCAAGATGATCTAAGTTGCATCTGATTCGTCGGTTGTGCTAGCTGCTAGTCTGCGTCTGGCATTACTAAAAGGACATTCTCTGAGCGGGTGTGCTGGTTTTGCAAGTAGGTTTTCGTCTTTGACACTACAGCATGAAGGGCTCGCGAACCGGCAGCAGCACGAATTTCCATGCCGTTGCCTCTTGTGCTCCAGGAAGAAACGGCTCTCCACCGGGCTTCCAGCAGCAGCACTTGTGCTGTAGAGATGTGCACAGCGCTCCTGGCCAGCGGCGCCAGTGCACCTTGTCTGAGATCTCTTAAGGCTGCTTCAGAGTAGCAAAAGGGACCTTCAAGACCTTTGAGTCCGTGAGTGTACTTGAGTTTGTGTGGTGATGGATGCTGGTGATACCAAGGTCAACGCTGTGCGGAAGAGGCTTGAACTCGAGAACTCTGGAGTGCAATCTCAAACAAATGATCCGCGTTCTGACAACTTCGTTTCATCTGTCATTTGCGTGCCTGTCGAAGAGACTGCTCTCCACATTGCACTTGTGGAGCGAAAGCCCGACCTTGTGACCATGCTTGTCTGTGCTGGTGCAGACCCCAGCCTGCAACGGAAGCGGGGCCAATCAATGATGTCCTGCGAAGATTTGTGCCAGGGCCATGAGGATCTGAAGAAAGCTTTGGGAGCAGAGTGGACCCCGGAGACCCACAAGCATTTCCCTGCTGGAGTCCGCGCTACGGTAAAAACAGCATTCATGGTTGCTCAGCGGCAGAACTGGCCAAAGACTGTACTCTTCAAGGTGTGTGCAATGTTTGCTGGCCCGTCAAAGCCGGACATCGCAGTCCTGGCTTGAGAATTGGATGCAAATTAAGCTGCATATACCTGCATGGTGTTCCTGCAAAGTTACATTTGCACCCTGATCTGCTGTCTCTAGTCAGATGGCACCGCAATGTTCCTTTGAACGTTAGTCGAAACGTTTGTAACAGTTTGTAGTCTAGATGCCGTGAGCTGAACTTTTAACTTGGACGGCGGCTGCGGATCATGTACAGCATGTCAGCAGCGGAGAGTCATTTGAAGAGCTGACGAAAACAAGAGTGTTCCCGTGTGCAAGACCAAGGTGACCGGAAGATCTTTTAGAGCTGCTGGAGGAACCCGTGCTTCTCAAAAGTGGCCAGACTGATTTTCCCACGTGATCCAAGGATCGTGAAAGAAACAGGCCAGAAGCCTGGGGCCGTTTGACTCACTCGTTCGGCGCATGCTTGCGTAGCTGTCAGGCAAAGCCCGAGAGGCACGGATTCATCAGGTGCGGTGGACAGCAACATAGGTGATCTGCACTGTGGTACTCGGGCACAAGACACCGAGGCATTCAACAAATACGACTCGACCAAAGATGGCATGCTCAACATCGGCGAGCTTACCAATGCCCTCAAGGTGGACCTTTAGAATGCTGGGATGAAGCAAGAGTCTTGCGGGAGTGAAGGTGTTGGGAAGCTTCTCAAACGACGAAGTGCGCCATGTCCGCCGGAGCCCCTAAGAGCTCTCAACAAATGCTCACGATTTGGATGCCATCGCTGCAAGAGGGTGCCATCGGCCAAACTCGGTCAGCTGAGGTGATGACTTGGACAAAAGCGGCGACGGCGCGGTTTCATACGAGGAGTGGCTTTCTGAGCAGAAAGCGAAGAGAGGAGAGCAGATTGTGTTATCAAGATCTCGGGAGGTGGTCAGTTTGGCCATGGCTCGGAAATCGCTGAGGTTTCGCACCTGGATCCATGCGGGCAAAGGGAGAAAGGAGGTCTTGAAGGCCAAGGCCATCTTGGCCCCCAGTGCTACTCGGCATTTCTATTTTGGCCAAAACAATAACACAATTGGCTTCATTGAGTCGAGCACACCTGGTGCAGATGGTGACTTAAGGATGGTGATGGCCTCGAAGCAGTGTTCTACAACTTCTGCGGCCCTGGGCATGCCGCGAAGCTGCACCTTTCAGCTGCCAGAGGAGGGAACCGCTACCTGGTCTCTGCCTCCTTGAGCTTTCTGCGAGGCAGATTTGTCTGGCACCAACTTCCATCGGCTTTGTAAGGCCTGTGCGGAGAGCTGAAGGTTCATTTGGCAAGTACCACGGCTCTTTGCCACGCAGTCTCTGTTTGGTATACGGTGTGTGTGTAGGACTGTGTGTAGGACTGCCACATCCTGGATGACAAGCTCGACACGGCATCTGCAGCCAGCCCAGCTAGAGTGCCAACATCCATTCGAGTCACCTGTCATATGGCGTATATGGCACCATCAGGTGGACCTTGTGTTTTCTGATTCTCGGGTGAAGGCAGAGCTGCTTGCACAAGAATCCTAGCCTGTGTGGAAGCCCGTCCAGCTTGGAGCAAGCAAGTAAGACAAACGAGAAGGATCATTCGGCACGCAACATTGACTTCCTCCAGTTCGAGATAGCGTCGGAAACCCGGAGAAGCGGTGGATGCTCCATGACGCTCCACATCTTCCTAAAAGGCACATCATGAGCACGTGATGAGCACATGATGAAGGCTGGAACTTCTGGCAGAGAGGAAAGGCGTCAAGAGGCAAATCCTCCGCAATGCTGTGAGCCACTCAGTTTTTGGCCTTCAGCGCTTGTCCAGCTGCGCCTCGAGAGGTGGCACATGCTGTTTGTGGGCAGGTGCTTGTGCAAGGACATCCGGAGTCGCACAACAAGTCCCCAGGGCATGAGGACTGGCCGGCTCGCAGTACTCAGGTACATGCAGCATGTTGCTGACTCCGTGTGTGCGGAGGACCTCGCAGATTCTGCAAAGAAGAGGTCGGCTTGAAGAGCTCTTGTGTGGCAGGGTGAAGATGGGAGTGAACAGCAGTGATCAGCCACGAGTCAACATATGAGCCATGCTGCATCAGCAGTAGTTCAGCTTGCAGCAGTCAAAGCAGTCTCAAGATGGCAAGCTTCTTTCGCTTTATCATATCGACAAAGCTCACGGTGTTATCGTTACAGGCGCTGCAGCTTGACGGGCCTGGATCCTGCGGGGGTGTCGGCAGGTGCGGAGTAATGCAAAAGCAACACGTTTGAAGATTGGTGTCCTCCCTCAATGTAGCCTGGGCTTCGTAGCCCAAACCTTCCAGACGCAGGAGTCTGTTGCGCTGCCGCGGGAAAGAATAGTAACCAATAGTAACCAAGTGCGCTGAACCAGTGAGCTGGTAAATGCTGATATTCTGGCACAGTTGCCGAGATTTGAACCTTCGCTGGAACTTCCCTGCAGTTCTGGAAAAGAAGAAGCCCATGCGATGCAGCAGCCAGAAGCGTGTGGCATCGCTGATTAGGCTGAACCCTGGCCGCACGCCTTGCAACTCAAAGGAATTTCAACACAACTGCTGACGTTCATGCTTGCCAGCATTCAGGACGCAGCATGAAACTCCTGGAAAGGAGTCGTGGAGAAGAGCACCTGCCTGAGTTGCAGTTGCAAACTGTGGCTCCGTGATGCCGCGCTTCCTGCCATTCCGGTTCTCAGGATGTGGACAACACCAAGCTTTGGAGAGTTTTCGGTTTCGGGCTTACAAGAGATCCTGGGTGCCCCCCATGGTCAACTTGGGAGTTCCTTACAATTGTCGGTTTTACAACTTCGAGGCTTGCACACGCCTGCTGGGCGCAACTTGAAGAAGCTCTATGAAGCGCCATACGTTGCACCATCGCCTTGCGGACGCGACCTTGCGGCATATCACGGTCTTGTCACTTCCGCGCATGTTGTGTCTATGCACGGACCGCTTCAGTTCAGTTCGGTCGTGGCTCTTAACGTGATTTTGGCGGGCTTCTGGCAAGCCTACAGGTGATTGATTCTGGCTTTTTTGGGTCAGGCAAGCGGCATGAGCACACTTGGTCCAACCCTTTCCTTGCGATGAGTTCCGAGAACGGCGTTAGCGCCGGCAGCCTGGTGCCCAGTTGGTTGTATCTCTTTGAGCTCGCAGCCTGGCAACTTTAGGGAAGAAAAGGCTACGGCTAAGAAAGATCACAGTGGACTTGGCAGGCCCTCCCCCACAGATGCACAAAGGGCGTCCGCTGCCAAGGCAACGGTATTTCAGCTGTCGTTCAAGCTGTCACTGCTTGCTTCGAGATTCGAGCCCCAGGCAGGCATGGTGAGCAAGAAGTGCCCCATGGGACGATGCCGCTGCGCTGCTGACGGGCCTGGTGGTGACGTAGCTTAGCGCGCCTGCAAGCGTGCGGGAGCTGACATCCGAGGCCAAGCGTTTTTTTTTTGGCATTTTGTTTTTTGCATTTTGTATATGCAGGTTACAAGCCTGCCCATCCGGCTCTGAGGAGCAGACTTTTAAACACAGCCAAGCTGTGCACAAAGAAGTGCCCCCCCAACAAAAAAGGAAGACAGGCTCACGTTGATGCAGCCTAAAAATCTCAGTTGGGGCATCCTGCAGAGAAAGGGGATCTTCGAAGAAGCACCCTTTCCTGCTTTGAGATAGGTCTCCGTGGCCCTGTTTAGTCCATTGCCGGGCGGCAGTGCCGATGGGCTTGAGCCAGAAAGGAAGGGTCCTGGGGAGTCCTGCGCATGATGCCTGGGATCTGTGGCTGCGCATGCGCAGGGAATGTAGCCGCTGAAGCCTCAGCCGATGCTGCTGTCAGGTTCACCTTTTGCGATTCAAGCTGCTGAAGAGCAAGTACGAGTTCTGGCTTGGGAAGGTGTTGCTCGTAGTTCGAAGCAAGCCCGTCTGCCCGTGTTGTGCCGGCCTTTTGCTCCTGGAAGGTTCCAGACGTGAGCCAACTCAGTGCACGCATAAAGGACGGGCGCGCTCATGAGGCTTACCTGTGTGGCTTCGCTGTTGTCATTCCAGTGTTATCGCCGCTTGACGAATGCGATGCAGGAGCTGTCCCCGGACGTGCCGATACTTGTGTCACGGCTTCAGCGCGCATCAGGGGACATGGCTCCTCATGCTGTATGGCAGACTGGTTGTTTGTTTGTGGGACGGCTCTTCTGTCTGTGTGTAGATAACGGAATCTCCCAGCATGAGAGCATGACTTGTCCAATGCTGACTGCAAGGTCATCTGTAGTTTGCTTACAAAAGTCATAAGAGTTGAACAGGGCCCTTCCGAAGGCTTGAGAAGCAGGCCTCACCAAAAGGTTGACGCATGAAGCCATGGAGCCTGACCTGCAGATCTGGCCGAGCAGTGCTGCTCGCATCAGGCCCACATTCAAGGTTCTTCCTGTGTTGGGGATAGTGTGCTGACGCAGAGTGCCAATAGAACCTCAACAGCAATGTAGCTTGCATGTGAGTGCACCTACGTGGTCGTGATCGCCAGCTTGGGTCAAGCCAGGGTTTGGCCAGCTGTTGCCCATGATGGCACAGGCAAGGGATATATCTCCGCTTCCAGATGCTGAGCGCCCGCCGCTGATGGAGTTTCCCGTTGCAGAGAAAGCAGTTGAGGCCGGGAAGTCGAGTTGTCATCCCACGTCTCGTTTTTGGTCGTCGGCTCTTCTTGCTACATGCTCTGCTGCCCTGGGCGCTACTTTGGTGATGTCCCTCAATAGCCCAGTGGTGCACCCTGGCAGCTTACCTTCATGCAACCGTTATGGCCGAAACCAATCGGACCCGGTTCGCTTCTACAGCTCTCGTGCCAGCGAGGCTCTCGGAGAACTCAGCTTGGCAGAGGTGCAGGGCGTGTCATCATGGTTCATGGCCCACACTGGTGCCAAGCCAGCCCGCAGCGACCCATCGGTCGAGAAGTGGCTGGCGGGGCCTTCCGCCGTAGAGCTCCTGCGCCCAGCCAAGAAGGCCACGCTGGCTTACCTGGATGGCCAGGGTCCCAAGCCGCCCCGATTCGCCCGGGTGACCGTGAACACCAAGTCCACCGTGGTGGAGTACAAGGTGGGGCCGCTGGGCCCCTCCGGCCCTTTGCCGAACGCCACGATCCAGGAGCTTGTTCCTGCTGGGAGCATCCCATATTCCAAGCGGCCGGGCTTTGAAGAGACCAATCTTCTTGGTGGCTTGTACAACAAAACTGTCGAAGGGATGGGCAGCTTGCTGATTGAAGCCTTTGGCAAGATTTGGCCGTGTTTGGAGGGCAAGGGAGGCTATGTGCCTGGAAAAGGCATTGCTGGATACTTGCCGCGCAATGATGCCCTCGCTCCTGCCGGAACCCGGCGGGTTCGCGTTAAGAGCAATTTGCAGCCTCCACCCCCATCTCGCCCTGATGCCCAGTGGCTGTATCCCATCCCCTTCGACTTCGAGGTGAACATGACCTCCTGGGACGTGTCGGAGTGGACGGTGAGCCACATCACCTTCTGCGGCCAAGGCCCCTTCAATTCCACCGTCGAGGTGCTGGCGGCCCATGCTGGAGGCCAGCTGAAGGTTTGCCACCCCGAGCTGGCCATTGGGGACTGGGACACTCCTCAGCAGGAGTCGCCTGCGAAGGGCGGATCGCGCAGCCAGAGCCAAGACCAGGGCGTGGCCTGGGGCCCCTGGACCTTCTCCGTCACGCAGCGTCCCTCCACTGGTGTGGCCATCACTGACATCAAGTTCCGTGGTGAGCGCATTGCCTATGAGCTTGCTGTGATGGATTCCCAGGCAATCTATGGGGGGGCGGTCAGGGATCAGTTCATGTACTCGGACTCGGCCTACACGATGTCCCAGTGGAGCACGTCTTTGGAGCCAGGCGTCGACTGCCCGGAGGATGCGACCTTCCTCTCTGCAGTGAACTGGATGGGCCCGGACATGTACAAGGCTCCGGATCCGAGCAAGTCCAACACTTTCTGGCCCATCTGCGTCTTTCACTGGGATGAGGACCACGAAATCTGGAGGCATATGGATGGTGGAAAGACGCGTGGATACGTCCGGAAGACGGTTCTCGTCAGGTCGATTGCCACTGTTGGCAACTACGACTACATCATGGATGTAAAGTTCCGCGAGGACAGCACCTTGCAGCCACGGAACCTTCAAAGACCCAAGCTCTCGGAACCCGACCCTACCGGGCCACTACTGTAAGCACAGCCAAGGTAAACCCATGTAAGCCCTAAGCGGCTTCTAGCCCCACGGCCTGTTGGTGAGGATGGTGAAATCAATGTGGAAACCCGCTTCGCCGGCTATCCTGAAACCCGCTTCACGGGTGTGGGCGAATCAAGATTCTCGACGATCGTCCGTCCGGGCGTTGCTGGAATTGTTCACACCCACAGTGTTGCCTGGAAGGTAGACCTGGAAATCGCTGGAAGCAAGAATGCCCTCCAGGTCACTGAAGTGCGTGAGCATGAATCCTCTGGACTTGGAGTTGAATGGAAGGCGGATCCCAATGAACAGCGCTTTCCCACCAAAATCCTGGAGCAGCGATACGTGGATCGGGAGGGCGCGGGACGTTCAACATTCGTTGCAGATCCCATGGTGCCCAAAGCCTGGGCCATCGTCAACCGCAACACCTCCTCGAGCCCTGAAAAGAGCGCTCTCAATCCTCGTGGCTACCGTATCGAGCTGCTTGGCTTCTCCACAGGCCAGGTGCACTCGGCAACGCATCCCTTCGTTCAATCGATGCCGTGGACCAAGTACCATCTTGCTGTCACACAGTACCAGGCGCGGCCCCAAGTGGCTCCGTGACATGCGTTGGCATTGGTTCGCACGTGAGTTTGAGTGAAGCGTGCAGGACCACGAGTACCGACCCTCATCGCCATACGTGTGGCTAGGCAGCAGCCGGGACTACTGTTCCACAACATGCGCGACGCACATGCTTGTCAGTAGCACAGAAGATGAGCTCAGGAACTTTGATGGCCTGAAGCCATGGAAGGATCAGTATGCTCAGGATTTAGATGTTTTCTTGAGCAACAATGCCGCTTGGATTGGTTTTGGTGGCAGTTGCAAGCGGATGCGTGCGCCACTGCACGAATTTTGGGCATGGTCCGCTTGCCAAGGAGTCGCTCATGGACGAAGACCTGGTTGCTTGGATCGGGTTGAACAAGGACCTGCTGGGGCGCAATTCTGTCAAACGGTACTGGTAGCCGCATGGTTGCGAACTGCTCCAGGAGCACATCGTCCGTCAAGAAGACATTCCGCTTGTTTCCAACTTCGGTGTATCATTCTCGCTGCAGCCGTGGAACTACTTCGAGCTCAACACGGCTTCGAATCCTCCTGAATCTGCATAGGCAGAGTTTAAAGGCCATCCTTGCCTGTGAGCCTGGCATCTTCCGTGGCCGGCAGCAGATCCCTTGTTGAGTGCAATGTCCCCCCCCATATGTCCCCTAGGCCCTATAGGCCCCAGATCCCGCAGGGATCATCTTTGGAACTTGTCCAGCCGACCACCTTCAGGCTTGTAGACCAGACCCAGTGGCTGAATCGGTGAGAAAAGGGGAGGGGCGGTGTGAGGGCCAGTGGGCCCCCGGGCCCGTGATTTTAGGGTGAGGTTTTTCCGACCGGAGGCCGGCACCATGCCAGCCTTGTGGATCGTGGCGAGGGGATGCAGTTCTCGAGGCCCAGGGGAAGGGTCGAAGATGGACCGAGGGTTCAAGAGTGAGACAGTGGTGGTTTCTCTGTTAGGCACCTTGTCGACCGCCGTGTGTTGCACGTGGTTGGCGGCTTCGGTGGAGCGGGCACGCTCCTCATTCTAGCATCATAGCAGTGCCACATAGTGCCACTGACATGGGACTGGAGAGGCGCCCTTTCCTACAAGAAGCACGCCAAGCACAAGATGCTGGCGGCTAAGGTTGGGGCATTTGCAGATGGTCAGGAGCTACAATGATTTAATGAGCCTTTGTCACGGTCACATATGGTCATGAGTCATGAGGTTGGGACCTGGATGGCCTTGTGGCGGCAGTGGCGGCATCTCGGAGATGAAACACAAGGGGGTTCTGTTCGGTGGCTGCTGGGTGGACTCTTGTCTCAGTGGGCGCATCGTCTGCTGCAGGCAAAGGCGGCGATGTTGTGGTCAAAGTGCCTGGGCAGAACCTGAAGAAAGTTGTCCGAAAGTAGAAGTTCTTGAACTTATGGCTTTGTTGTGCTTTCTTGGCCACACTTCTTGACTGGTACTGCTGCATTGACAAGCAACATGAGAGAACTTCTGGATGATTCTGCGCAAGTCACGAAAGCTCCCCCTGTGGGAGCTTCGTTCAATACCTCACAAAGTGAGCCTGGGGTTATCGGGGTGGGTGCGGGGGGGGGGGGTGGGGGGAGTTTGGTGGGTTTTTTCGGCTATCCCCGGTCTGGTGCCGGGAAAACCATTGTTGCCAAGGGGGCCTGTTTTGGGCTAGATTTGGGTTTCTTTGTTAAGTGTTTTTCTGAGACGTTCGAAGGAGAAGCGGGGCCCCCCTGATGCTGCTGATGCCTGGGTGTGGTGCCTGATGCTGCTGATGCTGGCCGTATCGTGCGGCCACATGCTTCGCTGGGGCCTCTCTGTTCCTGTAAGCTCCGTGTCCCCAGTCCTAGGCCTACTAGAGCTTTCGTCCCAGCCCGTGGCTCTCAAGTATCAGTGGGGTGATCAGCTGTTCTCAGGGGGTAGGCCCGGGTAGGCCACCCTTATAGACCATTGACTAGAGTGCCCAGGCCAGCGGTGCGCATTACAGTCTGGCACACCTCAAAGGGCACGTGCAAGCTCCAAGCGGAGAATCTGGCCGAAAGGGGAATCTAAATGGCGACACCGGTCAGGCCCACAGCAGATGGCATCATCTTTGCAGTTTGACCTTTGACCTGTCACTTTCAGACTAACCTTCCGAACCTTCCGGACAACTCAGGTCGGGATTGCTTTATCGTTGTTCCTCGAGGTGTCACGGTGCGCCAGATGGTCCAGCCGGAAGAGCCAAGCGAACAGGCACCGAAGTTTGTGCGTGGTGAGCTACTGGCTGATCTCGACAAACCTGGAGACTCCGTTGTGGTTGCGCTTGGGGGCCGGGGTGGTCTCGGAGACTCTGCGTTGCACGCGTCCGTACAGCCTTTCGAGTCTTTGCGTTTGAATTCTCCGCCACTTTCTGACTGACTCCGTAGACCTGCTGCCGAGGAAACAACATGGCCCGCCCGCATGAAGCTACCTTGGGTGAGCCTGGCGAGGTGCGCAAAGTCGAGCTTGAGCTTAAGATGGTGGCTGACATTGGTCTGGTAGGCATGCCGAACGCTGGAAAGTCTACCCTCTTAGGGTCTGTGAGTCGCGCTTGTCCGAAGATTGCGCCCTATCCTTTTACCACCGTTGCCCCGTACGTTGGCAAAGTCCATTTCCTGGATGGCTCTTCAATAACCATCGCTGATGTGCCTGGGCTGGTCGAAGGGGCTCACACCGGGGCAGGTTTGGGACATGAGTTCCTGCGCCACTTAGAGAGAACCAAAGTGTTGCTCTACGTGGTGGACTGCGCGAGATCCTCGGATCCCTTCTCAGATTTCTTGAGCTTGCAGCGAGAAGTCGAAGTCTTTTCTCCAAGCATGGCTTGCAAACCCTGCGCCGTGGTAGCCACGAAGTGCGATCTGGATCCTCAGCAGACGTTGCCCAAAGTCGACGCTTGGCATATGGGCTGCTTTTCAAGTACATTGTCACATTTGGGGTGTCCCCGTGCTTGAAGTAGCTTGAAATCTTTGCCTACAGCCATTGCTCAGTGCAAAGCAGGACAATCTGTACCGATTGGTCAAGGATGCAGATGCCTATGGTCCGGAGCTTGGATGCCCCTTCTTCACTCCTTCTTTTCACTCGCCGCCCAGACGAAGAACGCCGCGTTTTTTTTTTTTTTTTGAGTCCTGCAAGGCCGGGGCTCACCTCTATTTGTTCGGGCCATCTCGGCCCGGTTCGGTGAAGGGGTGAAGGGCCTGCTGCAGGACGTGTGGTTCGAACAATGTCGTGCAGCAGCTGACGTTGTCACTGTTTCCAGGGCATGTGCTGAGTGTGAGATGCAGGAGCTCCGAGGGATTCTGGGCGAGCATGAGCGTCTTGACCTAAATTCTATCACTTCTTGCTAGCTAACATATTGCAGCAGCGGCAGCGAGCAAGTGAAGAGATCATAGCATCTGTGCTGGGAGGCGCTGGCTGGCTTTATTGGACCATGAAGCAGACGACGCTTTTCCAGAACCGCTGCTGAGCCCTGCTGGAGAAGGAGGAATGCGAGCAAAAAAGGGAGCGGGAACGAGTGGAAGTCGTAGGTAAGAGATGCACCTGGATACTGCGAAGCGCCTAGTCAACCAGCTGACATGAGGTCCTCCCTGGTCGAATCTCTGCAGTTTTTGCATGGACTGCCCCAGTACTTCGGTGCAGAGGCAGGGTGTATCAGTTGCTTCGCAACCGGGCTGCACCCCTTGACCTCAAGATTTTGGAGGCCTGCAAGTCTGCATTACTGGACGGTCTTCCCGTCGAGGAGGCTCGAAGACCAGGGCTGTCGTCAATGAGTCAAGTTGCAAGTCGAGCAACGCACACACACATATATGCGAACCAAAGTTGTTGAGGGTACTTCTAAGCACTTCTAGCTCCTAATCCTCCTCACTGCCCAGGAGCCTTCAAGAACCGTCCCTAGACCTTGTCCTCATGCCAGGGCAAGGCGGATCCTGAAGGAGTCGAGTGCACCCGTTACACGAACAAGGAAGTCCAGGCTCCTCCCGTGAGCCTCTTGTGGGCCGACCCGTGTGCGTTTTATGGGGGGGGGGATGTGGATGTCGCTGGTCAGGCAAAGCAGGTGAATCTCCTGGCTGCGCTAGCCTGGCCCTCTGAGAGAAATGTCAACTTGTTTGTTGGCCATCGAAGCCCTTTAACACAGGAACTTTCCCAATCAAGGAGAGTCTGCCCTGAGTGGCACAAATGGCACAAAGTCTGCAAGGTGGATCTCATCAGACCACTGGCCGAAAAAGCGGAGGCTGCAACCGAGGCATTGGATTCTGCCGGTTTTGGGGGATGGCTCTGCCAGGAATCCTTCAACGCCCCTTGAACTCCTTAAAGCCCCTTTGAAGCCCCTTTGAAACCCCTTCAAAGCCCCTTTGGAGCCTTGAAACCCCCCCCCTTTAAAGGGAAGAGATCCAGGAGCTGGAGGCCCACACCGTCCAGCGGCTGAAGTGGGAGGCGGAAGCCGAGCGGCGGGCCCGCACTGACGAGCCCAAGGCTTCGGCTTTCCAGGGTTTAGGGTTTAGGGTTTAGGGTTTAGGGTGAATGAACATGGGGTCTGTGCGCTGTCTTCGGTTGGCTTCGGTGGGGGAGTTCATGTTTGGAAGGGCGGGGCTTAGTGGGTCCAAACCAGGTACTTTTGTTCAGGGTTCAGGGTACCCCGAACCCAGACCTTGGCAGGTGGATGAGAACGGGGAGGAGGTGCCTCCAGTCCGGGCCTTCGCTTTTCCTGCTTTGGCACGGGCTTTTTTTCGGCCTGACCTGGGGATTGAGGTTTGGGTTTTTGCGTGGTTTTAGAGGGTTTGAGGGTGCGATGGTGCGGAGATGGCACTATGGCATGACTGATGTCCATCAGACTTACGCCCATGTGCCAATTCTGGGCACAAGGAGCCGCGACCCAGCGGACCTGACCCGGAGAAACTGGAGGCAAGAGATTCCTGTGCTACTTTGTGTTGGAGGGTGTCTTCTCCCAAAAGCAGGGGACCTCCTACTATTCCCCAAGTCCTCTTCTAGATTCCCAAATATGAAAGGAGCCCGCCTAAGAAGGGTATCCTTGTGTTAACCTTGCTCCATGTGAGGGCATAGACTCTGCAGCTCCTCAGTTTGTAAAGTTTTCTCCGTCTCTTGGCCTTGCCCAGGGCTTGGGCTTCGCCAAAGGGTCGAAGATGCACGGCTTGGAAGAGGCCCAATGTGGCTGGAGGGGGCAGCAAACAGATCCTCTGTCCTTCTTGGGTCTGATGTTGGTTTCATGGAAGGTGCACGCATCTCTTCAAAGCATGCGCCGGATAAAACCGTGCTGATGAGTTACAATGCCATGTTGTAAGGTCCTTGCATGTCATGCCAACTTGTACCTGTAAATCTTTTGATGTTCGCCAGTACAGAGGCTTCCGCTCATATTCTGTTGTTGAGCATTGCACGTTCACGTTCTAAATAGTTCTGGACGCGGGACAGCAGGGGCGCGGGTGGGTCGCTGAGCCATCCAGCATAGTGCCACCGTGGGATGGTATGGAGCGGTGTGGGATTGAGCGTGGATTGTGTGGTGTTTTGGGATGCCCGGGGTCGCAGCTGAGAGCTGTGGAGGCCCTGCCGTTGGCCTCACACATCTGGCTGTCGGAGCAAAGTCTGCGACAGGACGGGCGCCACCGCATTCTCGGGCGATTTTGCGTGTACGCCATCATGGCATGGCTTTGCAGGAGATGAGGGGCAACGACGGCATCAAGGCACCCCCCAAAAAGAAAGTAGATTGGGCTGAGTTTCCAGCATGTTAGGCTGAATTTATTCTTGCCGCTTCTGCAAGCAGGGCGCCTTCGAGTTCTTAGAACGCACGCTCGCGCTGCGACTACGCCAGAAGCCCTGTTGGACTGCGGTTGGCGTTTCGATGCGGTTCGCCTTGTGGCGCTGGTGAGCAAGCTCTTGGGGCATGATGCAACCAGGTTATCGCCACTTCTTGCGACCACCGCTCGTGGATGAGCGGGCCTTGAAGCACGTGTGTTGGCATGCGTGGTTGCAAGATGTCGGATGTGGACTTGCTGTCAACGGTGAGGTTGACGTGCTGGTTTGCAGCGAGCCGGAGCCAGAAAAGGCCTCTTGCTGCGACTTTGCGAGATGTGTTTGCGATGTGCGTTGTTTTCATCGGTGCTACTAGGTCAGACTACCGGAGCTCTACGAGCTCTTGTCTGGTGACATAAACCAGTTCTCCCCGTGAGGTTCTCAGGCTTGTAGGTATCCTTTGGCATGTGAGCCTAGCTAGATGAAGCTGTCGGCGACACCCATCCAGCATGTCAGGCAGAACCAACCTGGAGCAACGGCGGATGTGGATGAGTCAGGCACAGCCAGACTCACAAGCAGCAGAACGCAACTTCCTAACGGCTTGGACTTGCTGTTTGCAGACAGGAAGTCTGACTCGAAAGAGAGGCTGGCAATGCGTGTTGGCACGTTTCCCAAGGTTTGCGTACAGTCACATCAATGAGCCCATTCGGCAAACTGCGGCAGGCAAACATGTCTACGTCATGGGCCAGCGCTTTGATGCGTGGGAGAACTGGACGGCAGAGTGAGCGCAAGCAGGCATCACAAGGCGGCTCACAGGCAAGCTTGGTATGTACAGGTATCCGGTGCCAATCCGGCGATTGTGTGACTTCAAAGTTGCCTTCGCACCTTGCCGGCAAGACCTTCGCCGTTGTGAGATAGCCTGAGAGAATAAGTAGGCGTAGACAGACAAAACCAACACTGACACGCCTGTGGCATGCCAGATGTCCAGTGCCCCAGCGGCGAACAGGGCAGCTCCTGCACATGCGTCGGGCAGCCAGTCAACCAGCATGTTACAAGCTGCCAAGTTGGAAGCTTCACTCTGTTCCCGTTCTCTATGTTGCCTTCGCTGTGCTCTTACTCTTCTGGAAGCCCTGTGCTTGGAAGGATCGGCATACATGAGCCTCGACCGAGTGAGATAGACGGCAAGGCAGTCCAGCGGGTATGAAGAGAGCAGCATGCCTTTTTGATTGAGAACACCTTCTGGCGGAAGCTTCTTGCTGCATGGTTGCCCCCGACGTACTTGGCAGGTCGTGGATCCTTGGATGGGCGCTCCTTACAGATGTGCAGGCTGGATGGGAGAAAAGGGGGGGGGGGGGTGGGCAGTTGCAAGAGGGCGTCAAGAGTGGCTGTCGAGTGGCCATCGGCCACTTCCAGGCCACGTTGGCCCCCTTGAATTCAACAGCAACTCCATTCCCCCCATGAACATTTCCGAGCTCCGAAAGATGCAGTTGCAAAGAGCAAACGACGGGCAAAAGGGAAAACCATGACAAACTTCATAGCGGAGAAAAGCGCAGGGCTGCAGAGACAAATGGGCGAGGGCCCGTTTGGCTTTTCATTCTTGGTTGGGGGGACGGTTCGGGACAAGCTGCAGGGGTTGAACCCTCCGGCTTCACTTGGCCGTGCGTCTTCCGAATTCCGCATTTATTGCAAGCTTCTGTGGTGCACAGTTTTTGAATTGTGACAACCACAGTCTGCGAGGTGCTGGTGATTCTTCAGGCCCGAGCTCTCAGTAGCTCGGGCTGCATGTTGCTGTGATCCTTGTGGGTCAGGCTTCGAAGTCTTCGAGGAGTCCGAGGAGATCCGACAGGTGGCATCTGGGTGAGAGTTGGTGGCGGGGGGACGCTACCAACCTGGTGTGGAGGCCATGCTGAAGCAGCTGACGAAAAGCGGCCTGATCACCCACAGGCACCTGACGCGCGCGTCTTTGCGGGACCATTTTCTTCTGGTGCGCATTGCGTGGCACTTTTAATGTGGGCTGTGTGTAGTCCTCGATTCCATGCCAGGGTGCTGGAAGTCCCCGTGGACCCGCATCCGGGCAACTCAGGACAGCAGCACATCAAGAAAACAATTTTATTTTACAACCCTCACTACTCACAGAAGCAGCTTGTGAGGAAAGCAGCTTGTACCCTATGTCTTCTTCTCCGTCTATGATGAGCCTGTTGCTTACACTTGCACTTCACGAGAGTAAGCATTGAGGTGATACCTGGAAAGCTTCCTAGGATCCGGAAACTGCTCCGTTCCTTGCTGGCTGTGTTTTGGCCCCAGGCGAAACGTTTGGTCTGCGGACGGGAAAGCATGCAAGACTTGCTCTCAGAGAGCCCAATCGCCGATTGAACCTTGCATGTGCTGCATGCTTTCTTCAACATATGAAGGGGCTTTGAGCCTTGATGGAGTGTCCATGCATCAGGATGGAGGCAACCGCACCCGTCCTCGATGATGCTACACTTCTACCCGAGGCCCAGTCGGAGCTCCGCTGAGTCTTCGAAAAAGTTCTGTAAAACTCCTCTGCGCCTCGCTTCCGTATGGATTTGCATAGAGCTTTGCATAAAGAGCTTCGCAGAGGCTGCCGCGGAGAAGCCCAAGGCTGGAAGCTTGCGATGTGAGGCATATATAAAACATATGAGACCAGAGTTTAAGGCGAACAGTGAGCAGCTGCTTCCGCCATGGAGTCCCCTGATGGATTCGGTCCTCCTCTCAGTCTCTCAGGGGCTGAAAAGGTATGCAGAGCCATGCTGCGACTTGCCGAGGCTTCTATGTCCACGCACCACCTGCTTGATCTGACTGCCGTTGCAGCTGTCCTGGACCACCAGCTCAGTTAGCTCCCTGAGAAATTGGGCAAGTTGTCCAGGTGACCAAGCACTTACATGCATCACCGCCTGATGCAAGTTTCAATGCGCTGCTCAGGCAGGAACTTCCAGTGTCTTTTTCGTTTCGGCATGTCGTCATGCCATGCTGTTCTGCCAAAAGCTCGCAACAACAGTCGCAGCAACAGTTCGTGACCATCAGGGCAGACTTGCGGCAGACACCTGGGCAGCTCCAGGGCAAGCCATTCCAGTGCGGTGCTCACATGACCGTCCATGTCAAGGATCCTGGCATGTGTGCAGTGCGCACCTGCGTTGTTCCTTCCAGGTCCTATGTGATGCTGAGTGCCGCTGTGGAAGCGCCTTGCCCACCCTTCGTAACCCGCCGCTTGCGGCTTCTTCGAGCCCAGGGCCCAACATGCTCCTTACGCCGATACTTCCCAGAGCCAGGGCATCCATGTGATTGCCACGTCTGATTGGTAAGACTTGCTGTGGTCAGCGTTTGTGGGTGTGTGCTCCTGCGCTGATTCTGTGCCAACTTCCGACATCCACTTCCGCAGCCATACGTCTCTGAAAACCTTTGCTCGCCAATGAATGGGTGAGCCTGGGGTCCGGCCTGGTGCCTCGGCGGCACGAACTTCGCTCAAGAAGCTTCATCCCCCCCCCCCCCCCCCCCCTACAGTACCCCTACATATTCCCCTCCATGTCTTGGGAGGGGGCACCTTGAGAGCGCGCAGCGATCGCAGTGTTCAGCCCATGTTCAGTCCTACATGATCGTTTGTGCGTTTGTGCTGCCAATGAAGCCAAACATGGGCCAAGGTTGCCAAATCCCGAGTTAGACTCGCGGCATAGACCGGCTCGGCAGGACCCGGTGGCATGCACTCATCGTCGCAGGTTGCCGAGTGTGCAAGTGTGCATGTCATGTACATCTCCCTGTATTCAGGAGTTGCTTCAGCTCGTGCAAAGCATGGATGCTGCCGTGCGCCTACACGCTCCTCATGGCTTGTGCAGCAACTTTGCGCAACTCGCCTCCTCAGCCCATATACAGTCTGCATGAGCCGTGTGCCTGAGGATGTGCGCTACCAAGTCGAGGGGATGTTTAGGTCCACCTTGGCAGACCCAAACGGCCTCCTCGTGCGAGAAAGCTCCTTGTCGATGTGGCGATGTGGTCTCTGCATGCCTTCGTCTTTCTGTCCCCAAAAAAAACCCATGGCCAGTGCTGAGCCTGCGCTTCCGATGTGTTTTGCTCCGAGGTTGCGTGGAGTTTCTTATTTCGATTGGCGGCACCCTCGAGGAGGCGAACGCGCTGCTCACAGAGTGTGTATGCGAAGGTCGACATGAGGCTCAGATAAGCCCGGTCCCTACGCGTTCATGGCCTGCATGGCACTTGCTCCATAACTAACATAATTAGCATTGATTACCATTGACTACCATTAATTACCATTAATTACCATTAATTACCATTAATTACCATTAATTACCATCAATTACCATTAATTACCATTAATTACCATTAATTACCATTAATTACCATTAATTACCATTAATTGCCATAATTACCATTTAATTATCATTTCATGAGTTACCATGAATTACCATAAATGAATGTAATTAGGATAGTTGCCCCTGTTCATATGGAGCTTGCAAATGTGGTCTTTCTAAGGCGTCACGAACTTCTTGGATGTCCTCTGTGGCCCCGTGGAGTCGCCCGCGACCGCGAGCGGCACAAAGGAGGCCACACCATGCCACACGTTACTCCTTGTGTGAGTTAGAGGGTTTAGGGTTTAGGGTTTAGGGTGCAGGGTGCCCGTGGCTAGGACTCTGCTGAGCAGCCTCAGACTTCAGAGGCACTGCTTCTGAGCATGCTGGCGGCCGACTTGGAAAGCATGCTTTAACACATTTAACACGACTTTAAGTAGAGCTTCTTGATGCAACAACGCGCGCCGCAGCTCCGCTGCAGGACACACATGTCCCTGGAGTCTTAAGGGTCCTTGTGGTGGGCCCTCAAAGATGCCGCAGCTTTACATGTTTAGGGGCTTACAGTGTGTAGGTGGCCCCCACAGAGTGTCCCTAAACGTCTGTGGGTTGGAAGTGTTCGAACCTCCTTGGTCACCAGGGTTGGGTCCCTTGCAGGTCCCTAGACGGGTTTTAGAGGGTTCGGGAAACCGTGTTATTGTCAACATGCCTGAAAAGGTGTGCAAAGGTCCTGCACGTGCGAAGGGCTCTTTGGGCAGGGATACGCGAAGATTTTAGTTCCAGGAGCGAGAGGCTCGGGGTCTCGGTGGATTACATCTGGCCTCACCCGACAGTGTACAGCTCGTTCTTTGTTCATGCACCCTTACATGCCCTACGTCCTACATTTGGCAGGGAGCCCTCCTTGCGTTTGCAGGCGAGTGGTGCTGAAGCGCACGACGCAGGGAAACCGTGGCATGGCTTGGTCAGTGTGGGCCATTGCACTCCAAGGTCGCCCCCGAATGCATTCTAAGTATACGTAGGCTCCATTTGCTGGGAGGGGGGAGTGGGGAGGGGAGGGGGGGGAGGGAGGTTTGGGTAGGAGGGCAGCCATGCTCAGCCAAGGACCGAAGCATCGTCCAAGGAGCCTCCGCTAGTACAAACACCAAAGGTGCAAAGTGCTCCTGACATAGACGAGAAGCCACGGAAGGAGCCTGAGGCAAGGCCCGGAGAGTGAGTGTCTTTGCTTGGTTTTGCTGGGAGTCCTTGTCCTCATGAGGTAGTCAAAGAAGTAGAAGCGGAAGAGACCTCCGCCAAAGGGCAGAAAGATGTCTCGGAGGACTTGTTTTGGCATATGTTGCATGGCCTCCGCAAGCAGATTTCAACAAGCGCACATGTTGGAATGGGACCGAGGAGAAGCCTGCCGAGCCTGGCCCAGAGGAAGGGACGGGCGAAGCAAAACCCGAGGAGAGGGGGTTTTGGGTTTAGGATTTAGGGTTTAGGGTTAGTTACCTGGGTTGCTGCAACCTCTTGCAATCTCTGGTGAGTCGGGAGCGGCTTGAGATGCGAGTAGAGCAGCCATACTTTCCCAGGAGGATCCAAACTTGGCGACCACAGCCACGACGGCCTCGGCAGAAGGAATCCAGGACACAGAGCCTTTACTGGTAAATTGTAGATAAGTAACACCCGTCGAAAGCAGCTGATTGGCTGAAGGAGGACGACTCAACTGTGACCTTGCCGACGCCAGCAGACGAAGTCAGAGCTTCCGACGTTCCTTTGCTGCCACCAATGTCACCAAAAGAGCAGAGCAAGCCCTGCCAGTTGTTGGCGCACCAAGTTTCATGAAAGCGTCTCAAGACCTTCACAACCTTGAGATGCCTGAACCGGAGGATGGTGATGCAAAGGGAGTCGAGTTCGACCAGGATCCTGCAAGTCTTAGCTGGTACGATGACGACGGGTGCCTTGCGAGCACGTCTCATTTTCTCGTTCATCTTTCTCGTTCGGGCCCATGCCCCTACTGCACGGATGCCTGGCAGGTACTCCTTCATGCAGTGCAACCGCCTTGTCAAAGTGAAGGAGGGCAAGAGGTGGAAGGAGATGGACCTATTGCAGGTGGGCAGCGCGTGAGATCCTTTTTTCTCGCTTTGCCCTTGGTATTGCCTTGCGTGCCTCTGTGAGGCATGGAATTCTCATCCCATTCCTCGATGGCCCCCGAGAATGCCACCGTGCGGACCAGTGTCAGCCGATGGTGAACCCGACGCATTGAAACAACAGAGACATTCTACTGCCATGGTGCCATGGTGCTATGGGTACGACCTGGGACACCTTCTCAGGTGATCCGACGAACATTGGCGATGCGTGGGATGGAGCCTCAGGATTGAAGGGTCTACAGTCTATGAATTCTGAAACATCAGAGGGGATATTGGAGGTCAGGTGCCCAATTCGAAGACTCAGGTGCTAAGCGGCCAAACTAAAACAGGTGCAGTTGGAAGCAAGGTGGCAAACGACTCGGACAGCCATGCGTCGCCCCAAAGCCTCAACTAAGCCTCTTGAGAGGCTTTGTGGCCAAGGAGAAGAGTCACATGTCAGTACTGAGTCATCCTGAGAGCCCCTGATTTAGAGCCCTACGGGTGGTGGTACCGGAGTTCCTCGAGTTACCTTTTTGTTGTGGCCTACTTAGAAGTTTAGGCGTCAATGCTCACCTCTTGGCTGGTAGCAGATGACGTAGGAGATGCCATAGGGCCATAGGCAGAGCATTCCCGAGTGACTTAGGTCCCGGTGCACGTGCACGTGAATCCTGGCTTAGTTGGACAGTGGGCTCGCCAATGCACGCGAGAGTATCGGCCATACCCTGGAGAAGTGATGCGCAAGAGGCCGGGGTTCTCTTTCTGTCTTGACCTCTTGGAGAAAGAATGTAGCAACCTGCCTTGCAAAGAGCACAGCCTGAACATCATTGGCCCACTTCTGAGAGGTACAAAATCGAGCACGCCATTGGCGCTGGGCACTTCACACGTGCGTACCTCGCCACTGACGTGGAGACGAACCAGAAGGTCGCCGTGAGGGCTGAGAGGGTATCGAAGCGCTTCTGAAGGGCGCGCGCTTTGTGGAAGTCAGGTTTGCATCAAACGTCACAACGGGCTCACCGTCGAGCTGCTGACGGACGTCTCTTCCGGGTTGGAGTCAAGGGGCTTCTCTGTGTTTCGGGGGCTGCGAATTATCGGGGGTCTGGGCTTTCTAGACGTTTAGAGGCCTGGAGCAGCTTGAAGAGCTTGGTTGGTCCGAAGGATCTGCTAACGATTGGCCGGCGGATCGAATCCGTCGACCCTGAGTTCAAATGCTTTTCCAGGCCGGTGCCTTGTGCGGCGGTGCGAGTTTGCCACAGATTGCCAGGGCAACGCGCATTGCATACTCTGTGCCAGGCTGGTCGAGGCTTTCTTCGATATGGCATGGGGCCTCGGATTCGTCCAAGCTGTTGTGTCATGCGTTGTTCATGGTCATGCTGAGCATCTGCTGATCTGCTTAGGTGGGGTACACCGTAGAGACTTTATTCGAGGGGCGGAACTGCACAGTGCCTCGGCATGGAACCGTCCTGGAAAACTTTTGTGTTTATAAGATTGGATGCAGTTGACAGCCGTGGTCTGCGCACCCTTGTGACATGCTCCCAGGAAATCTGTCGAACCAGTCCCATGCACTTCAAGAACCTGGACAATCTTCGGGTTGTTGCCGTCGGATGTCTGCGCGGCTTAAAGCTTCTTGCAGAAGCCGGCGTAGTACACTGTGACATGAAGGCAGCTGGAGATGCAAAGGGCAAATGCATGTAATTCAGCTCGCGTGGGCGGTGCATTTTAGCGGTGCGTTGCTCCGGTGGTTGAAGGCGGACAACTTCATGTGGACGAAGACCGGCGAGGGGGAGCCATCGGTCCGAATAGTGGATTTTGGTCTGGACCCCAGTTGGCACACTGCCCAAGCTTCCCAGCAGAACATGAAGGTTTCCAGACACCTTGAACCCGAGGTTGTTCTCGTCTGGACAGCCGCTTGGAGAGCGGGCGGAACTGGAGTTTTGCGGAAGGCGGTGCAGGACCAGACCTCAGATTGCGGTTGAGTCTGCTGGCTGGAGCCAACCGCCTGTTTGAGCTGGCGAGATGTACAGTATTAAGAGCAATCAAGGCCACATCGGGAAGTGGGCGCCTGAGATGATGTTGCGGATCCCCATCACGGACAAAGCCGATGTTTGGGGGCATGCAGTCGCCCTGCTGGAGCTGTACTGCGGACGACCCTCGGTCTCACAGTCTTGAGTCATCGAGGCTTCAGGGGTCGTCGGAGCTTCGGGGGGGTTGAATCCAGTTCGCCTCAAATGTCAAGGCCATCACAAGATCAAAGCACTTTAACGGCAGCGTCTCTGCGACATAACTTCGGATCAACTCTAAGTTGATTATACAGACTTCGAAGTAGCAGTTCTCTTTAGAAGGGGCGGGCTTTATCAGCACACCGATGCTGAGGGAACATGTGGAACGAGGAGGAAGACACTGTGGCTTGGAGCAAGGGGAGCAAGATTGTTTAGGAGGCATCGCCGACAAGAGGCTTGTGTCCAGCAGCTTGGGTATCCGGTTTAGGGGTTTGGGGTTTAGGGTTTAGGGGTTTAGGACCCCTGAGGTGGAGTACATGCTGGCACAAGCGCTTGGCCTCGTGAACTCCAAGAGTGGACTGCCCGAGAAGCTTCTTCGACGAAGCCCACTTGACATCAGCCCCCTGGCTCCAGCCTCTAGATGACCCCAGCCCTTGAACCGTCGTTTGGGTTCTGCTGGGTGAAAGCTACGGTGTTCCGTTATACTGTTTGGTGAGTTCGGACGGCGCACGAGCTTCTGTTCAGGGCAGCTGTATACGCCCTCGCCGGCGTACTTCCCGGTTCAGCGTCTTGGCATCGCGCCCAACATTACCTTCAAGGACACCGGGGGCTCATTAGCGATTCCTGGCCTCTCTTCCCCTCTCTCTCCTCCCCTCTCTCTCTTCCTCTCTCTTTTTTTCTCTCTATCTTTCCATGCCTCTGCCTCTGCGACTCAGGAGCTTCGGCCGGTGACCTGGGGCCTGGCCTGTGTGCTTGGTGACGAGACCAAGTGGGACGAGACGAAGACCCCGGGGGCATCCCTGGTCCGTGGAAGTCCGTGGAAGTCCGTGGAAGTCCGTGGGCATGCTGAAGTCTTACTGAAGATTGTTGGATGCCAGCAAGATTCCCGACATAGGCCACGAGTGCAGGATTGCTGATCAAGTTTCTGCTTCGTTCAGCTTGCAGGACAGAGCTGGCAAGCTATGTGTGCACGGCCATGAACCTGGATGCTTGGCTGGAAACATTTGAGGAAGCCTGTGCTGGCTTTTTAATGTCACTACGTTCGGCACCGGTTCCCCTGCTTCACTCCCTTTTCTTTTCGTTCCTGATGCGCCGTCGTTCATATTGTCACCTTTCTCTCGCATGATTCTCACCTTTTTCTTTAGAGTACAATTTTTTCATGTGCTGTAGTTCTCAATTAGTTTCAGATTGCTGTTGTCTTCGCTCCGCATCGTGCCGCATCCCAAGTGTATGTGGAGTGGTCATCTGAGTTGCTGCTGTGCCACACATGCTTATAATCATTATTCTTATTACTATTATTACTATTATTACTGTTATTACTACCATTCTTATTACTATGAGTTCCATACGTGATGCAGAGCTGTCTAGGACCCAGATGATCGACCATCTGCCATGGAACTGCAGCCTGGCACGAGTACAGAAACGGTGACCCTAAACCCTAAACCCTAAACCCTAAACCCTAAACCCTAAACCCTAAACCCTAAACCCTAAACCCTAAACCCTAAACCCTAAACCCTAAACCCTAAACCCAAACCCTAAACCCTAAACCCTAAACCCCAAACCCTGAGTTTCGGGAAGGGTCAAGTTGCGAAGCCTAGGATGTCCCACAAGTTTGTCGGCATGGAAGCCGAAGCTGCCACTGCAGAACTTTCTCCTTGAAGGCAGCCTGGCAGAAGATGCAAGGGTTTAGGGTTCAGGGTTTAGGGTTTAGGGAAAAAAGCTTCATGAAGTTTCCCTGTTCCAGGACCTTTCTACCCATTTGCTGCCACGAGCGCGTACACAAGCCACAAAAACTTCCTGGCTGCCGAACGCTTCAGTGTTGTCATCTGAGGCAAGCCGAACGGACGCTTTCAACTTCGATTCCCGTTACCGATGCGAAGCATCTGTGATTCTCAGGTGAAGCGTGAAGGTGCCGCGACGGGCACGGTTGCCAAAAGCGAAGCGTGTCAAATCGCTGGCGCATCTGATCACCTCCCGTCCCCGGTTTTGGGAGGTCCCAGCAATTCCCTACATCTTATCCCCTGCTGATTAGACACTCTTGGCATGTGCGAAAAGTTTCCGCAAGCGCAAGCAGTTCTGTTAAGAGCAGGCAGAGTTTGCACGCCGTTTCACCCCCCCCATACCCTGGATCTCTCCAGTGATTAATGTTGCTGGTTCATTCAACCCTGGAGCTCGCTGGGCTCTGAAGCGGGAGAAGGCCTTCTCAGAAGTGGGAGTTTACGAATGTAAGGGACCCCTAGTCGACCCCCAAATAGTAGGATTCCCTTAGAACAAGGACCTACCCCTAAGGTGCCTTCAAGCCTTCGAAGAGTCCAGCGGGCTTCAGGGTGCTTTGAGCAGTCTAAACGCTCCCAGCATCCCAAGACAAGAGCTCGAACTGTTGGCACGTACATACCATTTTGTTATTTTGGGTCTCTAACCGAATATGCCGTCCTTCGCAATGGCTAGTTTGAAAGAGCAAACCATCCAGTGCCAGGGATCCAGGCTGGCTGACCGGAAACAGACAAAATGCTCAAAAGCCATCACAGGTCAGATCGGTCAGAAGCGATCCAACTGTGCAGCCATCTGGAGGCATTGGACTTTTCCTGGGTCTTTCCATTTCACCGATCCTTCAGAACTGAAGGTGGCTTCGTTCAATCGAACGTGCATTCTTCTCGTGTGGCCTGCTTGTTCTTCGTGTGGTGCAGCGAAGGCTCACCAGGCTTTTGGCAAGAGGGTTTGTTGGCTGTTCGCTACCATTTCAGTGGTACGCCAACAGTAACAGCATATTATTTCGCAGACACTTACATACGAGCAGCATAGCGAATCTGCCTACCTCTGGCTTTTAATATCCTGCCTGTGGATGACCACGCCGCTGCAGAGCGAAGTGATGCGGGCTTTACAAAAAGACCGCTTGCCCTCTTTGTTGGTTATCAGAAGGCTTGCTCCTGGAAGACTCTCCCCATCTCCTCACATCGTCTGATGCCTATCCGACCCGCTAGATGCCAGGAAGCGCCGTGTAGAGTCAGCTGATCTGCTGGCAAGTTGATGTTTCGTAGCGCCCTTTTCTGTCTCGTGCACTGCCAAACGCAAGGCCCTACATAGCCTGTGGAAGGCCAAGGTTTGCCGGGCGATTAAGGGCAATGATGTGTGAAATTCTGCGAGCTCGTGTTTTTTTCTCCTTTGGCCGGAATCAAGTGCTGACGTGGCAGACTGGTGGCGACGACTTCTTCGGCTCCGAAGAAGCAGCCGTACGCACACGGATAGCCGACACTTCGCCAATTGCTTTCAACTTCAGCGTCCTTGTGCCGTAGGTGCCAGTGGGGGAGGATCCTGACCAGGCAGCTGCACAAGAACGTATTCCTTGATTTCGCCTTGTCACTTGGCCTTACTTTGCAATCTTCGCTCCATTTGGCCGGGTCAGGAAGCCGGAGCCACATCGCCCAAAGGTAGGTGGAAGCGTCCGGAGGCTGGTGGATCTGGGGATGGACCTGAACTGCTTGAGAGAGAGTTCAGAGCCCCCCCACATCTACGTGAATGAAGGGGTATTCTCTTCTCTTCTCTTCTCTTCTCTTCTCTTCTCGTCTCGTCTCGTCTCTTCTCTTCTCTTCTCTTCTCTTCTCTTCTCTTCTCTTCTCTTCTCTTCTCTCTCTCTTTCTGCTTCAGATCATGGATCGGCTGCTGGAGCTCAGCGACTGCCTGGAACGGACCCTCGGCGACTCCCAGGGCCAGCTGCGCCTTGGCTTGGGAAGAGAGGAGTTCCCCTCGGAGGCCTCTTCGCTGGGTAGTAGAAGAAGAACAAGAAGAAGAGAGTTGGAGCTAGAGTTAGAGTGAGAGTGAGAGCTGGAGTTGGAGTTAGGCTTAGAGTTAGAGGTAGAGATAGATTTCAAGATAGAGATAGGGCTCTTGCGGGGTTATTGAGGGTGTTTCTGTGAGACCTTTATGGATTTATGGACGTTTCTGGAGAGGAAGCTTGAGCTCCAGGTTCCTGCTGTCTGCTCCGGACCTACTCGAGGCCGGCGACTTGTTCATGATTCTTTCGAGGCTCTCTAGATTTTCCAAGTTGCAGCTTGTGGCATCACTTAACAAGCCACTGTCGAAGCATAAACGTTGCCCTCGCGAGGAAGAACACTTTTGGCTTCTTTGTTGCTTCAGGATCTGTGCGCCTATGTCTTCCTGACCTTTGTGTGGCCAAAGATATGCTACATGCAGGAGGGTGCTGCTCATGCCTTGCACGTGTGCTGATATGAGAGCTGCGTGCGGGCAGGACATTGCGCAACAGCATGAACTGAAGGAGCGTGTGCTGCCTGCATGTTGAAGCGTTGCTCCGCACGGGGTGGGCTTTCGCAATGTGTTTTGGGGTTCTGCACAGACTCTCCGCACAATGTTGCGGACGCACGCATCTTCGGGTGAAGGTGCTCCATGAGAGGGAGAAGAATGACATCTCCGAGTGGTCACATGTCTTGCGAAGGTCGCAGCGGGCAAAGTGCATTCGCATAGGGGGGGCCGCCAAACCGTCTTGGCGGTAGCAGCGTGCAACTTGTGCAACTTGCGCAGGGTGCTCCCTTTCCTGCTGCGCACCCTGGAAAAGGCAAGGGGCAAGTCGCTGTAAGAGATGGGCACGAGCTGTTTGTTTCACAGGCTTGTCCAATGAAATCTTGTGTATTGCCTCACCTCGCAAGGTGCAGACAGTCGACGCACTCACGTTGGGAAGCGCAGGCTATGCCTTGGCACAACTGTTTCTTCAGGACGTCCTTCACATGTTCCATGGGAGGTGCATCAAGTACGTGTGTTCTGTCGTCTGTGTGCTTGCAGTAATTTTCAGAGCATTCGCAGTTCTTCCACAACTCAAGCAAGATACTGTAAATTACATCTGTAGCTCACTGTTGGGAGGCCGGACACCTTGTAAATCACCGCATGCCATATCAGCTAGTCAGCAAGAGGAAACATGAAGGAGACCGGGCATCAAGGCCCACATACAGCCAAAAGTAAACCCGTGTAGCAGACAAATATGGAAACAACTCCTCTGAAGCAAACAATCCCAAACTAATTTCTCAACGATTCTCCACTTTGCTGAGGGCTCGTAGACGGTGCCCAGGTTCCCTGGTACCTTTCCTTGTCGCATTACGAAATTTTGTGAGCATTCGCAGGAAGGCGACAGCCGCAATGCGCAAAAGGAGCTTGGTACGGGCCTAAGTTGGGAGTAGTAGACTCTTCGCTGCTAGCAGGCTAGTTGCATTGCCCTGTGTGCGCCTTTCCGGCCCACATGGTCCAAACACTGAAGCACAAACGCGCGAGTAGCATGTGAACTGCATGTTTTACAGAATTTTTTGAATGGGTCGAGGCTGCGCCATCATTCGACTGGAGCGTGAGCTCGGCAAAGTGGCCACGGCTGGCCCGCAAGCAAGGCTGGGGCCCCCGTTGCACAAAAGCAGCGCCGTGGATGCGTTGAAGATCCATGCACCAGACGCGTGTCCGCTACAGCCGCCACGGGTAAGCTTCGTCAGCTCTCTCGCAGTTGTCGAGTCTTCGCGACTTAGGCTCGATGCACAGACAGCCGCAGCCTTGCCACTGCCCTTAGCACGGGTTCCGGCCCTCCGGCATCTTCCGACCCTCTCTCATGACCCGCTGAGCGCTCTCACGTCTTAAAGGTTGCTGGGACCGAGGTCCTTTGACCCGCCATCCTTGCGGCCACCAGGCTTTGCCTTGTTCAGCAAGGCCCTGGCGAGTCCAGCGGAGCAAGGAGCTGATCTTGCGATATCTTCCCATTGTGCTGCTCCCGCCTGACTAAATCCAGGAGCTCGAGATGAAGAGACCGGATCCTAGTCGGTCCTCGCACATCCTGGCACCCTCTACTTCTCTCTACACAAGCAGTGATGCGAGAGGAACATCGAGGAACCACCCGAAACATCCCGAGAAACGAGGCCGGAGAGGCCAAAGACGCCGGGCAGCCCCGGCAGCCCGGTCATCCCTGGCAGCCCGTCGAGTCGGGCGCAGGCTTGCTGTCCTAGGGTCCTCTAGGGGCTCTAAGCGCTTGCTGCTTTCGGTTGGTAGTGAGCCGATCTATTCTGCGTGTTTGTGAGATGAAGATGCTCCCGTGAAAGGAGGAGTTAAGCCCACGAGAAGCCATGGTCGATGTGGATGACGCGACCTCAGGGGATTCACGTCAATGCGACAGTGCCGAGTGCTCGGCCGTGCAGCGCACGAGCTGGCCGTTTCTCACAATCCATGTACTTGGGAACCGCTGCAAGCTACCAATATTGTTTTGCGTACCCTCAACGTGGGGCCCTCGCGTCCCTAAAGCAGCGTCGGTCTGCTTTCCATGCCCCGAATGTCCTTCAACAGTCGTTCAGACATTGAAGTTCAGGCCGCCATGATTCTCAAGGGCTTGCCACGCATGCAGCAGGCACCCCTTGCAAGCTCGCAGGCTAATTGGAGACTTGTTCGAGATGGTTTGGAGCCTGTAGGGCTTCGACAGCTTTGAGATGGGTCATGCTTGCCGACAGGATCGGCTCTGTTTGCTTGGCCGTCTTTATGACCGCTGGATCGAGGTCTCGTAGGCGGCTCAGAGGCATCCCGTAGGCTGACCTTTGAGACCCGCAATTTTTGTTCAGTTGCACGCCCATGTGGGAAGCGAGGCTGGTGGTCCACTTGCGCCATCCGGAGGCGCCCGTCCGCAAGAAGCCCTGCCCTCGTAAGTTTCCAGTTCGGCTGATCGCTGGATTCGTTCGCTGTTTTACCAAACTAAGGTTGCGCCCGAATGAGGTTCGTGACGAGGAGCCGATCCAGGCAAGCTTGGCGGGAGACAGCTCCACACGGCTCCCTGCCTGCAGTGGCTCAGTATGAACTCATTGAATCACCCCGAATCGTAGTGCCGTAGTGAATCCTGACAGCTCTGAGTTGCACCTGGTAGCTAGCTCTGCTTGGCGCATTCGAGCAAAATGCCCTGGAAATCCTCCTGGGATTCGCAGCAAAGGTTGGCTATGAGCTCGCAGGAGGCCGGCGTTCTGGGACGGCTTGGCCCTGCCCCTACCGTGAGACGACGGGCAGCACGGTCAGTCATGAAAACGATGCTCCTTTTTGGGTACTTTTAATTCTATGGACCACCTTGTAATCGTAACCCAAGAGGCAAAAACTTATAGAACAGACCATTTGAGCCATTCTGAACCTTTTCAGCAATTATGAGCCATGAAGAGCCCGAGGCGAGAACCCCTATCTCAGATGCCTCTTCTTTGTCTCCGTTGCGAGCCGAAGGCTCCCATTTGCCTCACTTCTTGCCTCGTATAGAACTCGGTCTGCAGTCTGCTCTGGAAGTCTGCAGAGAGCAGGCCCGAGGTGGCCAGCGCGGCCCTGGGCAAGGCGCCGGAGTCCACATGTGAGCCGACGTAGAGGGCCCTAGCGGGCCGAGGGTTGTGGTGGCTGTGACGGCTGTGCAGAGTGCACGGAAGGTTGGACAACATGGCAGAATGTAGTAGCTCCTAAAACATGCACAGTGAAGCTGGACACATGGGACCTTTGAAGGCAGTCATGGAAGCTGACTCGGCGGTGTCTCAGGAGGGGAGTCTGGCAAGCGAACCCCTGACATGTCGGCTGAGAAGTCTGGGGGTCTACGCAAGCATCAAAAAGGGAGATCTTAACACTTTACATCACTTTACGCATTCAGCCAGTCTTGCGTAGCTTGTCTGGATGCACCCCTGCTCCGTGGCGGCCCGAAGTTGCCTCACTCCAGCTCAGGAGCGCAATCTGTGGGCGCAGCAAGAAGAGGAGCTCTTGCGACAGCAGCCTTCTCAGCATCTCTGACAGCATCCACAGGGCTTTTTGGTTCACGGTTACTGCATCTTCCTGCCACTGCAGGCAGCTGGGTGCTCGAAAGAACGAGCAATTCTGTAAGGAGCTTCGGCAGTTTCAACAGTTCATAACACACAAAGCATGTCAACGTGTGTTGCTGGCGCGTTCTTCTGGGATGGTGATGGTGTTGATCCACTCGACTCGCAGATTCTCGACAGGAGTTCCGGAGGGCAGGGCGAATGCAACGGAAGCCTCGCTCGCCTGCTTCCTTGTATCTCATGAAGTGGGCTTCGGTTCCATTGCAAGTCTTCCAACAGGATCTTTGAAGGACATGTCGACACTGAGGCATCTTCCGGTTGTTGTGGCTCGAATGCCAGGCGCGCAATGTGTTGAGGAGAGGGCTTTGCAAAGCAGAACTTGCACCCCGTACCTGGTGAAGGCTGCATTCATCTGCGACTGCCGCCTCTGATGGGAGGGCTACCACCGCAGTGACCCCGAGGGAGACCTCAAGGGAGATGTGAAGGGATGATGTCAAGGGGACCGCTCCAGGCGCGAGAGCTTGCCATGTGACTTCATGTGACCCATGGCCGTGCCGAGGCCGCTTGTGCCCATATCGCACGACCTGGACCCGGCGCCAGAGGCTGGTCACCCAAATCATCCATTTGGAGGTAAGTGAGGATTAGTCAGGTTCGTGGAGCCTTTCGGGGAGTCCCACAGCACCTGTCTCGAGGAGTACCGAGAATCGATCCACTCGAAGCGGCTGGGAATGCACTCGCCCTCGCAGACCGCGATGACCTGCCCGGCCCTTTGCTTTTGCAAGCTAGTTGGCGGCTGCTTAACAGCATGCGGTGCACAGCGAGGTACCTTGTTTGGAAAGTCTGCTGGTGTGGGGACGGCCGTCTCCGAAATGCACAAAGACCTTCATGGAACAGGCTCCGTCTGCTGGCCTTCGAAATGCAATCTGTAAATTCAATCTGTACGTGGCAATTCGTTTCGTCACGTGCAGGCTTTCGATATGCTGGCCTTGAGCTGGTGGAGGTCACGGGCCTCAAGCCAAACACCAACTATTGCTTCGCCACTATGTGCGCCAAGCTTCTGAATGGGATTGGATGTCCGATGATGCAACACGCTTATCGGACAGGTACTTCGAGGGCTTTGAGGCCGTGATTTTTTTTACTTGCAGGGTTGGAGCCGGTGTCCCTCAGCTCTGATGCGGTCAGTGGCGGCTACGGCCTACGATTGCTGTGTGAGGCAAACCGCAGTGCGCTCTCTTCCGTCAGTGCGACAAGCCCGTCCTCCTCTTGGCAGCCTTGTCGTGGCGCCTAGAGAAAGAAAACCAAAGTCTCGTTCTGCAGGCCTATTGGATCCTACTACCCGCTGCCGATTGCAATTCTCAGAATAAAGATCTGCAAGGCCGAGCCGGCCGAGTTGCAGTGCATCCGATGATGTATGCCAAAAATTGCTCCTCCTCCTCCTCCTCCTCATCATCGTCATCATCATCATCATGATCATCATGATCATGATCCCTGTCTTGAGGCCGCCTTGGCTGCAGGCGATATGGGGGCGCAAGCTTGGCATCTTCCTCAGTCTGTGAGCCCTCAAGTCTGAACATGAAGATGACAGATGTCAGGAAGAAGGCTTGGGTACCACTCTTCGATTCCTTCTGTGAGCGCAGTGCTCCAGATGAGGCCCCCATCCGAACTCAGAACGCTTTGGAGAAATATTCGCAACATAATGCGCACGCAAGGAGATGGACTCCTATGGCCTGCGAGCATTCAAGCACGGGCCTGAACAAAATGTGTCGACTCATGTTGACTCCCTTCACCCAGCACGGCAGGGCACAGCAGGGCACAAGGGAGCAGCACAGCAGAGTTTTTACCAGGCTGCGGCTTGATGTGGTCGATCGCTTTCCGCCGGCAGTCCTTGCTGCCTTTGCAGAATTGGTGCGGAGCTCCGCGCGAGACGCATGCCGTCCAATCGCCGTCGAGACCAAAAGCCTCTCTGTTCGCCAAGGTGCTTTTGCGCCATCGGCTCAATGTGTCAGCAGATGCCTCAGCATCTCCAGCAGGATCACGTCGAGAACACAATGGTCTGGTAATGATGCCATGTGGTCTATAAGGATGTCATGCACCAAGGCGACCGTGGCAGGGAATGGTTCCTCCTTTCCGCTGCCTGGCCGCACCGAGCCACGGAAACTGGGAGAAGCCCAACAATCCTGGTGTGTGCTCGAGGTGCACGAAACCGGCACAACGGGTTGCAGCCTTGATTGAAGTTCTGTTGCAGTGTGAAGCTAAGCCGCAAGCCTCCAGGCAGTCCTGCAGGCCGTGAACGAGTGCGTGCTGGCAGTCGATTGCGCGCCCATGGCCCAGAAGAGTGCCAAGAATTGCGTAGGTTGCCTAAAGCTGGGAGGTCTATGAGTCTAATGTCTTCAAATGCCTTTCACTTCGCAGGCGAAGGGCCGGATCCTGCTTTCTGAGCTGCCAAGCGGTGTCACTGACAATGGAGCTGCTAGTCGAAGCCTCGGAGGTCGGAGGTAGGTCCATTCAGAGTTAAGGCCCCCTGAACTCAGGAATCAAACTCAGGAAGCACTCAGTCGTGGTTCATGACTAGGGAAGGAGAAGCAGGAGCAAGACGGGAAGCCAGGGGAAGAGGGGGGGGAGGGAGGCATAATGTTTTCAGCGGTTTTGCTTGCTGCAACATACGGGATAAGGATGTTTGATGTTTCGGGGACACGAGGCGCAGTCACAAGCGTTCATGCCGCTTGAGAGCATGCCCGAACCAGTGGAATTTGCAGTGCTTTGACCTGCAAAGTCCGGTCTCTGTGAAGTTGATTCACTAAATAACCCAGCATACCATGGCAGAATGATCGGAATTCTCACTTCCTCTCATTGTCCGTACATCGACCTACAAGGGGCTCGCGTTTGTGGTTCCGTAGGCTTGGAGGTGTGGGTTTTTGCCTCTTGTTTTGTGTATATATTTCTCTCTGCATGTTGCTTTCTGTTTTGTTTGAATGCAGCAAGCGCGGGTTTGGACAACCAAGACAGCAAACAAGCACTGGCAGTTCCCATGTGTTCCAATATGTTCCAATATGTTCAGTTGTCGGCTGCCTTGAAATACTGCAACTAACAGAGTTGGAAATGCCAAAGCCTCCAGCATTCGCAGCGTCACGCGCACGACGCTGCTGACTTGCGAGGCCAACCTGCTGTGCTACCGCACAAGGAGCGGGGCGGTGAGAGCATGGGACACCGCAGCTTTGTGGTTTCCAGAGCCTGCGGGAACTCTTTGTTGTTGCAGGCCCCAGGTTCTCTTCTCAACGCTCGCCAAGTGCGTCACGTGCCTGGAAGCCTTCCCGCTGCCCGAGAGGCCGCATGTGTCTCCCAGTGCACCGAGCTTGCTTCTGGTGACTCGAGCCAGGCAGCTTCCGTGGCATTCCAAGGCATGGAAAGATTGCTTGGTTAATGTGCAAGGTAGGAGCTCTGGCTGTCTCCGGTGCCAGTTTGCCTTGCGATGCCGGGGCTTCGCATCTTTCGCATCTAGAATCGATGAATCAACCGGCCAGGCTCGGAGAATGGTGATGTACCTCTTGCACCAGGCGAGCACTGGCCATGGACCGCAGCTGTTTTGTGCTTTTTCTTCGGTTTCTGTGAGTCCTGGAGCCTGTTGGCCCGTTGGCCAAGACCGCTTTCTGCTCACTATTTCTTCAGGTGACGGTCATGTCGGTGCAGCTTCGGCAGGCGACTCCCTCCCTGGGACCATTGTGAAGGACAGCATGAGATGCTTGCAAAGAGCCTGCACGCAGGTGAGCTTCTTGACGAAGGCGCTGGAGCAGGATCTGCAAGACCCTTGTGATGGTTTTCAGGATTCAGCAATGGGTACAAGAGATAACAAAAAGCAAACATGATTCTGCTGCAATTCCTGCTGGTCCGGAACTTGAGGCCCGAGCGCTACGCCGCCAATCCACTCGCGGACTCGGCGGAAGTGGCGCAAGTCCAGAAGCTTTTGCTGGACCAGGCAAGCCATATGCTGTGCATGTACTCTCACTACCAAACGCGACATTCCAGTGCTTATCCCACCAGGCCATTGAATTGGCATTGCTTGGCAGCCAGCAGTGGCAATATGCAGAGAAGAAGGCCACAGTGGCGCTCAAGGCACGCAACTGAGCAGATCTCGGATTGACATCTCACGATGCTCCCAGTTGCTGCGCTTTACCTACCCCGCGCCCCGCCACGGTGCCACCCCGCCCCGTCCCACAAGCCCCCCCTGCCCTCCCTTACCCACTCCTGGTACCTGCGGTGCCTGCCCTCACCCCCCGCCCCCAACCTCAAAAATCTTTGAACACCTCTGGAACCTCACTCCTCCAAAGCGCCGCGGTCTCCCCCACCCCTTACCCCCTACCCCCCACCCCCCCCCCGTTGCCTGGAATCCAAGAACTAGGCCTTCGGATTCCAAACTATCCGCTTCAGTGTCGGTTTTGTTGGCTCCAGGGAGAGCTTGAAACGTCTTCTCAAGGGAGTGACATTGTACAGAGGCATCCTGGCTTGTCGTTTCAGTGTGAGTGAGTTCTTGCCAGAGCGAAAATGTCGACATGTCAGACGCTGCTTCCTTGACCATGATTTTGCACAGGACTCCTCAGACAAGGAGGTATTGCTCAAGCTTCTGAAGGCTTCGGAACTCCTGTGCTTTGATACTCGAAATGGCCTGCGGATGTCAACTGTCCCACTTGCCACAGGATCTCTCGGACAAGAGCTACGTGTCCTTGGTGAAGGAAGCAGTGACTCTGGCCCTTCGCGAGGAGCCGGAGAGGCACCCCCAAATCGCCGTTTTGTTTTTCTTCCTTGACAGCACTCGGCATGAGCCGAATGTCGGAGGCCCTTGTTTGCCCTGTCCTTGCTGCGGTCTGCAGCTTCGCGAGGGGATCCGCGCCTTGGCTTCTTTGGGCTTCTGGGGGGCCTTGATGGGGGGGGGCTCTCCAAGGGTTGAGGGGTGTTGAGGGCATGGTGAGGGCATTGAGGGGTGGCGAGGGGATTTTGAGGGCATCAGGGGTTCCACGCTGCCATTACACGATGCCATGCCCGCGGGCGATTCTTGACATGGACAGGCAGGAGCTCTCGGAAAGCCTTTCCTCGGTCCTCTCAAAGCACCGCTGCTGCCAGGCACGGGGCAGCCACTTAAACATGCTGCAGGGGCAGAGAGTTTGCGCAGTGATCGGCGTCTAAGGGAAGTTACATGGTCCCTCAATGTCGTCCATTCTGAAGTGGGATCGTCACATGCCGGTGCCGAATGGTCTAGAATCAAGCTGCTATCAAAGTCGCTTACTGTTGTTTGCTTCCAGAGCTTCTAAGCTGATCGCGATCATTGTGACTTCGTAGTGGAGTGCGACACCAGGTATTGGATGATCGACTCCATCGCGGACAGGAGGAGCATGGCAAAGTCTTTTTGCAACGTTTTAAACCTCGGGTTTGGCTTGACGTACCATGAAAGGGTGGATCTCGTGCTGTCAGCCATGTATGGCATAGCCACTTTGCATGTGTCAATGCTGATCTAAAGGTTCGTGTCTGGGCGTTGTTCTGAAGTGGCCATGTCTTCTAGGATAGCCCCGCGTGACAGGGTCGTGATGCGCCCGAGATTTCTCCATTCTGCAAAGCGGATTCTAGACTACGAAAAAGCACCAGCGCAGCTCTTCGAAAGTCCGCGATGGGTCTGCGACCTGCTCCGCGACGGCTATCCAATCTATCGATCCGCCCAGATGAAGCAATCCAGACCAACCTCATGTGCTGGAGAATGTACCCCTCGCTCAGGGCAACCCGAGGGCAGTGCATAATGAGATAGAATCAGCAGCTGGTAGTGACAGCTATAATATGGCCCGGGGCAGGGCCACGTTCTCTGGTTTACAAACATGCACTTCAAACTTAAAGCAAAGGCACTGGAGATGCATGCTGTGGGTGCTCTCCAAACGTTCATGGTGCAGGAGTACAAGAAGTATGGCTTCCTATTGCGAGTGCAGAGCTCGATGCTTCTACTTCGTTCATCTGCTTGTTCCAGATCGGACTTTGCTCTCACTGCTCTGACTCGGAGGCTCTTCCACCCGCGCGGCTCGAGTTCCCAGAGGAAGTGGAGGACACTGCGCAGACGGCCTAGAGCTGGCAGCCTGGCAGCTGCTTTTGCCCCAAGGAGGACGCGCCTGCCGATGCTGCTGCTGCTGCGGAGGATGACGAGGCTGTGTTCGGATGGTGGGGGGGGGGGGTCGTGGGGGGGGGGGGGGGGAATGGCTTCAGTGCTCCTAGTGACACTTTTTGAGTCTAAGGCAGTCAATTCTGAGGTCTTTGAGTTTTCAGCGCCCCTCCCTCGCAGGCCACGCTGAAACCTGCGGAGGAAGTGCCACCGGAGGCGGTAGCCAAGCTGCAAAGCGGAAGCCTGTAAACCCACTCTACATACTGTTGTGGCTTAAGGTTGTGTGGGGGGACATACGTTTAGGGCACCAGGTGCCTCCACTCCAACTGGAAGATGTCTTGGACAGTGAGTTCCTGTCGCAGCTTCTGCCCCAGAGTCTCTGGCTGCCGGGCATGTCAGTTCGCAAACTTTAGTCTAGCCGAGTCTCGCCCATCCCGAAGCCCTGAAGTCTGGAAGCCTGACCGGGTTCCTCTTACGGAACTTAACCTCAGGTATGTTACGTGAATGTAGCAAACACAGTGGTTGCCTTATAGTGGTAACCGAAATTAAATTTCTGCCTGGCAGCCCAGCTGAAAGCCACTCTGCAGCCCCCTTCTTAAGTTCGTCTTGTTTTGAGGCTGGAGCTGAGCCGCGCCGCCGCCCTGATGCAAGACCTCTCGGGCATCCAGCGGAAGCGCCCAAAGCTCAGGAGAGGTTCTGGCTTGGAACGGCAAAAGGGGAGAGCAGGAGGTTGCTCTTGCTTCGGGGGGCCTTCCAGAAATGGCCCCTGGGACTTAGGCCACGACATCTCGAGGTTCAGGTTCTTCGACCTGAAGCAGGTGCCCAGAAAACCGGGGGTTTAGGGTTTAGGGTTTGGGGTTTGGGGTTTAGGGTTTAGGGTTGCCCGTCTGTGGAAGGTGGCCGTTCCCCTGCTCTCTCCAGATGGCGCCACACTAGGCAAGGGGGGCAGAAAGCCCATGTGGAATCGCCATGCTTGAGATCTGTGCAGACATCAAGGCATCGCATATGTACTTTCTTCCATTCAGGTTTGGTATTGAACATGGAATAATGCTTGGAAGATCGAAGGAAGGTCTCTGCCGTTTGCACGTTGAAAGCGCAGACTTCCATAGGCGTCTACGAGGAAATCGAAGCCGCGAGCTGAGTCTGTGCAAGAGCAAGCTTGGAAGTCGCCGTGCTCTCGCGGACTCTAGGGGTGTTGCTGGCACGTGCTTCGCAGGAGCCTCCACTGGCAGATGACCCAGAGACGGCATTTGGCTCAGAGAACAAGCTCGTTGGTTGTGGCTTCGGCGAAGCCGACCCCACAGCGACTCAGAGCTTGAAGCCGTTCAGCCCTCCTCGCACCGAGGCCGCAGAAGAGGCAGAGCTCACGGATTGGCAGAAGGAAGAAGCAGCTGACAAGGAGGCCAAGAGAGGATAGCAGCAGGCGTTCTGCAGTGCCGTGCGTTGTTCCGCGACTGACCTTCTCAGGCACAAACTCGGGCCTTCTCGATTCTTCAGGAGCTGTTGCGATTGCTGGCTGCATGCTTAGACGGACCATTCCCAGCTCTCTGCAGTTCAGGGCCCGTACAAGATTAATCTCTGTAGCTTCAGGCACGGGCCGCTGGCTATGCTGCTGCCCGCAATGCAGATCAACTGCTGCTGGCGTCTCTGGCATCTGCGCTTAACGCAACTTGGCATTTTTTCTCTCAGTAGCCTAAGCCCTCACCCCTGAGAGCTCAGCAGTCTCGCGTAGCGAGTTTCGACTGGAGGCCCTCCTTTTGGTCGCTCCAGCTCCCGAAGCTTGCGTTCCAACGGGTCCGAAGTCGAACCCGATGGACATCGATCCCGACCAGCATGTAGGCCAGAGCACAGAGAGGTGAAGCCCTGTGTGCAACCCCCATGGAAGTTCGCACCCCCACAAGAGGCCCCGGTAGCCCAGCACTGGACCACTTTGCCCTATACTGGCAGGGGCGGAGGAGGCACAGGCTGGACCTGAAGAGGCCAAGGCCGGTTTGGGAGAAATCCCCCCAAAAACTCTGAGTTTGGAAAGAAGGCGGAGTTGAGGGACCAAGAAGTATTGCTGCTGTCCGGGACATGTCTTACACTGTCTAATACCAGTCCCGGGCCGAAGAGCGACATGCCAACCTTAAACCGGATGGAGAGGAGAAGGAGCCAGCGGAGGCCAAACGGGAGTGCATCGAGTGCATCGATGGGCTCATTCACAGCCCCGGCTCGGTCGCCGTAGCTTGAGTGGCGTGGTTTCGTCATTTGCGCTTCTGTCCGTGCCTGAAATGTCAGGAGCCAGCGACGGATGTGTGGTTGAGCCTAGCCGTGCAAGCCTCAGGTCTGACTTCACCTTGAGGTCTCCAGCCGTGTGAGCTTTCATCGCCGAGGTCATGGCAGAGCTTGCCGTAAAGGCCATGTTGCGGCTGAAGGGCAAGTGGGCAAGATCCCTAGCAATGCTTTTGCACAGCGCAGCCCAAAAGTGCTTCTTGCAACACCAGCCGAGGCAGCAGCAGATCCGCTGAAAGCCGGCCACGACTCCTTAGCCGGACTCCAAGCTGCAGCGCACCGACGAGGGATACGCGCAGATAAGGTTTCGAGAAGCTGGGAAAGAAGACTCGAGAAATGAGAAGAAGCAGGAAAGAAGACAGCAGCCACAAAAGCTAATCCAGTGTACCCAAATCCTGAAGCCTAGACTTTACCCTAGACGAATCCAATATATCATGCACTCCAAACCTTGATCCAATCCCTAATCAGCCCGAATCCCACAAGAAACTGCGTGGGAACGTAAAACCCAAACCCCAAATATCCCGAGAAGCTACCTAAAGCCTCTGACTTCAGATGTCCAAAAGCCCGACGATCACCCTCCAGCTTTACCCTTTGGAAAATCCCTTTAGGGAGCAGCGTCAGAGCTGACAAATGAATGAAGGTGTCAGTGTACCCATGAGTATTTGCTGCAGTTGTAATCTTTTCTTGATCAGGAAAGAGGCTCTACCTGCCTCCCAAACACCCTGCATCTAAACAGGGGCCGGTCCTCGCATGGGAAGCGCGCGCACAAGGGTGGGGTTGGTGGACGGGAGATCGGTGACAGCCTGTTTGAGGCGGTTCAAAAGAAGCTCGAGGAATTGGACGAGGTCAGTTGTCGATGAACGTGATGAACCTTACACTTGTTCAAATACATGTTGATAGCGTTCATGCAGCTTCGAAGAAGACAAACGTGTGAGGAGGAGCGAGCTGCCTTGGTAGCCCAGATTGCGGTCCAGGAGTTGCAGGTGCTTCTGGGTGGTACCGTGTGATACCGCGCTGGCATCAGCCGCCGTTCTTTGCAAAACGTGCAGGCTGTGGACGAGGAGCTCCATGACGTTTGGTTCGAAAAGGTGCCAGAGTTGGATGTCGCAAGTGTAGCTTGGGCCCTAGAGGTGGGTCTCCTCCCCGCCCTTGTTCTGGAGATTTCCATCGCTTCCGAGTTTTTCGAACCTGATGTTGGCAAGGCCAAGCTGGTCGCATTCTCCGTGCTCTGCCTCTATCACATGAGGTGCAGCGGCTGATCCTATGCCAATCTGTGCAACGTTGTTATCTGCGTTCAAGAAACAGTGCTCCTGCTATGTCACGTCGGAGAGGCGCTGGAGCAACATCATTGTTCTATGCTGCTTGCCCAGCACGAGCACTTTTTTCTTGGGAGTTCCATGTGCTCACGCCGCCTCCTAGTGAGGTCGTGGCTTCAACGACGCCACGTGCTCTGTTTACGCGACAACGTTCCTACCGCTGATGATCGGGGTGCCGACCCATGGGTCATGTCATGTCTTCATGTTCAGGGTTGTCTTTCAGCTTCAGAGCCGAGCCGCTGCGTGGCTTGCGTCTCCATGACTTTCCCACGTTGCGCAGGCGCAGAAGGAGATCTGCAACTTGTCCAATCGTGCTCTTGCCAGATTCTCAGGAAGAAGGAGGCCCTAGCGAGCCTTACATTGAGAGCCCAATATGTTCAGTCTTCCGGAAGATGAGGCGAACACGCAGCGGTACATTGCGGAGTCAAAGGCGACCTTCGAGGCGATGCATCTGGGTGTTGCGCAGGGCTGCGCAGCTTGTAAGTTCAAGCATGTTTATGTTAGTTGATGTATGCTGTTGTACCTATCCTGGGGTATTCGCGTCAGGTGCAGCAAAAAAAGTTGTCGGCGGCTCAGCCCGTTCTTTAAGCCGACTTCGCGAGACCGCTTCCCGGGCCGGACCTATTCAGCTCAAGTTCCCTAGCCAGCCTTCAACCTGGCATTCAGGCCGCGCAAGCTGCTCCGTCAACTGGCCCTTCAGGGTGAACTGAGCGAACCCGAGCAACTCTTCCGGAAGAGGCCTGGATGGGCTGAAGGATGTCTAAGGCTTGCTTTCAGGGTTGAGGAGTTGGTGAGCGCACTTCGCATCTTGGTCACGTGCCGTTTTTTGCAGCTTGCAGCTTGCAGCTTGCAGCTTGCAGCATCACATGAACATGCTATGCAAGCACCTTCAGGCCTCGAGCTTGTTGTTAGACAGGAAGCGCAGCAAACGAAGCAATAGGAACGCATGAGCTCCGGTCATGGCGGCTTGCGGCCGATACCTGCAAAAGTTGTGCCCGGCCCGAGTTCGTGGCGTGGCACATCTTTGCATCACGCCAGCTGTCGTGCTATGGTGCAGTCCAGCCCTTCCTCCAGATTCCATAGCGCTGGTGTGCTAGGGATAACAAGCAGGGCATGGCAGCTGAGGCAGCCAAAGCCGGAGGGCTGGACCCGATTCGTTTGCTTCAGCGATGCTCAGTCAAAAGACGGAAGTTTCCTGACAAAAACCGTTCGAAAGCCGAGACAACTCAGGATACACACGGGAGGCATGGCCACATTCCTCCGGATCATTGCCCGGAAGCAGATGCACACAGGCTGCAAGGACAGTGAGGCGGCTGCCTTTAAAACAACCCCCCCCCCCAGCCTCCAGCAGCCTCTAAGGTTCTCCTCCACGCAGGCGACTTCACCATGAAAGGGGAGATCAGCCAGGTCTCACGTCACAGCTCTCTCTCTCTCTCTCGTGAGACTATTCGTTTGAGTCTTTTTTTGACTCTCTTGGCAAAGTGCAGAGGTCGAAAGCTTCTCTGAGTGGCTCAAAGCATACCCTGCGCGGGAGAAGATTGTCATCGCCGGCAACCATGACCTGACCTTCGAGCCGGATGCTTGTCTCACGCCCCCCCAAACTCTGCCCACCTTTGCAAAGAGCTGCAGAATGCCAGAGGCGGGCCGCTGCCCAGAAGTCGGAGCTCTTGGCTCTTGAAGCAAGCCCCTGCCCAGGACTTCATGCGAAGGCACGGCCGGGATCCAGCAGTTTGTGAGCAGGCCAAGGGTGCGTTGGCAGGTCTTCCGGCAGCACTCTGATACTTCAAGCCCTACTCAAACCTGAAGCAGTTGGCATGTGGCCCATGTGGCTCTTGGCTGGGCAGTGCAAGGCTGCAAATATTTGGAGGATGATGTCGTCGACGTCTTCGGGTGTGCCGGCCCTGAATGCTTGGTTTGCCGGGACAGTTTAGTTAGTGACGATAGTCTATAGTGACGTGTTTGCATGCGTGTTAGGACAGTTTCTCGGCCACGTGCGAGACTGCTACTGCTGAAGCTTCAACACACCACTGCCAACAACATGCACAAACAAGTAAGTCGGAGTATGTTTTTTTGTTTCGGATTGCCTCGACCTTGTAGAAGTCTAGGCTTAGAAGACCCGAAGAAAGTTAGATAATCCGTGAACCCCTGACTGAAGGTACAAGATTTATGGCTCGCCCTGGCAGCCAGAATTTTGCGACTGGGCCTTCAACCTGCCAAGAGGTGAGCCACTCGCCCAGGCGAGCTCTGCTAAGACCTTCGGAACCACGCCAAAACCAGGGTCCTGTAGAAATCTGTGGATGAGTTACACGTCAGTTGTGGGAAGACTGTGGGGAGGTTTGGTCCAAGATTCCAGATGACACCGACATCCTGCTGACGCATGGCCCGGCGCAAGGCAGAGGGTGCACCCAAGCGGGTCTGAAGGGTTTAGGGTCCCATCTGTCAGGCATCCTGGACCTCTGCTTCAACGGGCTTCATGCTGGTTGCGAGGACCTCTTGGCAGCCATACGGAAGCGTGGCGGGCAAGGCGGCAAGACGAATCGCTTCAAGTTGAGTCAGCTGGACAGCAGCAAAGCGGTCGTCTCCCAAAGGAAGCACATTTTGCAGGGGAGGTTTGCACCACCCCTCACTCAGGAAACGCCACCTGCCGGTGATGGTTTGTGGCCATATCCATGAGGCTCTTGCTGTTGCACCACGGCCCCATGTACCGCTGTCGCAGCCACAGCCAGACTGTTGGTTGAGGCTTACGGCTGGGTCGAGGATGGTAGCACGCTGTTCATCAATGCATCCACATGCACTCTTCGCTACAGGCGGGGTATGCACCGGATGCGTTCGGATGAATGTGAGTGTTATCGGTTTGAGGCCGTTGCATCCTCCTGTGGTCTTTGACATGCCCCCAGTGGCGGACCTCCACCATCCTGCAGTTAAGATGCCATCGGGCAAGGAATAGTTTGTAAGAGTCTTAGGGGCTGCAAAGGCACGCTCCTGCCACGGCAGCTAGCATCAGCCCCTGAAGCTTTGATTCGCACCTGCATGGTGCCTGTACATAGGTGGCAGGTTTTGACCTGCGAGATTTCAGGAAGCCTTCCTCTGCTGAAAAGCTGTGTGAGCACGTTTTAGGGTTCTGCTGTGCGGAATGTCCGAGCTGCGGAAGCTGGTCAGAGCTGGGATCTGCCCAATGCCTTGTCTATGTCAGGGCGGAGTACTACAACGCCTTCGCAAAGCGACAGAAGAAGCTGCATGGAGTCTGGTCGCCAGTGCCTCAAAGCCATGCCGGTGAAACGTATGTCTGAAGTATGTGTCTCTCAAGGTCCTAAACCCTGCACCCTAAACCCTAAACTCCCAAAACCCTCAAGAGGTCGTTGCTGAAGGCCCTCGAGGAGACTGTGCGCGTGTCCATGCTAGCATGGTGTGCTCCCGCTTCTTAGTGACCCGGGCGACGCGCAGTACTCAGTACTTTAAACAGACCTGGGTAAGCGTAGGATCTTTCAGTTCTCACTCCTCTCAACTGCCAATCTTGGCAACAAGACTGAGCAATGCTGAGCCAACAGACCCCTTTCGGCCATTCACACGACAGCTGAGCGCTGCGAGGACTCCCACAACCTTGCATCTCGTGCTGTACCGGCAGCCATGGAACAGCGAATGCCTGAGCAAGAGATCAGTGAACGTCACATGTAGTCCAGGAGCCAGGTGCGTCTTCTTTCTGAAGCATTGATGCTGTTGTTGTGGTGATGGTGGGGCTGGCCAAGAAGCTCTGAAGATGTACTCACTGATGGCTACACCAGTCTTGATGCAGCACCCGCTCCACTGCTCTGCTGATGCTGTTAGGCTTCGCAAGAGCCGCCTCCTCCTCGCAGAATTCTTGCAGGATCGCGAGGCGCCAGGCCCTGAGAGGCAGGTGTGAAGTTCACTGAGCAAGGCCCACAGCGCGTAGCCTCCAGTCGATCCGGACGACCCAGATTGACAGAGACAGCATTGTCAAGCAGCGGCAGAAGCATCAAGCAGAGCGCCGACGATGAAGCTAAAATGAGAAAGAAAAGCTGCTGAGAGACCATAGAAAACGGGGGAGGTCTTCGGGGACGTTGTGTTAGAAGAAGAAGACGAAGAAGAAGGAGGAGGAGAAGAAGAAGAAGAAGAAGAAGAAGAAGAAGAAGAAGAAGAAGAAGAAGAAGAAGAAGAAGAAGAAGAAGAAGAAGAAGAAGAAGAAGAAGAAGAAGAAGAAGAAGAAGAAGAAGAAGAAGAAGAAGAAGAAGATGAAGATGAAGAAGAAGAACAAGAAGCGGGGGAGGGACAAACTAAAGCGGGAGAGGGCGAGGGCGAGAGAGCGCATGAGCGCGGCCTGAGTGCTCTGCCAAGCTTCAGGTTCAGCCTGGCAGTCCAGCGAGGGCAGCTTGTCGACGGTGAAAGGGACATGAAAGAGAGGCCGCTCAGGCCTGGGCCCCCCTATTCCCCCCCCCCCCCCCTGCTCCACGCTCTGTATTGTTCATGCGCTTTGATTATGTACGCGGCCTCGCATGGCATGGCCAAGGATGCACATGCAATGTGACATAAAGCCCGCCAGGCTTGCAGCCACAGCTTTGGTGTCGTCCTACCGCAAGGCCCGGCAACCAGTACGTGTGGCTGGGCATGACAAGCTGAGCAGCATGAGCCGATCTCAGCAGGCAGTGGAGCTGCTTCGGAAGCGGCAGATGTCGGACCAGGTGGTCCAGGCAGCCGCGTTGAGCCACGTTGCCATTGTACAAATCTAACGATGACTGTTGATGGCTCCATGAGTTCACATGGTTCCCACCTTGACCCCCTTCGGCAGAAGGCCCTCCATGAACTCGGCAACTTGCTCTGGCCGCAAGCTTACCTCAGTGTACAACTTGCGAAAGTCCTTGAGCGCATAAGGCCTCGATTCTCTGCGTGTTGCCTGTAGCTACTGCAGCTGTAGCCCGATGTAGCAATTCAAGCGTTGCCCTTGACAGCTGTGGGGTCCAAGGCTCGAGGGCGATGCCGGCGGGGCAGGGCCCAAAGGAGTCATCCGTCCTTCAGTCATGTTTCTTCATGTTGCTTGCCCTCCTTTTTCCCCTGAACGTCCTCACCCCATGAGGCCCGTGATGCATGGAGCGACGCAGTGGACACGGACTGGGCCCCGGCAAGGTGGCGGATTGGCTCTCCCACAGCGTTCGCATGTGTTACCTGGTCCATGCCAAGTCGAGTTTCCTGTGTAACTCAGGTCTTCCAGTTCCCCTTTGCCATCAAGAACTGGAGCAAGTGCATCGATGCCAGCCTCAGCCCGCCACAGGACACCTGGCGCAGCGTGCTGTAACTGTAGCTCCCAGAGCATTGCATATGGGCACGACATGGCACGAAGGGGATAAACTCCAGGATGCTTCTCGAGTGGAGATCCTGCTGCTTACCGCTCACGGCCGAGTCTTTTTGAGAGTTCGGCGTGCGAGTGAAAAGGCTTCAAGCGCAGAGCCTAGGGAGGGAGGTTTCTTCTTCTGGCGAGGTGGTGATTCTCTCAAAGCATGCCCGCCTTACCAAGCCCAAGGACGCCATAGTCACATATAGTCACAGAGCCTGTCGTGGCTCTCTGGAACAGTTGCCCAGACAGCTGCTTCAAACACAACTGTTGCACAGAGACAGACTTGGAGCAGGATGTAACATCTCACCTCAATGCCGCACTCTTCGCCTCCAACATCATCGAGGCCGCAGAGGATTTAAGGCTCAGGCCAACGGTTAGAGGCTTTGCGGTTCCCAACAATCTGCACAGCTCGCTGCCCATGTTTGGCTTTCTTTCTTGGTCTACCTCTGTGTGTGCAGGCCATCCTCACCACAGCTTTGCCAAATCCGCCGCGCCGGGATCAATTTGCGCTTGGCAGGCCTCCCTGAACATGTTGAGCTCGGGAGAGGTATCGTCTTCCCATTGGCAGAGCGCACGCCGCTGCGCAGCTTGCAAGTGCTGTTGAGGCACCGGCTGCGCGAGATTTTCTTCGGCCTGCGTGAGACGAGGAAGCACTGCCCAAGCATTGCAACAACATTGCGAAGCTGAATTTTGGCTCCTTGCGACCAGACTGTATCACTGCAAGAGACACTCCCGAGAAGGGATGAAACTGAGTTCAACTCTGGGTCTTTCTGCATCATCGTGCGTATATTCCGCAGGATGATACTTTCGCCAAGCAGCGTTCATGGTGGTCGCGCACTGAGTGCTACTGATCATCGATGATCCGAGTCGGGCTGGAATTGCCTGCTCAGCAAGGCTTTAGTCCTGCTTGCGCTTGGTCCCTTCTGATGACAAGCGAGGCGTGGATGGTGCAAACTTCCTTGGTGCCTTGGGCTTCTTCCAAAACACTCTATTGGCAGCGCGCTCGGCGATCGTGCCTGTGGCTACTCCGCGTCCGCAAGATACGTTCTGACTAGGTGACGGACTATCAGCCCTCTCGCTGCCTGCCCATTTGCATGCTGTACAACTACGTCGCCACTGACGTATGCAGGACAGCTGCCACAGCTTCCAAGACTCGGGGGGTGTTACCTTTCGTGGAGAAAAGCTGGCTCATGAGCTTGCAGGAACCTGGCGCTTGCGGTGAAAGGACGGCGCGGGCCACGAATATCTGAGTTAGATGAAGCAGCCCATCCGGAATCGTCGCCGAGGCTGATGGCAGTCCACTCGCTGATCCGCTGCTGCTCCCTGACAGAGGCAGGAGCTGCAGTTGTCACGCATCCTGCACCTACGGAAGGTTTCCCCTGGCTCAGGCGTGGTTGGCTCTGCACTCCGTGTCGCGCGGCTATGACAAGCCACCTTGGCAACTTGAGTGTGGTTCGTGGTGTCTTCAGACATCTACAGCCGAAAAGTGCTGACATACTGCCAGGCCCAGGGGGCTCATGGCCAGCGAGGCCCCCCCACGAATTGCAGAGCTTCGGCCAGCGAGGGAGAGATGGAGCTCACGGGATGGCAACGTGCAGAGGTTGCTGCAGGTGTTCGATTAGGTATCCGTTCCAGATTTTTACTTGTCTGAGTGTGTATTACTGATGCAGACGTAGTCGCAGCTTCCGCATTATTTCGAGCGGTCTGTTTGTTATCTACAGGCCTTGGACATCGCTGTTGCGGAAGCACAAGAGATAACAGCTGCACAGCTGGGATCCCGGTGTGCGGAGACGTTGGCCAATATTCCTTCACTTTCTTCTTTCACTTAATTTTCGGTTTTCCACTGCAGAGGCCATTCCGCTGTTTCGAGGAGCCGGCATCCGCGTCGAACGTCCAGGTCTCCGCATCTCCCGTGTTGTGTGTGTGTGTGTGTCCCCGGATGTATGTCTCCGTCTGCAGATACATCTCTCTGGGTTTCTCTCTGGGCATGTCAGGGATGGTTGGGTACAGGTACTGTCGCATCTGCGTTGGCAGCTGGTAACTTGCAAGGCCATCAACCAGCTTATGGAGCTGACTCTGACACCGCAGGGCGCGGGGGCAATGGAGTCTGAGGCGGGAGGGCTACTGGGACTAAACCCTAAACCCTAAACCCTAAACCCTAAACCCTAAACCCTAAACCCTAAACCCTAAACCCTAAACCCTAAACCCTAAACCCTAAACCCGAAACCCTAAACCCTAAACCCTAAACCCGAAACCCTAAGTTCGGGGCTCAAGAACGAAAAACCTGTTGAAAGCTGTGAGAAAGCCCTGCGCAAGGCAACCGGAGCTGCAGCTTACAACCTGCGCTTCTTCAAGCATCTCAAGGCCCAGGGAGCTGCGGCCTGCCGTTAACAAATTTTATTAGTACTAATCTTATTAAAGATATAAGTAAGATTAGTAACCTTATTAAAGATATAAGTAAGATTAGTAATCTTATTAAAGATATAAGTAAGATTAGTAAGACTGGCAATATGGATCATGTTGAGAATCTTAACAATGCTACTAATACTAATAATATTCATAATATTGTTAATATTAGTAGTATTGATAGTATTAATAATGTTAGTAATCTTAATAATATTAACAACATGAATAATATTGACAGTTTTAATAATATTATTAATATTATTAATAGTAATAGTATTAACAAGATTAATAAGATGAAGAAGATTAATAAGATTAATAATATTAACAATATGAATAATATCAATAAACTATAAAAAGTACTACTGTTAATAGTAGCATGAGAATATTCGTAACCCTTACCAGAAAGTGAGAAAACGGGGCTGCTTGTATTTGCGCGGGAAGGCCGAGTTCCTAATCGCTGCAGCGGCCTCGGGCTAGATGCCTAGGAGAGTGTGTGGTGATCTCGATGTCTTGCGGTCAGGTGTGTAGTTACCAGCGGGTCTTCCCGAAACTCAACGAGCCCCAGGAGAAGGAAAGCACGCCTCAGCAGCCGCATCATCAATCTATTGTTACGATGCTTATTTCTGCGCATTCTTTGTCTGGTGTTGTTGCCGTCAGTTCCATCACTGTTCTTATAGCAAGAATGGCTATTGCTGTTTTTTGTGATGTGGCATGGTTCTTCGTGTTCTTCCTGCCATTATTGTTATTGCTGTTGTTGGTGTTGTGGTTGGTCGTTGTCAGGGCTTTATTGCTCTTATTGCTGCTATTGATAATTTTTGGCATGATTGTCATTAGGGGTCTTCGTGTTATCTATTTTCGCTGTGCGTCGGGGCCCCTGCTTGAGGTCCCAAGTCCTGGGGTGGTTTTGGATTTGCAGGGTTCCTACGAGCGGAAGAATCACCAGGTCAAAGAAAAGAAGTTGCGGGTGCACCCTGCCGTGAACCCATCGAGATCCCTCGCAGAGGTGATGCAAAGTAAAGTGCGGGGGGGAATGCGGTGGGGGGGGGGGGGGGGGGGGCGGTGTCTCCCTGAGACACTTTTTGATACTCCGGCAACCGATACTCATCGGCGGAGTGTTTTTCATCATGATTACTATTATGGTTGTAGATTTTGTCTTACTTGTTATCATTGACGATGGCCACGATGATGACGAATGTGGTGTTGCTGCTGCTGATGGTGGTGATGATGATGGTCTCAGTATCATCAGTATCATGAAAAGCAGCGTGCTCGAGCAGCCGTCGTACTGATCCCCTGCATTGCGCTCTGGAGGACCGCGTGGCGTTGCTTGACAAAGCTGATGCGTTGCTGGTAGAGATTTGGAAGGCTTGCCGTGCACGTTAGGTCAGCGGCACTTTGGTGGTCCGGCACCCTTCTTGCTGACAGGAAATCACAGGAAATGACGATGACAGAGAGGCTGTCGCTTCATGACTCTTGAAACAGCTGTGGCTTGAGGAATGTTGTGCGCACGCAAACTGTGAGTTTTTGGATCTTCGGGGGCGGGGAGGGGGGTCTGGTGTGTTGGAGCCGCAAACAAGGCCTGGTCTACTGCAAGCCGCACCTCTCGAGAATCTGGTGCAGAGGAGTTTTTGTGACACTCCGAGAAGATCAGGCTTCAAAATTTGTCATTCAGTGCGGGGAGGAGCCGACTCTCCAAGAGCCCTCGAGGTGTCGATGCAGGCACACAGCTGCAGCTGCTCAGGGTGATGTTCATGTTGGCAAGGCCACTGTCAGAGGAAGAAGGGGAGCTCTGTGCGGAAGTACGCCTCATGCGAGCCAAGGCACAGGAACCCTCTCTCCTGCTTGTGACTTGTAGGGGCCGCTCTGATTGATTTTCGGCTTGCAATTTGAAAGCGTCTCTTTCGTGGCAGGTGCAGGAAGGCAAAGGTGACCTTGGCAAGGCCATCCAAGAGGCAGAGCCCTCGGGTGTGATCATGCTTTCCAATTTGATCCAATCAACAGCCTGCTCTGTTGGTGAATTCGCGGAACAGTGAGGTGTTGTATGGAATGGAGTTCCTGCGGCGCTTGGCCGTAGCTGGAACGAAAGCTAGCCAGGACCTGGGCGCAGAAGCCACGCAAGTTGTGAAGCTTAGGTACAGACATAGGACTTTTAGGACCCTAGGATGTCTTGCTGAAAGCTTTACGTGCACCTTGGACCTTGGAGGACTGCAACCTTGGGGCGGCCAGCTCCAGCAGGCTTCGGGCACAAGACAAAGGTATATCGGCACATCTAAAAGTGTCTTTGCCAGAGCAGCCTTTGGGCGCAGCATCCTGGCCCAAGGCTTCGGGCGCATCCTGGTTCCAAGTGCTGGATGCGTCTGCGCACGGGCCCCGGCTTCGCACACGGGGCCCTGAAGCTGCGGACAGATTGCGACCGCTTGCAGCTTGTAGCATTGCCCCAGGATCGTACATGGTAAACCTGCTGGTGAGCCAGGGCCTCGGCTTGTGTCCAAGAGAAAGCCATGCATGGATGCCTCAGCAAGCGGGCTGAACAGCGCGCAACAGAATGAGGACAGGAGGTTTCAAAGGATAAAGGGGCCATTGCACAAGGGAATGCCGGAGTTCAGGCAACAAAGCAAAACCACAACTGACGAGAACGTCTGAAAGCATCCAGGTCAGCAAAAGACGGCGCTAGTAGTGATGACGTGGGGCTTCTTCTGTTTGCTCTTATCAGCACACTCGTACTTCTTAATTCATATTAAATCTCTTCTCATGCTTTCTTGGGATCTCAAGGTCAGGGCCGACTCCAGGCTGCGGCGGCCCACATCCAGCAAGCCGGGAAGCCCGGAGCACCTGAGAAGAGCCGAAAGAGAGGATGACACATCTGCCGTTGCATGAGCTGGGGGGGGGGGGGGGTTTTAGGGGGGGGATGTTTGGGGACGGGGGGGAAGTTGAGGGAAGTTGAGTTCAGGCTTTGGGTCTTTTAGAAAGTCTTCGGTCCTTAGATTCCAGGGTTTTTGCCTTGCCAGGGCCTGGAGGAGAGCAAGGTCACGCAGCACGACGTGGCACGAGTGGAGTTGCTCATGGCAAAAGTGAAGATGGAGGCACCGCAATGGGCAAAGAACAGCACCTCATGAGAGCAGGTCATCCGCAATACTTTGGCAGAGAGCGACCCCCCCCGGCCTACTTAGGTGCTTTCGGGTCGGCTGCTGGAGCTTCAGGGCGAGCGCCACCTCGGAGCCATCCCTGCAGCGGAGTGCTGCTTGGCGGTCGCTGCAAGGCAGCTGCCGTGATGTAGACAAAACACGCACGTCACGCCACGCTGTGGTCTCTCTAGCTTTCAGAAGCCTGCTTTCGGACCTCCGGGAAATTGCCAGGAACCTGCCTATACCAACTCCCAGCGCTGTGTACGCACGGATGATGCTCTTCAACATGTCAGGATCCCAGACCGATCCGCGTTTCAAATCTGTGTGCTTGGATAGAGCCCTTGGGCTAACTCAGGGCTCGTTGCCGTTACTACCTTTGAGCAAGTAACTTGGGGACGGCATTCTGAGGCTGCAGCAGAATCCATCTCTGGTACAGCTGAAGCGCACAGAGGATAGCGCGGAAGCTGGAAACTCAGCACAAGCGGAAGCAGTTGCCTCGGCGCATCTCACTCACGTAACAACGTGCAGGCACTGGAAGCAACCGGCGGAGCAGAAGAGGAGGTGCCTCCCTGAGGATGATCCTTCCAGCAGCTTCACAGAGGTTGTGCTGGGCACATTTTCCGGTTTCAGCCCCTGCATGTGGATTTTGCGCGCCATGCGATCCACTTCTGAGGAGGTGGATCCGAGCGAGATGTTGCTTCTGGAAGCAGCAGGGCGGGCGCCTTACATTGGAACCCTTGTTCACATGAGACCTTGTTGGACTTGGGATGCAGCAGGTCCATTATCATTTCGCCCATTGCGAAGCAGTTGCAGAAAGAGAACAAGAAGGCCATGCCTTCTCCGATCCTAAGACTTCATTAGCAATCTCATTTCTTCAGCAATTGGGCAATATGCGCAGGGTACAAAGAAGATGACTTTCCACGAGTTGCAAAAGATGTTGGCAGAGCCGGCCTCGGGAATGGTTGAAAGCGTTCATGGTTGAGTGTCGGTACTGCGTTCACTGCGTTCTTCGTTGCTCAAGATCACCGAGGACATGGTTGCCGAATGTCTCAGTGATGTGGAGAAGCTTCTGGAGGTTCAAGGGTCCAGAGCCTAGCGGGCCTAGCGCTTCACCAAGCACCTGCTTGTCTTGCCCAAGCCGGCAAGTTGCTCTGAGGGTGCAGCGAGCGCACCTGCACCCACGCAACGTCAACAGCTACTGCGACTTCGGCCCTGACAGTTGCGGGGAGGAGGCCGGGCGTGGAGAGTAGAACAAAAACTCACGTGAGATATCGTGAGATGTCATGCTTTTACCCTTAGCTGTAGTTGCCCAGCTAGGCCTTCAAGCCGCCTGCTGATCCGCCTTTGCTCCCGGAGATCAAAGCACGTAGCTGCCCAAGCATGCACTCTTGATGCGCGCCTGTTTTCGCAATCTACTACATCTCAGGCTTCCGTGAGTTGTCTCACAATGACTCCCGGGAACCGTGCGACGCTCAGGATTTGCGCATGTCTGGCTTCACTTGATCTCAGAGGATGCAAAATCGGCTCCTTCGTCGGGGAAGGGTGAAGTGAAGTGCAATGAGGCTCTTGGGCACCTTAGCCGAGGGCTTTCGTACTTCAGAAAAAGCCACAGAGAGACTCGCTTGCTAAAACAAGCCACCAGCTTCTGAGCCATGAGAAGGACTTGGGGAGTGCTGCGCACTCCATGGGCTCCTGCCTTGAAGATTATTTTCCTTCCGTCCCTTCGAGGCCCAACATCTACTTGCAGCTCATGCCACTTCGGCCCCTTGGCATGTTCAGGGCATCTGGGGGGGGCAGAATAGCCAGCCACTCAAGCTGCCCTTGTAGATTCCCTGAAGGCCCAGAACCCCAAGCTACCCTAAGCACACTTTGCCTTAAACACCCTTGTCTCCCCAAACCTTTAACCCTAAACCCTAAACCCTAAACCCTAAACCCTAAACCCTAAACCCTAAACCCTAAACCCTAAACCCTAAACCCTAAACCAAAATCCCTAAACCTTAAAACCTAAACCCTAAACCAAAAAACCCTAAACCCTAACTACACCCTAAACCCTAACCCCTCAGAATCAGCCGAGGCTGCATTGCCAGCTGGAGCTCGCATCGCTGCGGTTGGACTTGGGGGAGATGGAGGAGGCCGAGGGCCGTTTAGATTATTATTATTGTGATTACTATTTTACTTATTATTATCATTATCATTATCATTATTATTAGTATTTATCTATTTTTTTTTTTTTTTTTTTTTTGGGGGGGGGGGGGTGGTTTAAAGGTTGTATAACGTTTGTGTAAATGTTGTTTCAAGGTTGTTTAACAGTTAAAGGTTGTTTAAAGGTTGTTTCGGCTTGCTCGGGCTTGTTGAGGGTTTAGGGTTGCTCAGGCTCAGGGTTGTTTTTGCTTGTTTGGGTGTTTGTTTGGGCGTTGGGCTGTGCCTTGCCCTAGAACTCGCAGATGTTCGACGCCTTTTCTCTTGCGCCGGATGGGCTTTTGTTGGACAGTTTGTGCAGAAAGTGCGGGCGCGCGTTTGTCCTTAGCCTCATGGTGCAGGCCTTCCAGCTGCTGCAGGATGCGGAGCTGTGCATGACAAGGCCTGGCAGCTTTGTGGGCATGAGTGGCTCAAGATGTTTAGTCTTGGCTGCCTCCATGTTTACTGCTTGTCTGGTCCAGGTGCGTCTATTTGGTGCCCTGGAACTACGTGCAGTTCTGCAAGCTGAAGCTGAGGCACTGGAACCGGCCTCACCTGGAAAATGTGCTGCTGTGGATCGGATCAGGTGGAGGAAGCTCACCTACCGCTTGGGGTTGGCAACGACATCTGCTCCACTGGACGCGCCAAATGCGATCCTGTCACGGCCTCGCGTACTCAGCAACACTCGTGTGAACCAACCTCTGAATAAATGAGATGCAGGTATCGCGATCCCAAGACCTTTGCGACCGGCATCTGCCCAGCAACCGACTCGCCGCTGTATCGGACGTTGGCAGCTCACTTTCACCACAGGACAGGGCTCTGCCTGGAAGAGGAGAAGGAAGAAGCTATCGCGAAGCTATCCTATCACTCACACCGAGGTTTATGGAGCGGGTGAAGGCTCCACAGACTGTGGTCCTTTCAGAATGGGCTGCAGACTCGGCTGTCGTCTTGAACCTATGACGTAGGCCCAAGGTGTGCGTGCCGAGGTCCCTCCATACGAACGGCAGCCAGAGGAGGGGCTGCAGCTGTACATGCAGGCGCCTTCAAGTGTCGAGCAGAATCTCGGAAATCCCAGCAGGGCCCTCTCCCCCAGCCTCATGTACGTAGGAGTTCATGGGCGTGGCCAAGATGATCCTGAAGGAAGGCGCCCCGCCCAGAAACACAAGCCTCAACGAGGCCCATCTAGCAAGTGAATGCGGGTTGCCAGACGCCTTGAGGTGGCAACGATCTTCAGCAGCTGTTGGAACTTCTAGATGAGGGCCTGGAGGAGGTGCTGCGAGTAGAGGCAGGCAACTTGGAACAACATGCGCTGATCAACGCTCCAGAGACATGCATCCATGACTTGTCCCAGGCGGTGCTTTTGCGAGAGCCGGTGCTTGACTCAATTCGCAGGCTGGGGCTTCATAGGCGGGCGCAAGGGAGTTTAGCTGAGGAGCGGACGCCTGGCTACCAGCGCATCTACCCCTTCTTCGCATGTCGCCGCCTTATCTCAAGGCAAAGAAGCCCAGTTAGCCAAAGAATGCAAAGTGAACGGGGAGGCTTCTCTGCCATCGCCAAGAGCCGCAAGGCAAGCCTTACTCGAATGGAAATCCAGTTGCCACACTTTGCTCCGAGCCCGAAGAAATCTCCCAGGCTTTGCTTTTCCCTGGCAAGGACGCTCCGAAGGCAAGCCTCGGTTCGCAGACCTCTTTCAGCAACATCCTTCATGATATAACTATATTATAATTATATAGTTATAATATAATTTCTGGTATCTTAAAGGGGCCATAAACAGTATTTCATTAATAGAGTAATGAATGGCCCTTACATGATGGCACCCTGACTCTTTGCCTTCATGTGCCAGGGAGCTGCCGGACCTCCAGCCGTCGATCTGGACAAGCTCCCCTTGAGAGCCGGGCGCTTGTGGCCTTGTGGCCGTCAGGGCTTTGATGTGCTCCCTGCAGAGCCGATAGGAGCAACTCTTCAAGTCTTATAGCATGGCATAGCCAAGACTTAGGGGCCGAAGGTTTGGAGATGCAAGTGATACATTAGGATCGTATTAGGGGTTTTTCTCGCTACTCGTATGTCCTCTGCAGCCGCACAGATAGCGCTGGACCTGCAGCGACACCTGCAGCGCCAGGCCGGTACTTGCATGCTGTTCTCAAGCACCATTCAGCCGCCAGACGCTTCTTGCTTCTCTTCTCTTGGCTTGTTGTAGCAACGGCTGGAAGATAGGTGCTTTTCCGTATGTCTGCCATGCTGCGTTGTTGGCAGCAGAAGGGGTTGAGCATGCTCATCTCAGGGTAATGCTTGAAGCGGCTCCGGCAGATGCCACGCATGCTCACGTTGAGCTGCGTGGAAGTAACAAGTAGTACTGCAGGCGGCAGAGGGTGCGTTGGCATACAGCCGTGTGCCAAGCTGATAAGATGTTTGCCTGGGAGTCCTACCTTTCGGTGCTTGTCCCGATGTTTCAGAAAGTAGGGACAGTACAGAGGGACAGCAGCTTTGCAGCACGAGTGGCTCAGACAATGAGGTAGCTCGGCATTGGAAGCTGCCAAGAAGCAGACGCTGATCTGCAAAAGCGGGCGGGGGCGTTGTCAGCACAGGTTTCTGCAGAGACAGCTGACCGATGTTCCGCAAATCTAAGGATCCTGTACAGGTCCATGATGAGGCGGGCCTGCATCTAATTTCATTCTTGACTTCAAAGTGGCGTTCTTGTCCTGTGCAGGCATACCCTCGCCTTACGCCGCGAGTGTGACTTGTTTGGAAGCCTGTTCTTGGACATGAGGCTCTTGACTGTCCGGTCCTTGAGCGCGTTTACACTTGCCGTTGTGCCGAATCGGCTTGTATGTGCTGCATCGGCTGAGGATCAACTGCATGTCTCGCTCTCACAGTGCTGTGAGGTGCGCGGGCTTCGTCAATTGCACCATGTTCCTAGCCTCAGTTGCCTGTGGGTCGCCAGGCGTACTCCAAAGCTCGAGTTTTGGATGAAAGCACGCTGCAGCTGCTGGAGACCCCGGCAGAGGCCACACGTGCATCACTGCATCACATGTGCCACGTGCCTTGAAGTTGCTCTCGTTGGCCTGTGCAGATGAGGTACCTGTTGGTGGCACAATCTTTGTGCGCTGGTCGCAGCCAGAACTTCGGGCAACAGCTGCAGCCAATTGCTTAGGTCTGGCAAAGGTTTTGATCACCTGCAGAATTTTGGTCATGCGAGTCTGCAAACGAGGCTGGCGAATCATCACAGTCTGGGCCACCACCATGTGAGCCGATATCCGAGCACTTCAAACACTATTCATCCAGCGGGTGTGCGCAGGGCAACAGAGCAGTTTGTGCGTAAAGTGAAGGTGTCTGTCGCTCCTCGTCTTTGCCTGTGCCTTTGCGGCGCCCTTGGATCCACAGACTTTCGCGTCTCAGAGCTCTGGGATGTGGGGGTTTACGAACCTAGGGACCCCCAAAATAGACCCCAAATAGTAAGATTCCCTTTGAATAATGACCCCACTAAGGTACCCCTAATTGTTGGAAACCTCCATGTGAGAGGACGAAGGCAGCGACTCTTCCAACAGCCAGCCGCTGGTGGCACGCGACGGCCCCAGCGTGAAGACAACGGGAAGACTCAACGGAAGACCATGGAGACTCAGTCCCTCCGGGCCAAAGTGAGGGAGTGTTCCCTTTGGAAGGCTCGAAGAACGTGCACCTGGCGACTGTGCAGCAATTGGCGGACCGGCTCGCCCAAGATCTGGAGCACTGCAGGCAAGGTACTGGGAGTGAGTCTGGCATGGGGATTCGGGAAATCTCTGCTTGGTGCACTCTCCAGGCCAGCGGTTGCCATAGCGTCCAGCTACTTGGAGCAGCAGTTCCGCGAGGCAGACGCAGACGTTGTCCAGTCTCTCTCTCTCTCTCTCTCTCGCTCCCTCTCTCTCTCTTTCTCCACTCTCTCTCTCTCTATCTCGCTCTCTGCTCTCTTTCTCTCTCTGTCTCTCTCTCTCTATCTCTATTCTTTCTCTCTCTTCTCTCTCCCCTCTCTCTCTCTCTCTCGCACTCTCTCTCACACTCTCTCACTCTCCCTCTGTCTCTATCTCTCTCTCTCTCTCTCTTTCTCTCTCTCTCTCTTTGCCGACAGTTTCATGCGTGCGGATGATTGTCAAGTGCTCTGGTGGGGTGTGGCCAGATTACTGTGGTACTGCCTCCACTCTGTGGCTCTGTTGGCTGTCAGCCTGGCGATCTGCACGGCTTGGGCCATGCGTACCCACACGGTTTCCCACCCATTACTCACATCTCCTCCTGGTGCCTAACCGACCTCTTCTGTAACCCGGTATAAGATGCACTTCCCTGCACAAGTGTTGCAGTTGCAGTAGCCCTCAATAAGAAGCTGGACTTGACGGACTTGACGGCATGGTGTGACAGAAGCATCATGGACATGGACAAAGTTGGCGCCTTCGCCTGCGCCTTCGCTGCTTCACGAAGCGTGCCGGTGCCACGCGGCACAAGCAGCCAGGCAGGCCCAAAGAGGCTGTGCAAACGGCCTGTCGCTTGGCGGGAGTTGGGTAGGAATGACTGTTGCATACTTCCTGTTCTGTTGTTATTCCATTGGGTGTCTGCTCTGTGCTTGTTTACACCATCAATTGTATACCAACATCTTTTATTTGAGTTATATTTTTTAATATCTTTATAACCTGTTCTGTCTCTAATTTTTGTAATTCCATCTGACTTGTTTTTTGTTCAATACATTGTATGTCTTGTTGTCCTTGTTTAAACTGTTCTAATGCAAACTTGAGTTTCTTTTGTTCCTCAATGCTTATTCTCCAAGGCACACCATGGGTATCTCGCGAGATACGGCAGCGTTCTGGCAGCAGTTGCCTATGGTGCGCGCAGCGGGTGCAGTGGGCAATGGAAGCGGCGTGCCCGCCCCGATGCAGAAGGCACAGAGCCCTGATGCAGTGCCGTGCTGTAGATGGAGCGTTGAACGTGGCGGTGTGATTGCGATGTTTCGAACCTCGTTTGGTATGACAGGACTGGACTCCTCCAAATGGGACTCAGCTGTGAGGGTGGTCGCGATGAGCGATACACATGGCTTCCATCGGAGACTGAGAGTGCCTGCTGGTGAGTCTCGCCGCAAAATGGCATATTCGGGCCATGCAGACATGGAGGCACATTCGTCCAGTGCCCGCACGAGTTCAGGAGCCTAACAGAGCCTACTTAATGTTCTTTCCCTGCCTTTTTGTGGTGCCTCTGCTGCAATTTCTCGGTTGCTACGTAGCACACTTTGCCGAGGACGTTCTCGTCCACTGCGGAGATGCGCAGTGCGAGGGCCAAGCGTGGAAGTCGGGCTTCCGAGGCCGTCTCATCTTACCAATGTCGTTGTTGTCCATTTTACTTTTTAGGGGTTCAGGAATGTTTAGGGTTTGCTTGATCTGTTTCGAATGGCGCGCGAGCGGCTTAAGTTGAGATGCTCCCACCATGAATCAGAGTTGCAAACTTGTGGCAGCTGAGATTTTGTCGATTGGTTTTCGGCAATGCCATTTCGACACAAGATCTTCGTGAAGGGCAACCATGAGCGGGGTCGAGTGTCCGGACCTCAGTCGCAAGCTTGCGGGGGCATGAATTGGTATTGGGCGTTTCCCTTGAAAGTGGCACCCCTTATTTCCCCAAATAGAGGATAAGCGGCCCCAACAGAACACCCTAGTATCTGGAAGCCCCCTACAACGTCAAATATGACTCGAATCTGGCAGGTGGAAAGAGGCCCTCAGCGACTGCTACCTCCGTGGCACTCGCACGGTTGGCGGCTTGAAGGTCTACGGAGTGCCCTATGACTCCGAAGGCCCAGCTGCTCTCAATTTGTTGAAAGGTACTCAATCTTCAAACGCTCTAATCGTTCTAAGCCATGCTACGGCCCCACCCATAAAAAAAGAAAAACAAACAAACAAACAAACAAAACCAAAAAGAAATCCCGACCCCCCACCTCCTCCCCCCGCTTTGAAAGAGTGGGCATGATGTGGTATGGCAGGGAAGCTTTGTATTTCCAGGGTGTTGTGCTGCCACTGCAGATTCCTGCTGAGGTTGGTATCAGGATGCATTATCCATGCAAATTCCTGATGGCGTCGACCTTCTGATCTCGTGCCCGTCTGCATGTCTCCCATGAAACCCTCAACTAGGACAGTTGTGGTGGATTGTCATGTTTGTGCTGTCCTTGTAGGCACGAACCACCGCGTGACACGCTGGACTATGCGTCTGCTTCCAACACCAGAGTCGCAAACATTGGATCTACGAAGCATCTTGCCGAGCAGAAAGGGAATGCTAGTTGGAAGAGATCCGGATTTGCAGCATTTTGCAGCTAGGGCTTAGTATGGGTTTCGCCGGTTTGGCTTTAGGTTAAGGGCCGAGGGCTTGAGGTTTATGGACGCTCTGAGTGACAGTGAGGCTGAAGCGGGCCTTGGGTAGGCTTGGCCACCGGCAAAGAAAAGGCGGAAGGCAGGACGTTTCTAGCTGCGAGATGAGCAGTTGTCGGCCCATGCCTTTCCGACGAACACATTCGACGCATCCGAGCAGCAAGAGCTCATTCTAGTGCCAGTGCACCCTGTGAAGGAGAACTGTTCCTCGAGTGCATCTCTTTGGTCATGTGCATGAAGCGCATGGCCATAAGCACAGGCAGCTGGAGATGTCTGGGTAGACTCAAACTTCTCAGCGGAAAATGAGGGGGTTGGCGGGTTAGCCACTATGCTGCAGGCATGGCACACTCTTCGTAAATGCTGCCAATGCGACACTTTATTGCAACAAGCTGCCACGCTATGTGCTTTCAGGTAGGCCAGGTAGGGCCCTAAACAGGACATGTCCAGTCTCCTTGGCTGAGGAATGCTGGCCGAGCCACCGGACTGCAGTGTCTCGGATTCGTATCTGGAGCATGACACGCGCACTGCACAGTCAGAAGGTCATGTATGGTGGTTGGCGATCCCTTGGCAGGCATGCCTGCACGGTCATTGACCTGGCAACAGATGGAAGTGGAGACGTGAGGGTGGTAAGCAGCTGACGCAGTGGAGCGCCCACCTGCAAACCAGTTTTCTCAGTTCCCAATCGGAACCAGTTAGTGCCCGTAGCACTGCAGCCTGGTCAAAGCACCTCATCGTCCTTTGTTGCCGCTGACAAAGCTTTGCAGCGTCTCAGATCCGGATCCAAAGTGGCCAGAGAAAATCCATGTTGCACTTTCCCTTGCGCCCATGCTTGTGCGACACCACTTCACACCCTGGGCTTCGAAGAAACAGCGCTTACGCTGGTACCCTAAACAAACCCGAAACCCTAAGCCAACGCTTCTGTGCATCGCTGAGCGGCTATTGCGCACGCCGTTGCGGTGTCTGTCAGGTCATCGGTGTCTTCCGTGGTCAGCTTGCTCCCGAAGAAGCCGATGCAAGGCACCGGGCCGCGTTGGGCCCCCCCCCTTCTATACAGCTTTATAAATTATCCAAGCACCTGTTTAATTGCCCCCCCCCCCCCCCCGCCACAATAAATAAAAAACAATATAAATAAATAAATAAATAAATATATATATATATATATGTGTATATATATACAGAACATACTCTGTTGTGGCCAAATTCGGGTCGAAGTCCCAGGAATAGCACGGTTCACAGGGAATGCCCGAAGTGAGCGCCAGGCTGGACGAGTCGCTGCAAGAGCTGCTGAAGGAGATGGCCGCGGAGGTGCTGCTTGCAGCTTGGGATTCCCCCCATGTTCCCCCTTATACTGCAGTCCTTCGTAGGGATTATAGTAAATACCCCCTGTTGGATCCTATTGTGTTCCTAATTAAGGATTGTTAGCGTAAGGGGGAACATCCCAGGGAGCGTGTGTGTTGGCTTCTGGGTACTTCGGCACACTTCGCCTTCGAAGCAGCTTCTGCTCGGCCAGGGCGAGCCCGAGGGCCAACGCCCGTCTCTGCTGAAATCCGAGTCGGTTCAGGCAGCATGCAGGGATACCGGCAAGGATACCGGCAGAAATGCAGGATGGCACAGAGCAGGGAGGAACTCGCAGTGCGCAACTGTCCAGGCGGCCCTTGAGGCAATGATACGCTTGCTCGATGCAAATGCCGGCGCATGCCAGGCTTGCACCCTACGGCAATGGGCAACGGGGCATCTAGTGGGGTTGCAGTTGAAAGCGACAGCTTCCCTCCTACCTCAGGTAACGCATCTCAGCTTGGCAAGGGTACTGAGGGCAACTTTTAGCCCCGGCGACCTGTTTCCAGTCCGATAGTCCTCCGCGTTCTTGCGCTACGTGTAGACAGCAGCACGTGCATCATTTGCCGGCTTGGAATTCGATCGGAAATGAGCTTGCGTCAGCAAACGCTGCGTGGGCAGTGCTCGCTTTTCCACATGCGCCACTGGATTGCAATCGCCGTTGGCCTCTGAGCAAAACTTGACCCCATATAGCAACGGCAGTTCATCACGTGGATGCGTGTTCAAAAAGTTTGACATGTTTAGATGTTTCACCGTGGCCCCAATCTGCAAAAAGTGCAGAAGCCACTGTGCATGCAGACATGTTCAAGTGGAGTGAAGTCACTCCTCTACATGCCAAGAGCAGAGCCGGCAAGCCATCACAAAACCACCATGGTCTGATGCCTGGCTCTCACAAGTAAGCATTGTAAACATGCACGATGCTTGAATAGAAGCCGTTCTTTACGCCTCTCTGCCTGCCCAAAACCGTAGCAAGAAGAGCGTACTCTCCGCAGCCACTGCGTGTTCTGCGCTCTCACGAGAAGCAAGGTCCCAACATCGCAGTTTCAAGAACTTCTTGTTGAAATCTGCAGACCTCCCTCATCTTCCCGGACTCTACGCAGCATGCAATGACTGTAATCAAGCTTTGATGATTTCGATATGCCGGTACAGTATGTAGGTCAGGCCCTGCGCCATAGTGCTTGAGAGAAATGGCGACAGAGGTACCTGCACTGCAAGCGGATTCTGTTCCGACAGCTGCGACCGGCGAAGGGTGTCCTTTTGCTGCATTGCTGGCACTAAGGATGGTCAGAAGGAGACGAACGAGGAGGCCGAGCAGGTGCAGCTGTCCATCTCTGCCAAGGCCCGGCTCTCGAGTGCTTTTGCATCCCTTTCTGGCCGTCTGCAAACTGGAGGAGAGGGGTGCGGACTTGTACAAGCTGGGGGCCAAGCAACGTTTCTGAGTGACATGGGATGTTTTTGTGAAGACCTCTTTTTGTTGGGGTTCCTTCAGATTGCGTGCTGTGTCTATCTACAGCAACTACTCTGATCATGATTTTGGTGCTTTAGATGAGTTCATTCATGCAGCTTGCTAAGGCAGCAGAAGTTTCAGGAAGCTCGAGAGGCTTGGGAGGAGGTTGGCCCATTTGTGCTTCCACATGTGCGCATGTCATTAAAGCCATCTCGTGCAACTGCTGGTCAGTGAAGTTCACGGCTGTAGCAGTCACAGTGAAGCAGTGCTAAAGAGAAGTTTCATGAGAACTCAGAGGAACGTGCCGCTCTCCACCTTGCACGTGTGTTCCGCCACGCAGCTGGCTGCAGCGCTGCAGATCCAGCGTAGTGCTCGGCACAGCATCCAGGCAGAGATAGAGTACAGCACCCAGTAAGCACCCGAATGCTACTTCTGCAGTTCTCTGGCCGTAATTAGTGGGCGACGAACCAGCCATGGTGATGTCAGAGGCCGGCAGCTTCGAGTGCGGTTGGCCGCAGTAAGTGACACCAAAACCCGAGTTAACGTGCCCAGTGCAGGTGTCTGCGCTGAAGGACCTGCAGGGTGCACTGGAGCAGCAGCGCATGAGCTTGGAGGCCTTGCACCGAAGGCGGGAGGGGTTTATAAGGGAGAAGATTCCGGGGTTGCCAGGCTTGCAGGTTGTCCACGACCAGTGCAAGTCTTCATGGCAATGGTTAGCCAGGCAGTCTGAACTCAGCGAGGTCCGGAGCTCGGAGAATTGGAAATGGGACCTGAGCCAGACAACTCCCAGAACTGGTGAAGATAGCATTCCTTCAGCTGGCTGTGTCTTGCAATGGTAGAGTTTGAAACATCTGAGCTCAGCAGCGCCTGCTTCAGTGAGCGTGTTCTTTGAGGAGAATGCTGCGCTTCGCGACTGTCGTGGATCTCAGCAAGCCTCAAATTTGTCCCGAAGTGGGATACTTCGTTGCATCATGCATTGCATCACGTGCAGCCGAGCTCACGCAAGTGATGGGCTGCCGAGGCCTCGAGTCAATCGGAATTCTTTGCGGGCAGGCCCCATGTAGTGCTTCCTGCTGAGGGCCACTACGGGCTTTGGGGTGTAAGACAGCAACGAGCCTAAGGGGACCTTGTTCTGGAAGGCATTTCTGAGCCGCTTGCATCGGCGCCGCTTCCAGAGAGTCCTCAGCCAGCCCGGAAGCTCGGAGTTTAAAAATGAAATGCTTTGAAAAGCATTGAAACGCCAATAGCAGTGTCACGGTCAAAGATGAGGCACCCGCTGTCACAGACGCATCAGCAAGCAACCCTGGAGGCCCTGATAGAGTCGTTGACAGAATGTGATGGCAGAACATGGCAGAATGCCTTCTGCGCTTTTGACAGGCGGTGCTAAGAACACCCGAGCTCGCGGTGACGGTCGCTAGCTACAGCGGGCCTGCTCTAGAGTTCTGGAGTGGCGGACGAGCTTTCGAAGACAGCCTCAACCGTCATCTCACATGGATCCTCGCAGTCTTGGAGATTCGGAGGCCATCGTCCATCTGCCCGATTCTGCTGGCATCGCGCGGTGCTGCTCGGGGCATTGCTGTTTGCACGCCGGAGTCTGGTGCTCAACAGCGATGAAGAAGCTGCAACAAGCGGGAGAGTGAAAGGGGCCACACTCGTGATCCCTCACAGCTTCAAGGTTGGATCGCCTTTTTCCGGCCTCCATCTACGTTGTAGGTGCGCGAAGAGGGGGGGTGCAGTGCAGAAGGATGCAGTGCAGAACCATGCCGAAGATTGCAGAAGCACACTGATCTTGCATCTGGTGTGGTTAAGTGCTCTCTGTCTCTCTCCGTAGGGCACTTCTGTCATATGTGAATCCCTTCGTTTCGAAGGCAATCTTGTGTAGTCGCAGATGACGGGTGTTTGGCAGGGAATCGCAACCAGTCCACAGAAACGGCACTTGCGGTAGTTGCAAATGGTGCGTTTCACACTTTTTGTTGCCAACCCACCCCACCCCCTCGCTCGAGGATGTGGTTCTTGCCGCGCGAGTTGACCAGGACGTATTTTGCCCTTCCCCCCGCATCCCCGGAAACTTAAAAAGGAAAGATCTTTAAGGGCTTAAGTCACAGATGACGGGCGGTCCCAAGAGCAGGGAGTCGTGACAGGATCTAGGGGAAACGGGAAACGGCGTCGCACGCAAACGCGCACTGCACGCGTGTTTCTTTGAACCAAGTCCCCTGTGCCTGGCCAGACGCACATCCGAATTCAAGGGGAACCTGAGACATCCTGAGGTTGTGGGAGAGGGGCCTAGCACTGGTGACCTCACATATCTCACATGGAATGCGCTTCAAGCCAAGAGAGCCTTGTAACGCAGAGGTGGAGCTGGAAGTGTCTCAAACCGCCCCCTGCGAACGCTGGAGTGCTTCAGCCACTGCCTTGGAACTCCAGAAGTCTCGAAAGTATAAAAAAAGTCTCTTAACTAATATACTACAATACAATATATACATATATATATATATAACTATCTTACAAACATCACTCCGATGGCTTCGGCATGAGGCCCAGCTACGGGGCAATGTGACACCCGCGCCCCTATGCTGCAGCCCCGCTGTGCTCCAGACTGAGACCATGTGTGGGCTGTGCTAAATGCTGCACGGAATGTTTTCAGAAGTGACGTTTGTTGCGTACCCCGAATCTGGAACAAGTCAGCGTCACAGTTTATCATGTCTGCCCAAGGCCCATGATCCCAATTAGCAGCTTGTGGGCTCAAGAAATGCACTGCACGCAGACCTGCATGCCGAACCCTTATCGTTTCCAGACATTGAGAGGTTCTGCGACTCTGTAACGCTGGCCAAAGACGTGCCATGGGCAACATCCTTGGCACCGCCGATCGTAACATCGCAGATCCCACCAGGCCCTTAAACCCATACCTGCATGCCTGCATCTACTTGAAACGAGCGTGTTATGCGATGACCGCGACAGGCCGAAATACTCACTGGAGCAATCGCTGAATGCAGCTGCAACTGCGATTGCTGATGCAGGCTTCCGTGCCCAGTGTCAGAGGGATGCCATATTGCTTACAAATCCGCCTGGTAGTGGTTGTTCTTGTTCGAGTGCTGAGGCTCAATGACCGTCTTCACAGGCGCAGGTATCTCGGTGGAATCTGGTATTCCGGACTTCAGGTCTCCAGGCTGGGAGCTGATGAAGCTGCAACTGATTGGCATAAGATGAAACGCTTTTCAGTGCATCGTATTTGTGTTCCTTTCAATTCAGAGAGTTCTCTTTGCACCCGATACTTCGGTCCAAGGAGAGAGAGAGAGCGAGAAGATCAGCACTTCAGTTTCTGTAGCTTGTACTAGTGACTAGTGCCGTTTAGAATCTAGATTTGTGGTTGTAGCTGAGAGCTCGACCACATGAAGCTCTGCACGTGGATCCTCGCCTGGAGTGTGGCAGCTGTGGCGACCAAAGAGAGACCAGCTCCGGTCGAAAAGCTTGACGTGGCATCCTTCCTTGGGCGCTGGTACCAGACGTACGGAAGTTTCTCCGTGAAGTACGCCACTGAGCTGGGAGCCAATTGCGTTTATGTGGACTACGAAGCCATCAGCAACAGCAGTGCAATCTCTTTGGTGAACTCTGTGCAGGTCTTTGGACACAGGGTGAGTGTCCGAGGGTTTGCTGTGCCAAGCCCGGATCGTGTGGGGGTGTTCGATGTGTCCCTTGGTCCACCAGGGCTTGCGCCGAAAGTTCCTCAGCCGTACCACAAGGCCAACTACATAGTGCTGGCGTTGGGGCCGCAGGTGGACGGAAAGTATGACTATGCTGTCGTAACCGACCCAACATATCTGTCCCTGTACGTCCTGACGCGGGATGTCCCTCGATTTGCACGATTGCACGAGGCAGACGTGCTGGAGAAAGTCTCGGAAATGGGCTTCACATCCTTTCTGAACAAGCCGCGCCGCACAAACCAACAAGGTTGCCAGTACGTCGATCAGGCCACAGTCGTTGTGTGACAATTTTCGGTGAGCCCAGAGCTTCCTGGTGCTGGCGATTGCAAGAAAAGTGTAGCTTATGTATGTATATGCAATATTATATGGTATAATATAATATAATATAATATGATATGACATAATATACCATAACATAACATAATATAGCGAAATATCACATAATATAACATAATACAACATAATATAACATAACATGATATAACATAATACAACATAATATAGCAAACTATAACATAGTACAATACAATATCACATAGTAAAGTATAGTATGAATAGAACATAATATGCTTTAAGAAGTTGTCCGAGAGCTGAGCTGGCCAAAAACTGCCAGAGTTTGGGCACTCGACTTGCTGCGGCTTGTAGGTGGACTTTGGTCCAAATACAATCCCGGCATCTACTGCGAGTACAACACTTTCTGTGGTTGCCCTGGCATTTAAGGGCCTTCAAAGGCTATGAGCAAAGTCTTGCATGGGTGCATGTTCTGTTCTGGGAAAATCTTGATGAGGTGAAAGCCCGCACCTGTTCTGGCAAATGGGCAGGGAGCTTGCTCTGGAAGTGCACCTTGCCAACGGCGGTGCCGATCATTTGCGAGAGCCTACGCTTGAGACAACCAGAGGAATTCTTGACATGTCAGAGAGTGTCAATGCAAAGTGCGTGAAGTATGCGCCTTCGTTGGAGTCAGGATGGGCTTCGGGAGGCTGAGCCGAATGCTGCCCACCGTGCACTAGTTGATCTGGAGAACATGGGAAAGCTTCGGACAGCGCCTTGCCAGAGAGGAGGAGAGACCCCGAGACCCCGAACTCTGAAACTCCAAGATCTGTAAAAGCCCTAAGCTAAAACCTGAAATGCTTACTTCGATCATGTGGGCCCCGGGATACGCGATGGGACTCTCCGCGGGCTTGTGTGGCAGGGGGTTCTCCAGGGAAGTTTCTCAAGCCTGGACACCGGGCGTAACACCGGGTCATGAGGGCGAGGAGGATGGTTGACTCAAAATCCAATAGCCCCACAAAGCCCTTTGCCCGAGTTTGTGGGCTTTCGTGGAATATGGCTTGCAGCGGCATTTGCAGCCGAGGTTATCACGCAGACTCTTGGCTTCAGCTTCTTCTTTTTGGAAGCCTTCGTTAGGTTTAGGGTTTGGCCGTTCAGGTTTTGGGGGTGTGTATATACACATATATAGTTTAGGCTAAGGGGGCTTCTGAACATGCTCCTAAATTCGTGTCCCCTTCTCAAACTGGCCACATCCTACGCCGTGCGGGCCCACTCGAGCACTTGGCTAAATTACAGGCGACCCATGCTTCTGGACGCTTGCGCCATCACTGGGCAGAGATTGTTTTGTCCCAGGCACGCCACACGCTGGACACGCCCTCCTAGACTTCAACGCCCTCCTAGACTCGGTGATCTTGATCGTCCTATCTTCTCGTATCCTCAGCAAGCTGTTATTTTTCTAGCGCAGTCTGCTTCCTTCGGAAATGCTGATGCATATCGTGCGCTGGAAAGGGCTGCCGAATGGGCGGTCAGGACTTGGCGGTCAGATGCTTGAAGGGAGATTTTGGGTCCGGAAGCTGACCCAGGAACATTGACTCGCTTCACCAGCGGGCCGGCTCCAGCAACGTCATTGAGATCCACGGCACGATGGCCACAGTGGCATCCTCGATTTCAGTGTGCTGACATGGCGAAACGTTGCTGTGAGCAGCTGAAGTGCTGTTTTCGCAAAGTGTACTGAGTGTACTGCTCATGGGCCAAGGCCACATGCATGTCTTCGGGAAAGCAGGCCTTCCCTGTTGGAAGTGCACAAGCAGAATGCCTGCGGCCAATCAGCTTCATGTTGGGACCTGTCTCGTGACAGGTACCCCAAGCGGAGATCCTTCGCAACTTTGCAGCATGGGCTTGCAAACACGCTTCGTGTTGGTCTTCTGAGCCTGCCCAGGCCAGTGGGTAGCGGCGCGAGAAGGCAAGCCTGACAGTAGTTTGCGAGCGGATATTGCAACAGCGCCTTCGCTGCAAGAGTTTCAATTGTACCCTGTCAACCAGCCGGGTCATGTTTCGCAACTGGAAAGACATTGGTCTCAACCATGGGTATTGGTCTTGGTGTGTGTGCCAACGGTTCTAGCTGAGATGGAAGCACCCAGAGAATTCATTCGCTTGCCTCTGAGGACAAGTGGTACCCCAAGCATGCCGAGACAGGCGGTGTTCTCAAGCCGGATGTGACGAGCCTCTTCGGACTAAGCAGCACCGTGATGGCAGCCCCCCCCCCCCCCCCCCTTCAAGTGCAGCCCTCCCAGAAATCCCTCAGCCCCGAGAACCCTTAAACCGTTCCCCAAAACCCTAAACCCTGAATCCTAAACCCTAAATCCTAAACCTTAAACCCTAAAAACCCCAAACGTGCCTGAACGCCCTAAGGATGTTTGGAGAGGCGCTGCCTGCGGGAGCCCTTGGCCGGTCCTGGAAAGCCGTTTTGGGCTCACCGGTTTGCCTGGTGGTGGGGACCGGCCTGAATGCTGCCCGGCTTTTGGGATGGCTAGGATCTGGGTAGAACTCTTAGGGTTTAGGGCTTAGGGTTTAGGGTTGAGGGTTTAGGGTTCAGAGGTTTTGGGCGTGTTTGCTGTGGTGTGTCGACGCGGGCGCGCTTTGCATGTGAGGTAATGCCGGCCAACATGGTGCCAGGTCTGGTTAAGTGGCGCTGGGGGACGTGCCTGCCCTGGACAGACACATACAGAGATGCCTTGAAGGGGCCCCTGCTCTTTTCGAGGCTCATCGTTTTGAATCTGGACCACTCGGGCTCATCCAGTGCCGAAGCCCCAGACTTGTGTTGGGGTAGTTGCTGGAATGGCCTTTCCATTCTCTTGATGGCTTAGCGGCACTGAGGCTGACATCTTCTTGCAAGGCCACACTGTGTCTTGCAGCCACGCTCCGGAGCCTTCCCCCTTTTTGTGTCACTCGAGGAAAAGCCGGCGAGGTGCTGCCTCGTCTCGTGGAAGCAGTGAGGCAGCGAAATAGTAGTGGCTAGGGGCTCACACGGATGGCAACATGCCGATCTCCGTCCAGCCCCGTGTAGATTAGTGCAGTGCTTGGCAGAAGCCCAAGCTTCGAGGACATCGCTCAAGAATGCTGCGGTGCTCTGCGCTTCGCAGAATATGTCCTGTACCTCTTGTAATCGCGAGACCGTACGTGTTTCTGGCCTTGTCTTGAGGCGCATGTCTGTGTGTGTCTACACTTCTACTGCTACACACACATATGTAGAGAGAGAGAAATATCTATGAATAACAAGATTGCAGACTCCGTGGCTCCGAGGTCTGCGCGGCCGTGGCCTGCGGCGACGCGATTTATGCCATAGGAGGCCCCTGTGACACAAGCTGCACAAGCCAGGCTGCCATTTCTGCACATTGCGGCCTTGGCTCAGGGCGCGGCGTAGAGGGACCGCTTGGTAGTGTCCACACCTCGATTCCCACCATCATCAGCTACAGGCTTTGCCAATGCTCTGTCCAGTGTGAGGTCGAGTGCTACTACCCTGCCAAGGATGTTTGGATGCCTGTGCGGACCGAAGCATGCAGTCCTGCAGTGCGAGCTTCTGTCTCATGCACGTGGGTAGCACACTACATTATGTAGGACCGCCTTCCATATTCCGAGGCGCCACCTCTTCAAAGCTGTAGTGGTTGGGTGGCAGCCCCCTGGCTATAAGGTGGCCAAGGCCCGACAAACACGGCAAAGGCCCGGAGTCAAGAACAAATTGCGCTCCCAAGAACAGAATATATGTTTCTGTGTATGTATATGTGCATGTGTATGTATATGTATATGTATATGTGTGTGTTTTTGTATATGTATATGTGTATGTGTATGTATATGTCTATGTCTATGTCTATGTCTATGTGTATGTGTATGTGTATGTATATGTATATGTACATGTATATGTATCTGTATGTGTATATCTCTACGTATTTATGATTGTTGTATCAGGCGAGAGCTATGGAGCATTGCTTGTTTCATGCTGCTAAGGCCACCGGTGCCTGGGGGGGAGTCTTCGTCGCTGGCGGCGATCGAGACGTCATGCCCTGAAGTCCTGCACATCATTTCATATGGGGTTGCCAAAATTAAAAGGGTACCCTCTTGGGGGTCCTAAAAAAGGGAATACTATTTGGGGGTCTATATTAGGGGTCCCCTATTCTCGTAAACTCATATCATCGCATCATTCCTTACAGGCTTTTGTGTCCGTGTGCATCATCTGCGAAAGCAACCGGTAGCAAGCACCGGAAGCTAGGAAGCGACGTTGGATTCTGTGGAGTTCTTCCAGCCGTCTCTGCGGTGCTGGATCCCGTTGCCACCGCCCCTTTCCCAGGTGGCGGCAATGCAAAGAATCAGTCTCGATGATTGTGTGCGAATACCCCTGAAGATGACTCATCCTCCTAGGATGGGCACCGTGCGGTGGGCATCGGCAGCTGCCTTCACTGCAGACATTGCCTTTGTGGCTGGAGGATACGGACGCGGCGAGGAGGCCGGGCAGAGCTTCGAAACGAAGCTGCGTGCAGCCTTTCTGGTCATAAGCTCCCAGAGGTGCTTTCTGGCGTAGAATGCCTCGCCATGGGCTCAAAGGAGTGGCGACCTCAGCTCTTTTTGGCCTGTCGCGGTTCTGCTGCCCTGAAACTCAGTGCTGTTCTGCGAACACGCCAGTACACCCTGAAAGCCGACAGCCTACTGACCCTAAGTCGATCCTGGGGCCAGGTGGCGAAGGCTGCCATCCCTCCCAGGTCCGAGGGCCGCACATGCCATGTCAGCGTTGCGCCCTCGGCCTGTGAGGGCACAACGCTGTGCAAATTTGATACCGGGAAGCGGTTGGTGCCACTCGTTTGAACTGCTTCTCGCCATTGCTGTAGCGCAAGACGCCTCTCGACATGCAAAAAATCTGGCGAGAACTGCTCAGGGTTGGGGGCAAGCTGTACGTCGCGGGCGGCCATGGTGTCAAGGAGCTCCGAACAGCCCGGATGCCTTGGAGCTTGCATGACGCGCGCGCGCGTGCGCGCGCGCGCGCGCGGGAACAACCTTTCTGATCGCTGCAAACGTCAGACTCGTGTTGCCGGCAGCTCCTGCGTGAAACTGCTTTTGCCAACAAGCACTGTATTCTTCTGGCATTCAAGACAGCAGCATTGCTGTTCGAGGCGAAGGGCTCAAGACAAAAGCGAAAAAACAGTTAAAGGAGAGACTAAGCTCGAATTTTCACATGCATCCTTACCCCAGAAACGAAGCCTTTCGGGTTTCATCTGAGAACGTGGTGACGAGAGCCCGGCACGTGAATGTAGACAAGGGTACAAGCGCATGCACACAGAATGCTGAACCCAGCGCGCGACTCTTGTTTTCCCTGAATGGGTGGTGCAACATTCCGAACCTCTGTCAGGCAGGTCACGTTCAGGTGGAGACAGTGGCATGCCTTATGCCAAGGGTTGCACCCAACTTCCCCAAAACGTGCCGTAGGGAGGCAGAGGGTGGGGCACCAAAGAAACTCCAGCTGCTGCAAGCACGTGCCAAAGAGCCCTAAAGCCTTACTGCAACAGATTTTCTGCACCAAGCCTGCGAATGCAAAGCAACAGAAGACATGCATCTACAAGCACAAGGCAGCAACCTCCCTCACCAGCGTCTCCTTGATTCCACTTGCGATGTACAAGTCCACCCCACCTGCGCGAGCGTCGCCAACAGCTGGCCATGCAACAGTCTTCGCAAGCTTGAGCTCCATACTGGTGCACTTTGGTGCACTTTCAGCACCTTTGAAAGCAGCTGAGGGGTCGGCAGAGCTGTTAGCAGGATCAGCCCTTGTACTCGGTGGAGCGCCTTGATCCTCACCTGGGCTGCTGGGAGGTTGGCATAGTTTGAAGCAAGCATTGCACATGTCAGCACCGAAGTTGATATTCAAACTTGCTCCCGGCCCAGAGAGATGCAGGCATACAGCGCCGAGGAAACTCAACATGCCGCAGCCTTTGAGTCAAGGCTCAAGATAAACTACAGATTCATGTTTCAAGAGTCAGAGTCCAAAAGCCATCGGAGGATTGTGAAGCCGGAGCAGAACTCTCAAGAGCAAGCCACACCCACAACATCTGCAGTAATGTGGACAGTGCATGAGAGCAAACTGCTTCAAGTCGACAGTGTATGCCATGGAAAGCATGGAAGGCAGCATCCATGGGCAGCAAGACTCTTAGTATCACATTCCTTGAACAGGGACCCGGTCTCGGTAAAGCTTGCTTCGGTTCGGCAGTGACCACAGCTTGCGATCTGAGGTGCTTCAGTGGTGCCGCTGCCGCTGAGCTGCAAGTGTTGTCTTGATGTGGTATGGCATCCTTGCAGACAGCCTTCTGCAGACGGCAAGGGAGGTTAGGCAAGTTTCCCAAGAGTGTCATAGCTCTCACAAGGAGCGAGCGTGGTGGAGAGGCCGGGGAGGAGGCAACTTGCCTTGCTACTGTCATCGATTGAGATAAGCACCCTTTTCTCCCTGAGCCGTTTCCCTGACAATAATGACGACTTCGAAGAGGATGGACATGGTTGGCTAACTTGCATGGCAGGGGTCTGTCTGCGAGTTTTGTGGCGCAATTACGCCTTGATTTCGATACAAGGATGCATCCAAAAGAGCAGTGCCGCAATTTGTAGCGTGTTCGCGAAGTGTTGCAGGTACAGGCAGCGCTGTTGTGTGCATGCTCTTTATTAATGACGAAGCCTGCCAATGCTTGCATGTTTGGGTCTGCGGATGAACAAGAATGAACATGGACTTCCCTGAAGCTTGCATGTGGTGGAACTCAGCTGCACTTCGCATGCACCACTTGATCTACATAGTGGCCTTGTTGGCATTTCGCATATGTGCACCTCCCAACAAAGGGTCACCCTCAAATACCACCCAAAATACAATAATCCTGTTTCTCGTAATCCCAAGCAGGGGTACTCCCCATTTTCGGAAACCCCCACATAGGAATGTGGCTCCTCACCAAGGCCATCCAAGATGACGTTGTGAATGCTGTCAGGCATCAGGCCGCGTTCATGGACATCCAAAGCATGCTTGGACATGCTTGGAGGTTCATCGTACTTATTAGCCTTTATATCTGTACTCATAACCCACTTACAAGCGCCTGCCCTAATATGGTTATAAGATGTTGCGTATAAGTACAGTTACAAGTACAGATATAAGTACAGTGATAATTGGTTAATAAGTACCATGAACCTCCAAGTGCTACGCATGTCACAGTGGATGTGCGGCACATGAAGCTGAGCAGCGAGAGACAGACCCGTTTTCCTCGTTTTCCCATTGGCGCTTGCGAGAGGAATCAACTTGTCAGTCGACCCCGCTCCTCTGCAGGAGATCAAGAAGGCAAAAGCAGTGGAGGACGCCAAGGCCGTACTTTCACAGTAGCTCAAGGTTTTGCGGTTGTTCCTTGGTCAGGGGTGCCGGAGTGGTCTTGGGATCTGATGGGTTTGTGGGGCTTTGCTACGAACTGCTGGCCAGGAGAAGAAGCCTGGGGATCCGAAACTTGCCGGCACTGCTCATGCCTTCTTGCTCGGGGTTGCCGTGCTCATGCCCTGCTTGGCATCTCTGTGGGGGCCTTGCTTGCAGCCGCACCTTGAAAGCACGAAGCCCTTTTGTGAGGTTACAGTCTGGGAAGCCGCCCGTGACTGGCCTGGACATATAAAGGACGGAACCAAGGACATCAAAGTTCTCTATATTATGGGCCCTCTCTTGGGGGGGTCATAGCACAAAAAGGATGGTCAGCTGAGGTGGAGGAGCCCAAAACATGCCTCGGGAGGCCTTGTGCATCGTGTCATTCAGACCCATGCCCCCCCCCCCCCCCCTGCAATCCGAACCCCCCTCTTTTTTTTGTCATCCAGGGCATGGTCCGGCCTGATGAATGCATTGCTGCGCCCGCCCCCGCTGGCCGAGATGATCTGGCCAAACGGGGTTGAGGGCAAGCTGAGCGCAAGTTGAGCGCAAGTTGAGGAGGTTGAGGGAGTTTGGGGGCTTTGTGTCCACGAGGTTCAAGGTAGGCCAGCTCTTCAGCGCACTCTCCGCCGGCTTCAGAGAAGGTTTTGATACTCAGAGTTGACAGGTGCGAAGACTGCGTAGACCAGTACGGATGACCCTCCTTGGGAAAGCGCTGGCAACGCCTTAAAGTTTTAAAGACTAGTTGTGCGCAGTTACGGAAGGAAGCTGCTGTTGGCGCTCTTGCTCTATGGCGTGGCCATGTCCTTGGCAGAGGGCCTCAGAGTGGCTGAGCTCTTCCCACTTGAAACTGCGGACAACTCCAGGAATGCGCCCAACGACCCCGGCAGTGAGAGCGGAACTTAGTCAGGTCATTCACCAGTTGGTGCTGATCGACGGCAGCAACCTTCCAGTCTCCCACCAGGCCACGAAGATTCAGAGTGCATTAGCTACATGAGGGCTAAGTCGGCTAAGTGATGCGCACACCTTTCCTAGATACGTTGCAACCGCTTTGTCTGCCTGGCCTCGCAGGGCAACGCAAGTTTTCGGCACCTGCGCGTCGAGCTGACGGCCTGTGTGATGCAGATATCGGTGGTCCCTGGCTCGCGACCCCTCTGCATTCATGGTTTGGGCCCCTTGCAGATCTTGACGAAGTCACAAGGGAGGTGAGAATTTTCAAAGCAGCACCTGGAAGCCCTAAGCCCCTAAGCCCCTATGCCCTAAACCCAAGAAGCCTAAACGGTAACGACTGGAACGCTTCAGGTCTGTCCGTTTGACAGACCGGTCGATTGGGCGGAACACCATCCTCACAGCGAGTGGGCCCTCCAAGGCAGGGAAGAGTTCTTGGGTGAAGAGCAACATGCTACTAGTATGATCTGCGATGATGTTGCAAGACTTTGCATGATCTGTGCGGATACGTGTGCGGGTCGACATGTATGCAAAAAGTACACATTTCTACATGGTATGGTTGTACGACTAGATCGACTAGCGAGCACCTGTGTAGAGCTGCAGCGCTACCATGATTTCAGGTGTCGCTGGTGGACACGGGCAGCTGTCTCCTGGTCAGCTGCCGTGGACCCGCGTCCGAGCCAGATTTTCAGGTACTTGCTCACCTGCAACTCGGCCGAAGTCACGCACCACTGGTTGCATCATCTCAGTCAAAGGTCGGCAAGGTCTGTGTTTGTATTGTATTTTCGACTTGTGGAGCAACTTAGGCAGGTGGGATCTGAGGACACTTGTCTGAACTCTCCAGTCAGAATCGCCGGTGTCTGAAGAAGTCGGGCCCAGGCTGACCTTTCCTTCACTTCTGTTCACCTCCTTCCTGGAGACAGAAGCTCCTTGCTGGTGACCGGTGGCAACAGCAGTGCCTTCGGTCACTTGACAACACAGCCTTACGATGTCAGTGGTGGGCGGTGGTCGCATGATGCTGCATCTTTGAACAGCGTTTAAATATCCGGCTGCCTCGTGCATCTTGTGCGATGCATTTTTTCACAAGAGGGCTTATGGTGACGTTTTTTAAGAAACTGCCTGGTTTCGAACAACTCCCAGGTGTCAACTTGACCGTGGCCCGGAGCTTAAGCATTTGCAGGGGGTCCGCAGCATCCGCATGCGCAGATTCGTGGTTATTCCGGCAGGTAGGGCAGCGTGGACTGGTTCAGCTGGAACAGCTCTCGGTGCCAAACCTCTTCGCCACGCTGCGCAGTGGACTCCTGGACATCAGGCACGCCTGAGAGGATTCTAGCAAGCTCTTTGGCCCCACCCCAAAAGTTTCAAGTCGTCTGAAACCCTGAACCCTGCCTGAACCCAGTGTTGAGGTGCCAGTGTAGCCGCAGTGTAGCCAGGTATCCACAAGTCCCTACGGCAATGCTGGATGTCGGGGCCGCCGCAGCCAGAGTCTCAGAGCCTGTCGTCGGTTCATTCTGCACAGCCCTAAACCCGAAACCCCCCACCAACTACCTCTGCCTCTTTGGGAGAGGTATCGCTTCGAGTTGGTGTAGACAGCTCTTTGCGACTTCGACTGGCACCCGGCCGAGAGCTGTTTCAGGTCTCCTAGTGCTAGTGCTTCGGTGTTCGATTCTGATGAGCAGTTCTGGGATGTTCTGAGTCCAAGAGCTCCGACCTGACAGCGGGAACGTCGACGGCGCAGTCCTCAGAGCTGATGGTTTTTGAGCACGTGCTCTTAAACAGGGGTTGTGCACAGATGCGCTGTGGCTTTACCCTAGGATCTTGCGTGCTTGTCCGATGCTTCGGGTGCGCCGGCCTGGAATGAGCCTTGCATGCACCAAGCCTACTTCAGCATGCCTTGCTGCGGCTCTGTTGCCGATCTTTCAAGGAGACTGCCGGGCACGTGTCTCTGGGAGATGATCCAAGCCCCTCAGAGTTCACGATACTTGGTTGCAGAGAGTTTGCAGAAGACTGCATCAAAAACCGTGGGCACTTGGTGGCTTCGAGCCGGCGGCGTTTGAGCCTCACATACACGGGCGCCCCTGCAATGACTTTGTCCTGAGCCGCTGTCAGGATCCTTCGTGGAGCTGGTGGCAGCCTGGGAGCCCTCTTCGCGTCGCGCGGCGTGTTGCAGGAGGAGCCTCACCCACGCAGGTAGGCAAGCTTCCACAACAATCCAGCCAGGCTTCACCAAAGCTTGCTACCGGCAAGCCCTGCTCTGTCCTCTGATACCCTGCGAAACTTGTTAAGTCATCGATATCCTACGAAACTTGCTAAATCATAGATATCCTGCTTTACCCTACTATGCCCTGCCTTCCCCTAGTACACCCCTAGTGCCAGTACAAGCCTTCGCAACTTTCCGGCCCTACGAGTTCAGGAGCGCCTGGCCGACTTGAACACTTTTGACTCCATGGGCACAGCCGGGTTCCAGGCGGGATCCTCCTCTTACGAGGTTTAGGGTTCAGGGTTTAGGGGTTGAGGGTTTAGGGTTTAGGGTAGAACTGCTTCAGGGAGGGTTGTTCCAAACTTGGGGCCTTGGCATTCATAGTGGGTGCAGTGGGTTCTGGTGCTCTTTACATTCGATCTCTGTTGGAATGGGTGGGGGGGGATCTCCCTGATTCACATCCTTCTTTCGACCTTTATTGAGGAGTTTCAGGGGCAGTTTTCTAAACTAGGGCCCCGGGTCCTTTGCACAGTGCGGCTCCCTGAAAAGAAGGATCCCATAGGGGCGTTAATTTGGAAAGCTATTGCCCCGTTATGCAGGGTATCTAGACCGGGGTACCTTGAACAGCCCCCCCCACCCTGCATCCTTCAGGCAGAGAGCGACTTCACTGTCTGGGCATCCCAGAGGCGCCCTCTGAGGGTTTTCGGCTTTGCCCTTCTGAACCATATTCCCCCCCCCCCCCCCCATTCGTGATGAACCGCAGCCCGCCTGCTAGCTAGCACCTCAACCGCTAGATGTCAATGGATGTCTGGAGGGCCAAGGCTGGAGCTCAAGTTCTCCGCCTGCGCGTGGTTGCGCCGGGCTTTGACGATGATCTCAGCCACTTGGAAGTGCTGAAGCCGAGAACCGGTTGGGATCAGTTGGGGTTTATTGGGGTAAACACCCGGCCCACCGCCTGAACATTGCGAGAATGCTATTACTAAGAACAGCTCAAGGTTGTTGGTAAGGCTGAGCCGTGAACCTTCTTGGACCCTAAAACGTCTAAACCTTGGCTGGCTGGCTCTCTCCCTGCTCTCTCCGTGTCTCCACTTTCCAAGCCCAGTTTTTCAGTTTCAGCTTTCAGTTTCCTCAAAAGGAACATCATGGGGGTTTGTTTTCGGGCCACTTAAGTATTCTGTCCCGGCAACCTTGCACGCCACAAAGAACCACAGCACTCTACGAAACCCTGCATTAGGGGTTCAGGACTCCATGGTTGAGGGGTAGGGGACCTCTCTACGACTACTCCGATTACAGAAGGAACTTGTGTGTTGCGGCAGAACCTGCCAACCTTAACTGAGGTGGTATTGGTGCCGAGTCTGTGTCGTGGTTGCACTTAGAGTTATTTCCAGAGCTCTAGTGACTCAACAGCAAGCCGGTCTTGTGATTCGACAAATCTTCGAGAAGCTGGAGGACCGAGATGTGCTGAAAGGGCCCATGTTCAAGTCGTCTATCAGAAGCAGTCCTTGAAAACTCTCCGCCCATATACGCCCCGCACTCCTCTCAACTGGTGGGCGGGGCTTTTTGAGGAGTGGCTTTACTCTTTGTATGGCAGCATCTACATCTGGCATCCGTTGAGCGCCTTCTACTTGGCGACGCTGAGCATCTTCGCGCCCACCGTGAGCCGGACAGACGTGACCTGGTGTCAAAGGTGCTGCGCCATGACGCCATTCTCTGCTCTTAAAAAAGTGTGGTGCAGCTGCTGTGTAAGCAATGGCAACAGCGAAGGGCACTGAGTAGTGTCCAATATGCGACAACGTTTCAAGCCTGAAGCCTGAGCCTCAGAGACCTACAGGCCCTAACACATCTGCGAGTGTCGAGGTGGTCCTCACGTCCGCGCAGTGTACTCCGAGCGTTGCGCTGCTCGGCATGCCCCAAGTCCCCACACCCTCCTCCATTGGGAGCTGAGGCTGGAAGTTTAGGGCTCAAGGGCTTTGTTTAGGGTCTAGGGTCCCTAGAGCCAAGCTAAACCAATATTCAGGGAAGCCACGATTCCCAAAGCCCTAAGCCCTAAGCCTTAAGCCCTAAGCCCCAAGCCCTAAGCCCTAAGCCCTAGACCCTAGACCCTAGACCCTAGACCCTAAACCCTAAACCCTAAACCCTAAACCCCAACCCTTTTTGACGCCTCAAGAGGCTGGTGACGCCTGGCGATTCCTGCCTGCCGGACTCCTCGAGGTGCTCCGGGGCCAAATTCGGCAGAAAGGGTGGGTTTTAGGGGCGTTTAGGGCTTTTCGGGGTTTCAGAATTTTTAAGGGTCCTCAAGGATTTTTCGGGGTTTTTAGGGGTTCTTAGGGTGCTCGGGTTTTTAGCATTTTTAGGCAGTGTTTCCGAGCCCCGTACACTTGAAAACGTGGCGTCAACTGACAGACGTGCGCCTCGTACTACTACTTCTGCTGCCACTACTCCTACTAAGTACTACTACGAATTACGACGACGACTACTACCACTACTACCACTACTATACCACTACTACCACTACTACCACTACTACCACTACTACCACTACTACCACTACTACCACTACTACCACTACTACCACTACTACCACTACTACCACTACTACCACTACTACCACTACTACCACTACTACCACTACTACCACTACTACCACTACTACCACTACTACCACTACTACTACGACTACCACTACTACCTACTACCACTACTACCACTACTACCACTACTACCACTACTACCACTACTACCACTACTACCACTACTACCACTACTACCACTACTACCACTACTACCACTACTACCACTACTACCACTACTACCACTACCAGCTTCGGGGACGGCTCGTCGCGACTGTAAGTGACAAGAACGGAGGCGCACTTTGAGCGTTTGTGCCGCCCCTTGTGGCAGGATTTATGGCATCGATGCTGTTGGTGGAATTCACATGGCGCTTGGGCAAGCGCTTCCCGAGGTCGCTCTCCCTGCATCTGCTTTTGACTCAAAGCTTTGACATCCGAAAGCCCTCTTTTTCTTTCCAGCGGTCTTGAGGGGATTCTAGCATGTTCGGCGCATGTGGACGCCCTGTGGCAAGGAGCTGAGTTTTGGCAACCGCACAGCCAGCCGGATTTACCAGCTGTGCCTTGGATTCACTTGGTTATCAGAGGGATCGATAGCTCCGATAGTTATCCTCTGTGTGAAGGCGCTCCTCTGCAGCGGCAGCCCCTTTCTTGCCAAGCCTCGCGGATGGGGATGTTGCTGAGCTTCATCCAGCGTCATGCAATGCACGGCTCATTCCGGCATATTCCGATGGTATGCAATTTCCAAAGTCCAAGTGCTCCAACCATTCTGGTACCTATGTTGAGGAATCCACCCATCTGCAAGCATCGCTCAGGTTTCGGAGTTCCAGTATAGCGGCCAGTCAGGACGGACAGATTCAGCCTGGAGTCAATGAGCTTCTTTGATAAGCAAGCCGGCTGAGACGGCTTCCGAGGAGTCATCAGCATGATGACGCTCAACTCCGTCGGTGACCGAGGGACTTTCATGGATGCACGGAGCCAAGCATTCGTGCCGGGCTTAACGTCACTCGGGTCACAACCTTCTCATGCGCAAGAGCAGAACTCGCAGAACTCCCCAGCAAGCCGGCAGAGCACAGGCGACAATTGCCATTATTGTGTGTCTGGTCCTGCCCATCTTCATCACTATCTTGGCCCACAGGCCCAGCACTCAGCTTCAGAAGAACGCCTGATGTTGAAAAAGGTACATACAGCAGACCTCGGACGTGTCAAACCAGGTTCTACCAAGCTGAGAAAGCCAAGCTCCTGGCTGCAGACGGCTGGCGCATTTGGCCCATCTTGTGGCAGGTCGGCCATGAGTCGTGTGTGCCATCTGCCTCGTGGCGATGTTGAAGCTGTGGCCAAACATTTCTAGGCGAAGCAGCGTGAGATGGAAGAGGTGGCCCGCTCCACAAGCGAAGCCCCTTGGGCACAAAGCCCATACCGGCTACCAGGCTACCACTGTCTGAAGATGGCCAGATCCCCATGAATCCGAGGCCGAAGCCGCTGCCGAGAGCGTGCCGGGCCCGGAGCAGCCAGAGCAGCTGGAAGCCGGGGCCGCTGCTCAGACTCGAGGGCCCCTTGACAAGTGGTGCAACAGTCGTAGCAGCAGCTCTGGGATGTGTCTTTTTGGTGCATCATGGAACCTAAGACTGCATGGTCTACCTCCATGGTAGGGGGCATTCGAGGCCCTCGGCAGCGGTGCGTGAGGACCTGCTCTCCACACTTGCCAGGATGGTCGGGGGCTCAAAGTCGACTCAGTTGGCTACCACTTTGTTCGTACTCTGCTGTGCTGCAAAGGCCTAGTTATCTGCCTTACATTGCGGGTAATACTAGGCGCGAGTAGAGAGGCCTGCCAGAAATTTAAAGCTGATGCCCTCTAGCAAAGCTGAAAGCTGCCACGGGGCCTGTAGGCTTCCCAAGCCCTCAGCCCAGGCGACAGAGAGCCTGACTTCCATTGCGGATGGCATGCAGGAAGAGACCCGTCCGCAAGAAGCTGGTAAGAAGCAAAGGCCCCGCAGTGCACAAGTCATGCACAAAGTGGCAATGGTCCATGCGCAGGAGTGCACGCCAGAGACTCAAAGCACTTAAGGTCGTGGACCAGGTCGTCGACTTCCAGATGTCCAAGGCTGAAAAGGACCTCCACAGTCGAGCAGAAGGCCTACTTGGCCCGAGCCTCATGACCAACTGTGGGCTCATGCAGCAACTGTGCGCCGACATGTGCCCCAAACCCCAAGCCCCTCCCAAAACCCTCATAGCCCAAATACCCCAAAACCCTGACAGCAGATACAGTGTGGTGAGGCAGGAGTGCCAACCTCCTGACATTTGTGGAATGCATCGCCTTCCGACGCGTTGGCAGCCCTTTGCCTGAGAGTGAGTCGGATTCAGGGCCCAAATATAGTATATAGTTCATGTAGTACAAAATAAACCAGGGGTTTCGTCTGTGACTGTGCCTCAGCCAGGCATGTCGTTCTACTCAGACGGCCTCGTCTATGCTTCCTTGCAACGTGGCTGCAGGCATCCGCAATTCTTTGTCACGTGAGTTCTCTGGCAAAGGCTGGTGGTTCTCCACTTTGGCATCCTGCAGCTCATTATGTTGCCAGCAGACGCTCGTCGGTAAAGTTCAGCAAGTCTCGTTTTCAAAGCCTTTCAAAAGGTCGCTCCCCCCCGCGCCCCCCCCTCTCCCGCCCCTGAATCCCCTTCCCCCCCCCCTCGCATCCACCTGAAAAGTCGTGCTGCCGCCGATCCAGGCTGTGGTTTTGATAGTGAACTCCTACAATGTCATGGACTATCAGGGAGTGCCGAGGCTGCATCAATCACGTGAGACGGTCTCCGCGCTTCAACTTGGCCTAAACCGGTCAGAATAAATTGTGCTGCAATCTCATGAGGTTATATGAGGTTTGTGGAGGTCCGAGGAGAGTCACCCAGCCGCAAATGTCCAGCAACTGAGGTCTACTTCCTTTCTTCTCTGCTGCTTGGGGCCCGTGCCCCTGGAACACGCTTTTCCGTATCCCCCGTGCGTACATCATGTGAAGGCTTCTTGACGCTTAGGAGTTGAATTCAAGCCGCGCCCTTTCACAAGCAGGCTGAGTGGTTGTGATTCCTCCCGCGTCAGTGCAAAGGGTTCACATGCCGCCAGTCTTGGGGCAGGCTGGATCATCATTCTCACGACAGAGGCCTTCATGCGGCCAGGCTGCAGCAAACCCTCTGTCGATTCTAGATTCGCAGTGCAGCGCTATATCCCCCATATTCCCCCATGCGAGAGTGCGAACACAAGGCTGCTCTACACCATCATTGAATATCTGTGCCGGCACATCGACCAGGCACGTCGTGGAACACGGCCCGCTGCTTCCAAAGAATGCCTGCGCATTATTGCCATACCATAGGCAGCTCTCAGTCAACATGTTGTATATGTTAGTTATATATATACACACACCTATATATATACATATGTATATATATATATATACATATATTAAATGTGAGGGCATATTTCCTTTCCAGGCCCCCTGGACTTTCAGGTCATACTCACTCAGACTCAGTTGGCCGCCGGCCGCCTTTCAATTCATCGACGGCGTCTGCACCTCTCCAGCAAGAGAGTCGGAACCGAGGACCTAGGATTGAGAGTCTTGAGATCCCATTCACGAGGGTTGCTTCCAAGAAAGGGGAGCAACACTGAAGTCGTGATCCCGGGCCATACAGTAAAAGGCGAGGGGACGCCAATGTCAGGTGGTGAGCAAATCTTGCTTCTCATGGTTTTGCAAGCTGCTTGTTGTGGATTGCTTCTTGAAACGAACTTCACTTCGGCGGCGGGCGTCTTGTGAATCCTGAGGGGATCTTCAATTACGCCTTTCTTGTCTGGTCCAAGGTTGACCCTTCGGGCAAATCGCTTTTTCCGTATCCTGGCTCAATGCGTGAGCATCTTCCAGAGCACAGACTACAGAAGTGCATGTGTGTGTGAAGGTTGATAGTTGCTTGCTTCATGGAAGGTGATAGCATGTTTTTCCTCCTCCTGTTCTTCTTGCACGTTAGCATCACACTGGGTTGCTCACCTCAGTTGCTTGTGCATGGATGTGGCAAACAGGCAAGTTCACCATGCAGCCTGCAGAAGCGTGTGAGTGCAGACTTTTCAGTAGCGTTGCAGTCCATGCCTGGGCAGAAGCGCAGTTCATGGGTAGCCACGTCTGAGTCCAAGGAATTGCCTTTTCTCTTTACCTGCTCTTGGGTGCGTGCGTCACTCCTGAGACAGTTGCACCTGTCCTCATTGGTGTGATTGCGACGTGGCTCGGTCGCGTTCATAGAAGTGTGAACTTTTCGAGCATTGCAGTGACACGGAAACATTGTGCTGCTTCGGTACTGGTACTGCCTGTAGGATTTACGTTGGAAGGCGCACGGCAGAGTTGCTCGGCAGCAAGGAAATACGGACATTCTTCAAGGACCAAGGTTTTTGGGTTTAACTTTCATTGTTTTAAGGTGTCACTTGGTCGTTGTTCAGCTCTTTGCGGTTCAATAATTTTTTGCTAAGCATTGGTTGAAGGCTTATCTTTTCAGAAAATTGATTTTTTTGCTTCAAAAGAGATGGTACTATGTCATAGCATGATGTGGTAAAGATGCCCAAATGCTTCGCAGAGGCTGGTGTTTTCGTCTTCGCGCAACCTTCAAGCTCAGCTCATGCTCGCGTCTCAGATGTTGGGCACTTGCAGTATTCTAATTGTACCGCCATGTCATGAAGCAAGCCAAAAACTGATGGAGTTGCTCTGTGCTGCCTCGTGATTCTGCTCAGAGAATCTCTCAACTCCCCTGCAAGCCTGCGAAATGAATCAGAGTGCATGATGTCCCCCGATTTTCCCTGATAGGAGCATGATCTCTGGGACGCAGTCAGATGCGTCTACAGCGGGTGAGGCCGGGCACATGTTTCTTGGACTGCGCCGCTCGTGCCTTGCGCGTGCCTTGCGTGTGCCCGGTCTTCTTTTGGTTCCAAGCGCCCTGTGCCGCTATGCTGCTAGGCGCTGGAGGAGACCTTGACCGAGCTTGGCAGCTCGCATCCGATGGGTCTTCGTGTGTCTCTTCCCTTCGTGGGCGCTTTGTTTTTCTTTTTTGGTTCGGCCGAAGGGGCATCCGAGAATCCGAGGACTGAACGACGCCCAAGTTCTGCTCTTCTCACTTGTCATCACTGGCCACTTGCATCGGAAGTCGTGAGAGCCCCTGACCCCTGAAAGATCCAAAAATTACTTCTGGGAAGCATCGAGTTTGAAAGTTGCTGCTTGGAATGTGTGGAGCGTGCTTTGTGCAGAATGTGGCGGCTTCAGATTCAAGGCATGTTCGCCTGTGCAGTGGCCTTCATTCTGCTGGGCAGATTCTCGTCAGAGCATTGTAATGTGGTATCCTGATTAGTGTGAGGGCCCCCCCCCCCCCCCCCCCCCCAAACTAAATCCACCCCCGTAATAGTGTTCAAACCCCCCCAAAAATTTTCGGCCCCCCCCCGAATTTTCGGCCCCGGGCCCCCCCCCACCGGCTCCTCTTCATTTCCTCTTCGCTCCTCTTCCCTCTCCTCTTCCTCTCCTCTTCCTTTCCCTCTCCTCTTACATAATTAAGCTCAGGTAAGCTCAGATGAGCTCAGCTCAGGTAAGCTCAGGTAAGCTCAGGTAAGCTCAGTAATTAAAGCTAAAGGTAAGAGCTCAGGTAAACTTAGGTACCCTCCCCCCGAAAACCTTGACATTATTGTGGGGGTGCAATTTTTTTTTTTTAATGGGGTTCGGGGCAGCACGTGGACTACCCCCTTCAAAATTTGATGGCTAGGCCTCCTCAGATAAGCGAAGTCATAAGGAATCCTTGTTTTCCGGCCTGGTCGTCGACCCTGAACCCGGGAAGCTTGAAGGCGCGCCCCCCCGCCCCCCTCCCCCCGAAAACCTTGACAGTATTGTGGGGGTGCAATTTTTTTTTAATGGGCTTCGGGGCAGCACGTGGACTACCCCCTTCAAAATTTGATGGCTAGGCCTCCTCAGATAAGCGAAGTCATAAGGAATCCTTGTTTTCAGGCCTGGTCGTAGACCCTGAACCCGGGAAGCTTGAAGGCCAGCCCCCCCCCCCTAGCTGCTCTTCTTTTGCTCTTTTCTTTCATCATCTTCTTCTCTTTTTTTCTCTGTTCCGAAACCCATGCCCGAAAAACTTTACTTTATTGTGGGGGGGCAATCCAAATTGGGTCTCCTGAATAATTTTTGGAAAACTTTTCATTATTGAGGGGGTCCAGACTAATCAGGATACGACATTATGGGATTCCCGAGCATAAACAAATCAAAGATGATGAAAACACATACGCATACGAACGCACATACCAGAACCAAAACCACGAACACGAGTCAAACACGCAAATGCTTGCTAATGCAGGTACTGTCCTACTTCTACTCTTGATGCAAGTGCAGAGTGCGAGCACAATCACGAAAACTAGTACAAGTACCAACTCAAAATACTAAGCTAGCAGTTCTGAATTAAGCAATAAACGATGCATGCTGCATGCTAAAAATGTCTAGTAATCCATCTGATCCAGAGGAAGGGATGGGGAGCTGTGAAATGCAACATTGTCTCTGTATCGGAAGTATGGCATCGAGTTTGTTGCTAGGGAGCTGTTTTTTTTTTTTTTGTCTGTGCAGGTTTGCTTCTGCCTCGCTGAAAGGAGGTTTGTCAGTAGCGTGTGCACTGCGGTTGCCTCAACGAGATACCACTCCTGGGTGGTTCTATAAGAGAGCTTGCAATGCAACTCTTGCCGTTCGGTGCGGCTCCTGTGGCATGCTTGCAGACAAGCTCCCTTCGTCAACAAGAAATTTGACACCAAATCGGTAAAGGTCCATGTCATTGCTGGATGGGCTTGATTCTTTTGAAGGGAAGGCTTGGGGCGATGGTGAAGGTAGGCAGTGGAGGGAGCCTCGAGGCTGGATCCTCCACGGGAGGTTGGTACTACAAGTTGTTGGTATGCTGATTGTTCTTGTAATTAGTTGTTATTAGTATTATTATTGGTATTATGATTATTGTTAATTGGCATTCTGTGAGAAGTAGCTGCAACCGAAAGACGTGTATAGCAGCGACGACAACAGGAACACCACTAACAGCACGTTGCCTCTGCAGTTCTGGGGCTCTGAAGCCCAGGCTCCCTGTTCATCACCGCAGATTCCATTGCCCCTGCCTTCATCTCCGGGCTGGCGACGATCACCGGAGACACCTTGAAGCAATCATCAGGGAACGAAGTGGGGGGTTTCCGAGAATAGGGGTACCTTCTTGGGGGCCCTTTTAATACGGGGATCCCATTTATTCCGGGGGTCTATATTTAGGGGTCCCTTGTGATCGTAAACCCCCCCAAGCCTTGCAAAGAACCTCAGATGTGAAGGGGCCCGAAGCCGGCTCCCGGAAGCTCTTGGTGTCGGCTGCTTTCGTGTTACCTCAAAGGGCAGCCCTTCAACTGGTTCAGAGAACTGGGGGGGGGGGGCAGGGCGACTTAGGGCCTTACTTGGAGGTTCATGGCACTTAGTAACCAATTATAACTGTATAAGTGCAGTTATATGTGGTTAATAAGTGCCATGAACCCCCAAGTAGGGTTCTGCACATGTCGGGTGATGAATCTCCAAGGCGCTGGCAGCTGCTCGGGGGGGAGCTGGCGCCGAGGACACGGATGCTGACCCTGAGTGGCCCTAAACCCTACACTTGTCCCGCTCTGCAGATGTCAGGACACCCTCTTGAAGTTTGAGGCCCTGAAGAACTTCAACGCGAAAGTGCAAGAGGCTTGCTTTCGGCTTTAGGGCCTAGGGTGCACAATCTATGGTTTGTGAGAGTTGCCAGCAACTTCGGCAGGTGCAGAAGTTCTCTCAACAGGCTAATGATGTGCGGGACTCGGTTGCACTGCGTGTTGTCGAAGGTGCAGCCGGCCTGCCGGCCTCTGCACAAGCAGGCGGCAAGCTCTTCGGAATCCATTTTCACATGTCCACCTCACGACTCCCACCTTTTTCTCCAACACGCACGGTAAACCTAAAACTTCTCGCCAAGGCCGCCCAAGCGGCCAAAAATGCGACAAAGCAGACGGTGGAAGGCCGATGCTTGGGAACCGCATTCCACCGGAGCTTCTGGCTCATCATGGTAGGGCTCATAGGGCCTTAGGGGTTTTTAGGGTTTAGGGTTTTTTAGGGTTTTAGGGTTTTAGGGTTTTAGGGTTTTAGGGTTTAGGGTTTCGGGCCGCTACTTCAGAGGTACACTGCAGCTGCTACGCGTGCATAGTGATGCTGACGATAGCTGCTCCTTCCTTGGACCCCCAGCTTTCGCCTTAAGGCTATATACAGTGTAAGTGTGTGTGTGTCGTGTGCATATTTTGTTCCGCAGGAGCCCAGACTGCCAAAACGGCGGTGACGGCGCCGACCGCGTCAATCGCAGGAGAGCTGCGCGTGTTCCGCAGCTTACGGCTTAGGGCGCAGGAGCTTTAGGACAGGATCTTGGGTTCAAAAGCTATGACTATTATCATCATTCTTATTATTATCATTACTCTTATGATGATGAAGAAGATGATGACTATTAATATTATTATTAATATTATTACTCATGACGTAAGTACACCGGTTTAGGTGTTTTGGGGAATGGCGTTGTAGAGGTTGTCCGTGCGCTGAGATCCGGACAGTTGATGTTCCCTTCACAGAGCTCTCGCTCATGACCCCGAGTCTCTTCTTGTCCGCCTCTCCGGCTCCATTCAAAAGACCATTGCCTGGCTACCTGACCATGTGTATCAAACCGCGCAGCTTCAGCATCCAAACATGACAGATGCCAGCAACCTGAGCTGGTTCATCAGCCATGTCGTTAGCATTCATCCTGCACAGAACCGTCGCAGTCCTGGAGACATTGCTGAGAGTGCCATGAAAAATCTATCATCCTAGAGTCCTAGACCATAGCAGCACAGATATCCCGTCCTGCGCGCGCCGCTTGCCCTTTCCCGGGGCCACCATTCTCAGATGCGGCCGGTGGCGCTGCGAAAACTATGAGTCCTGCCGGGACCTGGGACAGCTTGCTTCATGGATCATGGCGATGCATCGGAGAATGTCGTGGAGCAGAGGACGCCGCACCTTAGAATATAGCAATAATAATCATAATAATAGTAGTAATAGTAGTAATTAATAATAATAAGAAGAATAAGAATAATATTAATAATAGTTATATACTGGGTGCAGCGTGGCCTTGCGGCAGGATCTCCAACATGCGGAGATGCACTGCTCACCTACATGATCTGACGCTGCTTCGTGGCACGACGTCTGCCGTGCTCCTGAACAAGTTTGGGTGTATCATGCAGTCAACCACGGGCGGCACAGGCACTGTCATTGATGGCACCTCGGGCTGTTTTTTTGCCTTTGTACACTTAGCTCATCTATCACAAAAAGACGCATACCCCTTTGAAGATCCAGAAAAGGTGAGAATGACTTTGACAAGAGCTACGTCGTCGGAGAGCTGGACATCTTCTTATCCCACAGCTGCTCGGTTTTGTTTCACTTCCATAGCTTGGTCATGTGAAATGTGGGGTCAGGGTTTCGGGGTTTACGGTTTAGGGCTTGGGGCTTAGGACTTAGTTTTCAGAAGCTTTGGACGCCGTAGCCTGACATGCCAGGCTGGCATGCCTGCTGGTGGATGAAGTACTTGACGTTGCTGTACTACTTCAACGCCTTGCCGGCGACCATCACGGCATCCTAGCTCCCTTAGTTTCAAAATGTTTTCATAGCAACTGCTTTGTATGATTGCCATGCAGCGATTGACAGGGAAGAGTTGACGCTGCAAGGCCGTGGCAACAGGACTGATGTGGTGCGCGCTGCAGTATCGCATCGGATGCATTGGCGTGCTCAGCTGGCGTGGCTTCTTTCCAAGCTCTGTGCTGTTCTTCATTGTGCTGCTGCGCGACAGAAGAAGAGCTTGTAAGACTTGTGCCAGTGTGAGCTGTTTCGAAGCTGTGAGAAAGACATGATTTGGGCTCTTTCAGGTTCTCTTGGCATCACATGCGTGCACTCCTGGAGTCCTACAGAATCTCGATCTTCCTCGACAAAGTTTGCATCGACCAGAAAGACGAGCGAAGGACGGGGGTCTCCCTTCGCAAGCTTTCCTCTGGCTTTCATTGCTTTCCTCGTGTTTCGCTGCAGGAAGACGCAGGGGATCAACGCCATTGGCGGCATTTTGAATCGATCTCGCACACTGCTGGTTGCTTGGGACCGGACATACTTTACGAGACTTTGGTGCGGACCTCAGTCGCCTTTTGAGAAATCCGTCGAACACAGGCAGAAAATGGGCATCTTAGAGGGAATGGAGGGGGCCTCTCTGTTCCGGGTCTTATGCATCTTAAGCCCCTTTGGGAAGGGCAACTCTGAATCCTCAACCCCTGCACCCTGATGCCATGACATCCTACATCCTCTGACACTTAGGGAGAATAGGAAAAAAGAGGGTCCCAAACCCAAAATCCCAAAACCTGAGCCTTAGAAACCCTCAACCCGAACAGGACCAAACCAGCCCAACAAAAAAAAAACAACAGAAAACCCGAACTAAAGCTCAAGTTTACAACCTTGAGCCCTAGGAACACCAACTTTAGGTCTTCTATCTAAAGCCTAAACCCTAAACCCTAAACCCTAAACCCTGAACCCTAAACCCCAAACACTAAACCCTAGACCTTAAACCCTGAACCCCTGAACCCTACAAGCCTCTGAAAAGGGCCCCCCCCCCCCCCCCCCCCGCCACCGGCCACGGAGGTGCAGCTTCGAGTTGGCCGCCTTCTACCACTCCAGGCTCTACGACTCGAAGTCCGCGGGGAGAGTGGTGCTACTGCCGATCATCCTGGGAAGGTGGGGTGTAGGGTTTAGGGTTTAGGGTTTAGGGTTTAGGGTTTAGGGTTTAGGGTTTAGGGTTTAGGGTTTAGGGTTTAGGGTGTCGGGTTTAGAGGGCGTATAGGTTGGTCTCCGTTGCGCTTATTTTGATTTGTTTTTTTTGTGAGGCCTCCTCAGGCCTCCTCAGACTTTTTTTTGCGGGGAGGGGGGTTAGGCTTGGTGTTGATGCTCGAAGGCCCCTGGACAACCATCCGAAAACCCTAAAAGCCCCAAGTAAGCTGTCTAGGACCAGGGCCCTAAACCGGGTAACCCTAAACCCTAAAGCCTAAACCCTAAACCCTTGAAAGGGTGATTTCTGAGATTGCGATCTGCACCTGGATACTGGAGTTGCTGCGCGTTCACATGCCGGACAATGCCGCCGGCCTGCGGTCTGCGGCGCTTCTCCTGGTTTCTTGGATCCTTAGGGTTTAGGGTTTAGGGTTTAGGGTTTAGGGTTTAGGGTTTAGGGTTTAGGGTTTAGGGTTTAGGGTGAAAGGTAAGGGGCTTCAGGGCCCTGAGCGGTCCGAAGCGTGTATCGCCGAGGCCGAGGGGCCCGTGCCTTTTTTGTTTTGTTTGCTTTTGCTGGGGCTCCCTTCATTTTCAGTACATCGAAGAGAAGCGCGGGCCGGAAAAGTGCGTCCACCGCGCTTTTCAAGCGCCATCAGTGTCGCCGGAGTCGAAGCTGAGGTGAGCATGGCTTTTGCGACCCGCTTCTATGACTTCCTGATGGAGGTCAACGAGTTGAAGGCGGAGCTCGCGGTTTTTTCCGCTCAGAACGCGCAGTGCTTCTGCTGTAGCAATCGGCATTTGAATCCTGCTACTGGGGAGCGGCTGTCTTGCGACCGAGCGCTGGTCAATGCATCCATTGCACATTGGCACCTCGGCTGTTCGGGAAGGATCTTCCTAAGACCTCTCCTGCTTCACTTACTGGCACTGCAGAGGAGTCATGAAGAGTCATGTAGGGTTGCAGGTTGCAGTCTCAAGTGCAAGAGTAGAATCTCATGTTGGATCGGAGACCCCTCTAGCATTGCCTCGATCCTGAATAGCCTTAGCAAACATGACTCTCTAGGGAGCACGCCCCTGCCAAAGGGGATCCAACATGACCTCACATCGAGAGCAGCTCGGGGTTCCAAGGTATGGCGATGATGACGAGAAAGAGGGCCTAACCACCTTTAATGATGCTAAGCTGATGAATCGTGCTTGTGTGCTGTTTTCTGCTGTGTTGTCCTGTAGCTCTGGGCTCATGTGTCTAACACTGCAGCTGGCCCGTGCCATTCCGATACGTCATGGTGCAAAGGAGCTGATCCGTGGGCGCTTCAGTGAAGAAGTGGGCGAAGCCATACGCGGAGCACGAATGCCCTTTCACTTTGTGCTGGTGGCTTCTGTGTGGCCTGCGATGCACCAGCTTGACTACATTGGCGAGGCAGGGCTGACGTGTGCCTTTTGCATTGGTTGTTGGCTAGATTCGTTCATTCATTCATTCCTTCATATTCTCTCCATCTCTGTCCTCTGTCTCTGTCCTCTGCCTCTGCCTCTGCCTCTGCCTCTGCCTCTGCCTCTGCCTCTGCCTCTGTCTCTGTCTCTGTCTCTGCCTCTGGCTCTCTCTCTCTCGCTCTCTTTCTTTTTCTCTTACACTTGCTGATAGCTGGTTTTCGAGGGGAGTCCAAGTTTGCAAGACGTGCTTCTGTACTACCCAGCATCACCGTGGACCAAGACAAGGCAACTCCGAACACCTGATGAAGTCGCAGACAATCATACTAATCACAAGAATAACAATCGTAGAATCCTGTTAGTTTTTGGACTCAAAAATCTAGTTGTTTCTTTATTTGATACATTCTTTTTTTACGTTTTAGAACTGCATCAAAATCATTTAATACGTCTTCATCGTCTGTACATGAATACGGTTTACAGTAATTGTTTCATAAATATGGTTTAAGAGTAACAAGTCATTTTCTTTAATGCCATACATAGTTTTAAATTCCTTGGGTCTGTTACGAAACTAAATGATCAAATAGTTGATCGAATATTGTAATGAGCACAAAATGTTACGTTTTCTGTGTTTGTTGTAAATTCTGAGTTTGTGACAACATTGAATAATTTATCAATTGCCTTGCACCAAACAAGGCTAAGGCGTAATCCTGAGGCACGTCACTTACCAATTTTCCTTGCCCCAAACAAGGCTAAGGCGTAAATATCCCGAGGCACGTGACTCAAACGGGGCAAGAGCGAAGACGCAAAAACTAGCACAGCGAGCAGGGAAAAAGCGGCGCGAGACGGAATCCATGCCAAAAAGCGGGGGGGGGGGGGGGGGGGGGGGGGCAGTGACTCAGTAAATATCGAACGCAGGTGACTCAACGAACAGCCGTAAGTGAACCTCGACAACAGGGTTGTTTCTGTGCTGTGACCTCTGGCCTGACGTGCTCCCCCCTTCACAGAAGCGCGATATTCCTTCTGCGCGAATTTTTCAATGTGTCTGATCAGCATTTAGAATTGCAGTTGAAGATGCTGCAACTTGGGCACTTCGTTACAGGTCCACGGAAGGCATCGAGTTGCTGTGAGTCCAAAGAGGGGCAGCCATGTTGCGCTCCACGCCTGCTGAGGCCTGCATATCATGTTCATCATCTTTCCTTTGATGTTTGATCCTGGGCTGCATCATGATGGCGTCGTGTCAGTTCTTCAGGGACCCAGTGCTCTTTTGAAAAGGCAATCCTGATGGCAATCATGCGAGCGATGACGCATATTCCGAATTTCAAGAAAAGTGCCTTGGAAGTCATCCTCTGTGATTTCTCGGAATGGTCGACTCAAGTCGTGAGGGCGGTGTGGACCAGATCAGCATTAGACAGTGGGTGTGACACTGCTGCCCGAATGACGTCAGCAGCATTCAGCAGCCATCATTGCGCCCTCCAGTGGTGCCATAGTGACACGAAGGTGCCATGACCGCTGTTTTCGCGCTTGCGAACTGCAGCCTTCACTGGGTAACCTGGCCGAGCGAATATCGAGGTCTGCTGTGAACATGAATTTCGAAAGTTATGATTATGCTAGCAGCTTGTACATGCAGCCACCGCACGCCGACCCCGGCAAGATGTCTTTCACCAGCAGCATCCCATCACATGTACTGGCTTTCACTGAGCTTGGCAGGTGCCTCCATGTTGTGGGAGGGGGAAGGGGAGCAAAAAGCGGAATCTAGATCAAACGACCAAAGTCGTGGGCTTCGGCGGATGTTTCAGATGCAGGATATGGAATACTTCCCATACTCCCAAACTCCTAAGGCCTTCATCCAGCTTGGTCGGCTGCTGCGCAAAGGTGGCTGGTTCTGCCCCTTGCTGCAACATCCACGAGCCCCGCGTTCACGAAACGTTGGTAGAGTGTCCAGTGACGGAGCCTGGGCAACTTATGAGTTCGGGAACTGAGGCGTGCCAGTGGTTTTGGCTGAGTCATTCGCCGTCTTTATGTTCTTCCAAGATAGTGGCATGAAAACTCGGACGGACAAGTTCGCCAAAAAAGTGAAGGATATCACTGTGCGGCATGCACAGGGCATTGAGCTAACGCAATTAGGCTCGGGGCCCACTCGACCCAGTCGATGGGCTTAAGAGCTGCTGGCCTGACTGGAACAGTCTTCAAGTGCCAGCGTACATTACGCCGACATTCCGGAAGTGCACCCGCATCAAGGTGATGAATGCCGGCCTGCCTTCAGATTTCGTTTACCAGAACCCTAATCCCTAAACCCTAAACTAAACCCTAAACCCTAAACCCTAAACCCTAAACCCTAAACCCTAAACCCTAAAGCCTAAAGCCTAAACCCTAAACCCTAAACCCTAAACCCTAAACCCTAAACCCTAAACCCTAAACCCTAAACCCTAAGGGTACGTAAGTCATACTGTGCAGGCTCCCGACTCGGAAAAAGAGTTCGACATGACGTCATGCTGTTCTTGTTGGCACCTCCTTGTGGCTGGCGCAACATGGGGGTTTCCGAAATAGGGGGTACCCTTCTAGGGGTTCCTATAGTAAGGATTATACTGTTTTGGGGGTATATTACCCTTTTGGGGGTTCCTATAGTAAGGATTGTACGATGTTGGGGGTATATGAAGGTTCCCCTATTTGGGGAGATGCCCCACATGGCAAAAGTTGGGATGCAGGCCAAGACAGGCAGGGCAGGTTGTTCTTGCCGGACAGGACACTCCCCGGAGGCCTCCCCGAGCTGACTCTCGTGCCCGAACGCAGGTATCTCGAGTTTCACCCCGGTCACCTGCATGTGCAGATGGTAGCTTTAGGATTCTAGAAGGGCACCAGGAACGCGGAGGCCACAAGTGCTTCAAGTGCTTTAGAGTGCTTCAAAGTGCTTAAACGTGCATAAAAGTGCTGAACAGTGCTTCAGGGCAGGTCCCGAGGCGCTGAACCAAAGTCATGTTTTTGAAGTCACTCTTTCAACCATCTCTCCGTCTCTGTCAGACATTGCCAAGCCTGGATCTCCTACGGGGTGCACTCAGTTCCGTAAGCTGGGGCCTTAGTCATTGGTCTTCTTCTGCCTGGGCCGGGCTGAGCTTGGGACCTATAGGTTGCGGGAGCAAGCTCTACATCTTCGGCGGCAACAAGGTCAGCGCAGTGGCGGGCGTCCTCAGCTGTGGGTGTCGGTCTTGGCCCTAACCTAAACCCCGAACCACTCAGGTAGCGGAGTGCTTCAGTCCTCAAGAAGGTTCGTGGATGCCAGGCGCTGAGGCTCCCAAGAATCGAATTCAGCGCGCACTCCATGACCACGCTGGTTGAAAACAGGCTTCGCTGAAAATGTTCGGTTCTCCTTTGTCCCGTGGAGATGCAAGGTCGATGGGCAGACTGCTCACCTCTCGTCGATGCTTTGCTGCAGTCGCCTGCCGCTTGTAGCCTGACCGAGATGTGAGATCAGACTTCAGCTGTTCTTCCTCGGCGTTCCGGCCACATGCGCGCCTTGCATTTTATTAGGGCCGCACCAAAGATGTGCGGCAAAACGTGGTGCTGGAGCTGCCAGGTGAGAATGGTTGTTTGGCTCTTTCTGCTGCTAAGAGAACATGCCTATGAACACCGACGCGCAGTCAGCTGGTTGCAGCTCATTTGGGAGAACCTCAAGAAAAGCGGCTGGGCAGTCGCAGCCTCCGCAGGTACAAGGAAATTAATGTCAACCATGGCTTGGCTTGGCAACCTTTGCACCGAGCTGAGGGATTTTGCAAAGTTGATGACTCCTTTGCATCACCTGCAGTTCCCTAACTGCCCAGACCCTGAACTATAAACCTGGGGATATCCGGAGCCCTGGAACCTGAACCCTAGCCCAAACCACTAAAAGTCTCATCAGGGCGAAGTCTCAGCATCGGTTCGGAATTACGAGATCAGCACGCATCCAGTGCACTCTTTTCGTTCGTTGTGCTGCATCTTGTTGCATGACTTGTACATAGAAGTAGGTCGGTCTCTACCAAAGGTGGAGGCTGGACAAGCCGCTGGGCCAGCCAAAGGTCGTCATCGAGTTTCGTCATTTGAAACTGGCCATTGGAGTTCATGCAAATGTTTATCATCCGATGAAAGGCGAGACGAGTGTGTTTGGCCATCGCTCAAGCATCATCAGCGTGGCAATGTATAGAATGTAGCCGGTACGAAGGTTGTGCAGCCCCAGATCTTCCCTGTGGATCGTTTCTGTGCCTGCTTGAACGGTGCGGTCGAAAGATGCTACTTGGGCGTGTAGCAGTGTAGCACGTCTGGTACATGCTGCGTCCCTTCCATTGCCCCTCGCGCAGGCACTGCAGCTCCTGCCAGAAACGTGCCGTGGGCACATGGCTCGTCATTGCATGAGCCCGGGCCTCCGCGGCCACAACAAGTATACGCCAGCGCTCGAGTTTCTGCAGTTTTTCTGTAGCTCCGTGCTTTCTTTGGGCGTGCCAAGGCCTGCACCTGAACTTGGCGCAGGCCTGCTTGCAGCTCAAGGCCGAGTGAGCACGCAGCCCTTATCGTTGATACTATGCATCAGTATTGAGGCCCTGACCTTGGGATGTTCCCCCTTATGCAAGGGATTATAGTACCCCCGATTATTATCCCTATGAAGGACTGTTAGTATGGAGGGGAAGATCCCAACCCTGACCCCAGAACCGGCAGCAATACACCAGCATGCGATCGGCGGACATCTTGTTTGATCTGACTTGCAGGCCCATGAGGCAACAGTTCATCATGCTACCCGGGCATTGAAAGTGGACCAGGAGAATGCCAAGGCGGGGCCATCAGATAAGTGAAATGTCATGAAATCATCGGCTGAGACAAGAATCTTTCTGAGGCCTTCTTTCGCCGTGGTTTGGCACAAGAAGCTCTGGGCAAAACGCAGGCAAGGCAATGATCTGGTGGTGAAGGAAGTGTGGTAGAGGAATCGAGATTCCAGAACAGGGCTCTTCCGAAATGTTTTTGGCTCAAGGGTGGCTGTCTGTTTGCGCTCCACCTCAGCCAGGGACCAGTGCAGGACACGATGGAATCAGTCCAGAAGGAGCAAGCCTCATCCAGTCGATCATGGGTGCTGCGCAACACGTTCATCGAATTTGTCGAAGATGGTGCAGATGAGTTCGCCAGCTGCTTGATGCGTGCAAGCTCAGACTCCGTTCTTTACGAGGGTTACTCACGCACGCAGGTGACTGAGCCACAGGTGCGGGAGCCACGGGTGTCTCCAGAGGGCAAGAGGGAGGCCGCTGCCGCTGCTTCGGATGAGCCCATGGATTCTGAAGCCGGTTTATGTAGTGATGCTGAAACCAACCCAGACACCAACGAAGGTGAAAAGTCCTTGCCGCTGCTGTGCTATTCCCACATTGACAGTGGGGTGAGCACTCCCAATGCGGCACAGGAGGGAAGCGACTTCGAGCAGTATGTCACGCGAACGCCAAGTCTTAGAGGCATGGATTGGCAGAGCAGATTCGAAGCAGCCGATCTGCTTCCGAGGGACGAAGAGATTAGATCCGACCCCATGCCGGACCTCGTCCCTCCGATTCATCATCACAGCCACGCCACGTCATCAGAGGCTGAGCGCGGTGGAGCAAGTGCTCCCTCGAAGCAGGACCTGCGGAGGCTGGCAGCGGAAGTAGCCAGGCTGGAGCAGGAGAACAACTTGCTCCGCCGGATGGCGCAGGGACCGAAACAGGAGCCAGTTGCGAGTCCTTCTCAGCAGATCGGTGGCATGGCCTGGGCCATGGCATCGGCTGTGGACTTTACTCAGCACCAGGACTCCAGGAATGGCTGGCTTCAAGGGCTTGAGAGGTCTTCCTGCCACAACAGCCCTGCGATGCACGAGCACGTGCAGGATGAGTACAAAGCAGTTCAACACGGCGACTGTGCAGCCTTGCCGGAACCCTGGAAGACTTTCCGTTACCCTCGTGATCGAAAGCACCATCGTAGCAAAGCGGCGGGCTCGCGTCATAGGCGGCAAGCTTTTGCAGATGCTCCAAAACTTCTTCCCTGCACCCCCGGGCATGTGAGTTCAAGATGAACTGCTTGATTTGTACTTTTGTGAAAAGGGTACCCGAATTCCTTCACGCACCTCGCTCTCAGGGGCGAAGCCGGATTTGGCCGGTCTTGTACAGGGTTGGCATGCAACAAATGCTTGGAGCAACCGTCACCAGCAGTTCCTACATCTCCTAAGTGAGCAATCGCGTACTTGGCGCATAGCAGAGAAATTGCTGGGAAAACCACGGCCGATCGATTTTGAGGCAATTTGAGGCAGCTGTCCAACGTAGCATGACACTTGGCAGTATTCACCCTCACCAAGTTTCCTTTGTCAGCCTGAGTGCCCATCAAACTTGGCCGTCTTAGCTCAAGGACTCAAGGGTGGCTGTCTGTTTGCGCTCCACCTCAGCAAGGGACCAGTGCAGGACGCGATGGAATCAGTTCAGAAGGAGCAAGCCTCATCCAGTCGATCATGGGTGCTGCGCAACACGTTCATCGAATTTGTCGAAGATGGTGCAGATGAGTTCGCCAGCTGCTTGATGCGTGCAAGCTCAGACTCCGTTCTTTACGAGGGTTACTCACGCACGCAGGTGACTGAGCCACGGAAGCCTTGTGAGGTCAAGGTTGTCGAGGAGGCCAGTACCTTCGCTTCGGATGAGCCCATGAGTGACACGGACACTGTTCCCGAGACCAATGGCGGAAAGTCTTTGCCGCTGCTGTGCTATTCCCACATTGACAGTGGGGTGAGCACTCCCAATGCGGCACAGGAGGGAAGCGACTTCGAGCTGTATGTCACGCGAACGCCAAGTCTTAGAGGCATGGATTGGCAGAGCAGATTCGAAGCAGCCGATCTGATTCCGAGGGACGAAGAGATTAGATCCGACCCCATGCCGGACCTCGTCCCTCCGATTCATCATCACAGCCACGCCACGTCATCAGAGGCTGAGCGCGGTGGAGCAAGTGCTCCCTCGAAGCAGGACCTGCGGAGGCTGGCAGCGGAAGTAGCCAGGCTGGAGCAGGAGAACAACTTGCTCCGCCGGATGGCGCAGGGACCGAAACAGGAGCCAGTTGCGAGTCCTTCTCAGCAGATCGGTGGCATGGCCTGGGCCATGGCATCGGCTGTGGACTTTACTCAGCACCAGGACTCCAGGAATGGCTGGCTTCAAGGGCTTGAGAGGTCTTCCTGCCACAACAGCCCTGCGATGCACGAGCACGTGCAGGATGAGTACAAAGCAGTTCAACACGGCGACTGTGCAGCCTTGCCGGAACCCTGGAAGACTTTCCGTTACCCTCGTGATCGAAAGCACCATCGTAGCAAAGCGGCGGGCTCGCGTCATAGGCGGCAAGCTTTTGCAGATGCTCCAAAACTTCTTTGCACCCCCGGGCATGTGAGTTCAAGATGAACTGCTTGATTTGTACTTTTGTGAAAAGGGTACCCGAATTCCTTCACGCACCTCGCTCTCAGGGGCGAAGCCGGATTTGGCCGGTCTTGTACAGGGTTGGCATGCAACAAATGCTTGGAGCAACCGTCACCAGCAGTTCCTACATCTCCTAAGTGAGCAATCGCGTACTTGGCGCATAGCAGAGAAATTGCTGGGAAAACCACGGCCGATCGATTTTGAGGCAATTTGAGGCAGCTGTCCAACGTAGCATGACACTTGGCAGTATTCACCCTCGCCAAGTTTCCTTTGTCAACCTGATTGCCCATCAAACTTGGCCGTCTTAGCTCAAGGACTCAAGGGTGGCTGTCTGTTTGCGCTCCACCTCAGCAAGGGACCAGTGCAGGACGCGATGGAATCAGTTCAGAAGGAGCAAGCCTCATCCAGTCGATCATGGGTGCTGCGCAACACGTTCATCGAATTTGTCGAAGATGGTGCAGATGAGTTCGCCAGCTGCGTGATGCGTGCAAGCTCAGACTCCGTTCTTTACGAGGGTTACTCACGCACGCAGGTGACTGAGTCACGGAAGCCTTGTGAGGTCAAGGTTGTCGTGGAGGCCAGTACCTTCGCTTCGGATGAGCCCATGAGTGACACGGACACTGTTCCCGACACCAATGGCGGAAAGTCTTTGCCGCTGCTGTGCTATTCCCACATTGACAGTGGGGTGAGCACTCCCAATGCGGCACCGGAGGGAAGCGACTTCGAGCTGTATGTCACGCGAACGCCAAGTCTTAGAGGCATGGATTGGCAGAGCAGATTCGAAGCAGCCGATCTGATTCCGAGGGACGAAGAGATTAGATCCGACCCCATGCCGGACCTCGTCCCTCCGATTCATCATCACAGCCACGCCACGTCATCAGAGGCTGAGCGCGGTGGAGCAAGTGCTCCCTCGAAGCAGGACCTGCGGAGGCTGGCAGCGGAAGTAGCCAGGCTGGAGCAGGAGAACAACTTGCTCCGCCGGATGGCGCAGGGACCGAAACAGGAGCCAGTTGCGAGTCCTTCTCAGCAGATCGGTGGCATGGCCTGGGCCATGGCATCGGCTGTGGACTTTACTCAGCACCAGGACTCCAGGAATGGCTGGCTTCAAGGGCTTGAGAGGTCTTCCTGCCACAACAGCCCTGCGATGCACGAGCACGTGCAGGATGAGTACAAAGCAGTTCAACACGGCGACTGTGCAGCCTTGCCGGAACCCTGGAAGACTTTCCGTTACCCTCGTGATCGAAAGCACCATCGTAGCAAAGCGGCGGGCTCGCGTCATAGGCGGCAAGCTTTTGCAGATGCTCCAAAACTTCTTCCCTGCACCCCCGGGCATGTGAGTTCAAGATGAACTGCTTGATTTGTACTTTTGTGAAAAGGGTACCCGAATTCCTTCACGCACCTCGCTCTCAGGGGCGAAGCCGGATTTGGCCGGTCTTGTACAGGGTTGGCATGCAACAAATGCTTGGAGCAACCGTCACCAGCAGTTCCTACATCTCCTAAGTGAGCAATCGCGTACTTGGCGCATAGCAGAGAAATTGCTGGGAAAACCACGGCCGATCGATTTTGAGGCAATTTGAGGCAGCTGTCCAACGTAGCATGACACTTGGCAGTATTCACCCTCACCAAGTTTCCTTTGTCAGCCTGAGTGCCCATCAAACTTGGCCGTCTTAGCTCAAGGACTCAAGGGTGGCTGTCTGTTTGCGCTCCACCTCAGCAAGGGACCAGTGCAGGACGCGATGGAATCAGTTCAGAAGGAGCAAGCCTCATCCAGTCGATCATGGGTGCTGCGCAACACGTTCATCGAATTTGTCGAAGATGGTGCAGATGAGTTCGCCAGCTGCTTGATGCGTGCAAGCTCAGACTCCGTTCTTTACGAGGGTTACTCACGCACGCAGGTGACTGAGCCACGGAAGCCTTGTGAGGTCAAGGTTGTCGAGGAGGCCAGTACCTTCGCTTCGGATGAGCCCATGAGTGACACGGACACTGTTCCCGACACCAATGGCGGAAAGTCTTTGCCGCTGCTGTGCTATTCCCACATTGACAGTGGGGTGAGCACTCCCAATGCGGCACAGGAGGGAAGCGACTTCGAGCTGTATGTCACGCGAACGCCAAGTCTTAGAGGCATGGATTGGCAGAGCAGATTCGAAGCAGCCGATCTGATTCCGAGGGACGAAGAGATTAGATCCGACCCCATGCCGGACCTCGTCCCTCCGATTCATCATCACAGCCACGCCACGTCATCAGAGGCTGAGCGCGGTGGAGCAAGTGCTCCCTCGAAGCAGGACCTGCGGAGGCTGGCAGCGGAAGTAGCCAGGCTGGAGCAGGAGAACAACTTGCTCCGCCGGATGGCGCAGGGACCGAAACAGGAGCCAGTTGCGAGTCCTTCTCAGCAGATCGGTGGCATGGCCTGGGCCATGGCATCGGCTGTGGACTTTACTCAGCACCAGGACTCCAGGAATGGCTGGCTTCAAGGGCTTGAGAGGTCTTCCTGCCACAACAGCCCTGCGATGCACGAGCACGTGCAGGATGAGTACAAAGCAGTTCAACACGGCGACTGTGCAGCCTTGCCGGAACCCTGGAAGACTTTCCGTTACCCTCGTGATCGAAAGCACCATCGTAGCAAAGCGGCGGGCTCGCGTCATAGGCGGCAAGCTTTTGCAGATGCTCCAAAACTTCTTCCCTGCACCCCCGGGCATGTGAGTTCAAGATGAACTGCTTGATTTGTACTTTTGTGAAAAGGGTACCCGAATTCCTTCACGCACCTCGCTCTCAGGGGCGAAGCCGGATTTGGCCGGTCTTGTACAGGGTTGGCATGCAACAAATGCTTGGAGCAACCGTCACCAGCAGTTCCTACATCTCCTAAGTGAGCAATCGCGTACTTGGCGCATAGCAGAGAAATTGCTGGGAAAACCACGGCCGATCGATTTTGAGGCAATTTGAGGCAGCTGTCCAACGTAGCATGACACTTGGCAGTATTCACCCTCACTTAGTTCCTTTGTCAGCCTGATTGCCCATCAAACTTGGCCGTCTTAGCTCAAGGACTCAAGGGTGGCTGTCTGTTTGCGCTCCACCTCAGCAAGGGACCAGTGCAGGACGCGATGGAATCAGTTCAGAAGGAGCAAGCCTCATCCAGTCGATCATGGGTGCTGCGCAACACGTTCATCGAATTTGTCGAAGATGGTGCAGATGAGTTCGCCAGCTGCTTGATGCGTGCAAGCTCAGACTCCGTTCTTTACGAGGGTTACTCACGCACGCAGGTGACTGAGCCACGGAAGCCTTGTGAGGTCAAGGTTGTCGAGGAGGCCAGTACCTTCGCTTCGGATGAGCCCATGAGTGACACGGACACTGTTCCCGACACCAATGGCGGAAAGTCTTTGCCGCTGCTGTGCTATTCCCACATTGACAGTGGGGTGAGCACTCCCAATGCGGCACCGGAGGGAAGCGACTTCGAGCTGTATGTCACGCGAACGCCAAGTCTTAGAGGCATGGATTGGCAGAGCAGATTCGAAGCAGCCGATCTGATTCCGAGGGACGAAGAGATTAGATCCGACCCCATGCCGGACCTCGTCCCTCCGATTCATCATCACAGCCACGCCACGTCATCAGAGGCTGAGCGCGGTGGAGCAAGTGCTCCCTCGAAGCAGGACCTGCGGAGGCTGGCAGCGGAAGTAGCCAGGCTGGAGCAGGAGAACAACTTGCTCCGCCGGATGGCGCAGGGACCGAAACAGGAGCCAGTTGCGAGTCCTTCTCAGCAGATCGGTGGCATGGCCTGGGCCATGGCATCGGCTGTGGACTTTACTCAGCACCAGGACTCCAGGAATGGCTGGCTTCAAGGGCTTGAGAGGTCTTCCTGCCACAACAGCCCTGCGATGCACGAGCACGTGCAGGATGAGTACAAAGCAGTTCAACACGGCGACTGTGCAGCCTTGCCGGAACCCTGGAAGACTTTCCGTTACCCTCGTGATCGAAAGCACCATCGTAGCAAAGCGGCGGGCTCGCGTCATAGGCGGCAAGCTTTTGCAGATGCTCCAAAACTTCTTCCCTGCACCCCCGGGCATGTGAGTTCAAGATGAACTGCTTGATTTGTACTTTTGTGAAAAGGGTACCCGAATTCCTTCACGCACCTCGCTCTCAGGGGCGAAGCCGGATTTGGCCGGTCTTGTACAGGGTTGGCATGCAACAAATGCTTGGAGCAACCGTCACCAGCAGTTCCTACATCTCCTAAGTGAGCAATCGCGTACTTGGCGCATAGCAGAGAAATTGCTGGGAAAACCACGGCCGATCGATTTTGAGGCAATTTGAGGCAGCTGTCCAACGTAGCATGACACTTGGCAGTATTCACCCTCACTTAGTTCCTTTGTCAGCCTGATTGCCCATCAAACTTGGCCGTCTTAGCTCAAGGACTCAAGGGTGGCTGTCTGTTTGCGCTCCACCTCAGCAAGGGACCAGTGCAGGACGCGATGGAATCAGTTCAGAAGGAGCAAGCCTCATCCAGTCGATCATGGGTGCTGCGCAACACGTTCATCGAATTTGTCGAAGATGGTGCAGATGAGTTCGCCAGCTGCTTGATGCGTGCAAGCTCAGACTCCGTTCTTTACGAGGGTTACTCACGCACGCAGGTGACTGAGCTACTAGAGCCTCCCGAGGCTAACGTTGCCAGTACCTTCGCTTCGGATGAGCCCATGAGTGACACGGACACTGTTCCCGACACCAATGGCGGAAAGCCTTTGCCGCTGCTGTGCTATTCCCACATTGACAGTGGGGTGAGCACTCCCAATGCGGCACAGGAGGGAAGCGACTTCGAGCAGTATGTCACGCGAACACCAAGTCTTAGAGGCATGGATTGGCAGAGCAGATTCGAAGCAGCCGATCTGATTCCGAGGGACGAAGAGATTAGATCCGACCCCATGCCGGACCTCGTCCCTCCGATTCATCATCACAGCCGCACCACTGGAGGAAGAAGTGCTCCCTCGAAGCAGGACCTGCGGAGGCTGGCAGCGGAAGTAGCCAGGCTGGAGCAGGAGAACAACTTGCTCCGCCGGATGGCGCAGGGACCGAAACAGGAGCCAGTTGCGAGTCCTTCTCAGCAGATCGGTGGCACGGCCTGGGCCATGGCGTCGGCTGTGGACTTTACTCAGCACCAGGACTCCAGGAATGCCTGGCTTGAAGTTTGCGGGAGGCGGGCGTGGGGGCGGGGGTGTGGGGATGTCAGGGCAATCAAGTGCACACGTCGGCTGTTGGAGCAGCAAGGTCTGATGGCACATAGTCGCAACACCGTTGATCTATATTGTAGCCCCCAACAGTCTTTGCGCATGGCAGCTGCGACGCAAGGATCCATCGAACAGCCCCTTGTTTCACCCTTAGTCATTGTCGAAAATCTGGGCCATGAGCCCAAACCCTCGGGACCGTCTCTTGCTTAGGCCGTATCGTTCTTTTTTTGTTGTTTGTGTTCTTTCTTTCTCTCGGTCCCCCAGAAACTGTTGCACGCTCTTGTGATCGACGGGTTTTTCTTATGCCCAGGGCCACTCCGCCATGCTAGCGTTTCTGCAGTCATTCTCAAGGTGCCTTGTAGGATGTTGACCTGACATTTTCTTATGCTCCCGATTCTTCTCACCCACCCCCAATCCCCCACCCCCCCACGTAAGGAAACCTTCCGCCGTGCCGGAGTCAGCGTCGAGACGCGCAAGAAGTCGAAAAGCGCCAAAGAAAACGCAAAAAGTCGAAGCGCACGAGAAACGTGAAGAATACAAAAGACGAGACAAACGCCAACGACGAGAAACAAGAAGACGCAGAGCGTCGAAATTCACAAAAAAAAACATGAGAGAATGCAGGTTTCGATGGCTGTTCTTTTTCTGGTTTGCCACTCGGTGCAGGACTTGTCGCCTACCCTGCACGTGTCTGGCGATGAGCGCATTCCGAGGATTTCTCTGTCAGCTTCCCCCCCCCCCACCCCCCACCCCCCCACCCCCCACCCCCCCACCCCCCCCACCCCACCCCCCCTCCATTCACAACAAACCAACAATGCAATTGGGTGGGGAGAGGTGCGCCCTGCATCAGCCCGGCCACAGCCAACCCAACCAAGCCATGTTAACATGCCCACTTCGTTTCACAAACAGCGCATCTGTTTGGGACTCAGCCCAGGCGGAAGATGAACAACAAATGAGACATCTGAATCGAAGCAAACTGCGTTAATAAGACAAAAGCTGGGCCAGCACAAGAAACAAAAGCGCTGTCCTCAAAACCTTAGTACCCCCGAAACTCTCCGAAGCCCTAGCCGCAAGAAGCATCGGGAATCTGTCGCAGGCCACGATCGCCTTGAAGTTCCTCGCCCGCTACCCCAGGTCCTTCATGCTTGATGGGTTCCTTCTTGGTTGCTGTTCGGACTTAAGGTTTATACATGCTCATACACTGTTTCTACTGTATGGAAGAGGCGGGGTTTTGTGCAGAAGGGGTGCTCTGAAGGTCCCTTGCAGTGCTGAGTCTGGCAAGGCAACCCTGTCTCTGTTGACGGTTGGTGGTTGGTGCCGGTTTTGGCTCAAGATGGGCCCGGCTGACGGCAGTGTAGATTCATAGTGTCGCTGCGCTCTTCCTTACCTGCCAGGAAAGAGAAAGATAATACATGTATCTTTACATATATACATATGTGCACATATATATATATATATATTATTTCTTGCCGGTATATGTGGAGCAAAAACTGGTGGAGAGCAGGTTGCAGGCACCTCAAGAATTGCCCTCGAGCAGAATGGAGCATGTGCTCAGGATGTTCCAGCAGCACTTGGGTACTGGACCAGTGTCTGTTGACTCCCTCAGCACCGTCTTTCAGTGCTGCGGGATACAGTCTTCAGATGCTGAGAAATTGCTCCGGCTCATCGACCATGCAGGGTATGGCCACATCACTTGTGAAGCTTTGGTTCAATTCATCTATCATCTTGAAGGACCCGCGCTACGAGGGGCGGACACTGCTCCTGAAGGTGATGACTCACAAACTCCAGAAGCGGCGATGACGCGAGACTTGCGGATGACTGCAGTCCAGTTCCAGCAATACACGGAGTTCCTGAACAGTAGTTTCCCCAGTTGCCATCTCGTTGCAAGGACCGAACTCCGTGGCATCACCTTGAAGCAGCTGGAGGACATAGAGTCCTTCGCAGAGCGGCAGCACATTGCCTGGCATTGGTGCAGCACTCGACGGGCTCCGCTGACCATGGAGACCATTAATTTGTATGACCTGAGCGCATGGGTCATCAAGCCTGCCACCTTCAAGCATGGTTGTGCCTTCGTGGAGCTACTTGTCGAGAGCGAACAAGCCCCAGAATGGTTCTGCAGCCACTGGTGGGGAGAGCCCATCCGCTGCTTCATTCGCGTCCTTGCCACACACCAGAAGTTGCGGCAACCGCTGGCAGAAGAGCCACCGCCCACATGGGCGTATTGGGTGTGCGCCTACGCCAACAGGCAGCACTCCCTTGGCGACGAGCTGACCTTGGATCCTCGAGATTCGAGCTTCTACAAAGCAATGCAGCTGTCCAAGGGCATCCTTCTAATTCTTGACCACCAAGCAACTCCCTTCACCCGGCTTTGGTGTGCCTTCGAGGAGTATGTCGCCCTTACGGAGATGGACCAAGGATCTCAAAGCTCGCGGAAGCTTCTGGACATCGGCACCACCCTGCCGGGTACAAGCAAGGCGGCGTTGCTGACGGACGGGCTCACGCCCGCAGAGAGCGCGGATTATCGCGGGGACCAGCTCCGCGTGTGCCGCCAGGCCTCCTTCCCACTTGAGGTCTTGGGCAAAGGACTGCTGCCGGAGCTCCATCTCGCACAGGCGTCCATGGATGCTGACCGACGCCACATCTTGAACTCGATTGCTGGAGCACCCGACTTGGAAGCAGACCCCCCCACAGCACACAGCAACTACACCATGGTCAACAGCCGCTTGGGAGGCATGTTTGCCCGTGCTGGCTGGGAGCAGGCATTGGTTCAGGGCAAGTTGGCATCCATGCCATTCTCAGAGGCACTGCGCCGAGATGAGGTGACGACTCTCACCTTCAATTGGTCAAACACGGCCCTGCGTCCACGGGACTGTGACTTGGAGGCGCTGGCCTTGGGCTTGCCACGCACTTTGGCGCAATTCAAGCTCATCATGGCCGATTTGCAGATGTCTTGGAAAACGAACGAGGACATCACAGACCTAGGCTTGGCAGCTCTCGGCGCCTTTCTCCCCGTGGAGGCTCTGGAGGACCTCCATCTCGGCTTCCCGATGTGTCCCAAAATTACCGGTTTCGGGATAGCTTCGCTTGTGGCACGCTTCCCTTGGAGTTCGATGACGAAGTTGCACCTCGACTTTGCCCTCTGCCAGGGTATCACAGACCCTGGCTTGGTGACACTTGGGCCATGCTTGCCCAGTACATTGCTCGACCTGTACCTCATCCTGTTTCATTGCAAGCATGTCACGGATGCAGGCCTGGCCGCCATCGCAGTGAACTTGCCAAGGCTGAAGAGCTTGCAGGCTTTGAAGTTTGCTTGTGAAGGTTGCACATCCATCACAGACCTTGGCTTGATCTCTGTGGGCGTGAACCTGCCCGTCACCAGTCTCACCGAGTTCCGCTTCCACGCCGGTCACCCCACAGGCATCCAAAACTCTATGTTGGCAATGACCGCCACGGCACAGAAGCTACAGGACTGGGCGCTGGCAATGCTCGAGCAGAACCCAGAGCTGCAACCAATAGTTCGTGAGCACCTGCCTAGGGCTGTGGCTGCCGCAGAGCCTGCAATACCTTCACCCTGCATGTTGGCAAGGATGCCAAGCGTCTCAGCTCAGGCGAGTGAGGAGAGGGGCATGGGCATCGTGATTGCTCCGGGATTCGGGTATAGACCAAGATACTGTGGGGCCTTCTCTCTGAAAAGCCTACCCCTAATTGGCCTCACAATTGCCAATTGCCACACGGCAAAGGAGGTGAGATTGGAGGGGTTCCCATTAGATTTGCAAGATGAGCATCTGGCGATGCACATTGCCGGAACCTTGCCGTCCACCCTGAAGAAGCTGAATCTCAGCTTCGAGGGATGCGTGGAGATGACCGACCGAGGTCTTGAGATCTTGGCCACTGAGCTTGAGAGGGCTGCGCTGCAGCATGTGCACTTGAGCTTTGGGAGTTGCAAGGGCATCACTGACCAGGGCTTGGTGAGCTTGCAGGCCAAGCTGCCCCTGTCGTCCTTGCTGGAATTGGAGCTGCTCTTCTCCAACTGCGAGCAGCTCACTGATTCTGGGCTGGCTTCCTTGCTGGCTTCCCTTGCGGATGTTGCGAATGCACGCTTGAAGCTTCTGCTCTTGGACTTCAGCAGTTGTCGGCAGTTCGCTGGCAAGAGCCTGGCCTCTCTGAAGCAGAGCCTGCAAGCCCATAGCTCCAGCCTCAAAGATCTGCGGCTGAGCTTCGATCGTTGTAGCGAGATCACTGATGCAGTTTTTTCCTCTTGGGTGGAGGCCCTGTCCTGCGCATGCCTGGAGACCTTCCGCTTGAGCTGCTGTGGCTTGGGGCTTTCTGACGCCAGCTGGGCCGTGCTCAGCGCGAATCTCCCCAGCAAGACACTGCAGCACCTCGAGCTCAAGTTCGCGAAGTGCACAGAGCTCTCAGGTAAGTGCTTGGTGCTGTTGGGAGGTAGCCTTGCATCGGCTCGCCTCCGGAGCCTCCAGCTGGACTTGTCACACTGTCCCATCACAGACGAGGGGCTGGCAGCTGTGAGGACGAGCCTCCCGCTGTCCTTGGAGGAGCTCTCTCTGCGCGTGGACGGGTGCCGCAGCCTCTCCGACCAGGCGCTGGTGGCTTTCGGACTGCCCTTCGAGAGCGACAAAAGCAAGTTGCGGTCCTTGAACTTTCACTTGACGCAATGCAAGCAGTTCACGGATACTGGCCTCGTGGCGTTGGGCCCGCTTGTCTCAAGTTGCCCACTCACAGAGTTGTTCATGGGGTGCTGTGGTTGCAAGGGCTTCTCAGATGCCGGCGTAGACTCATTTGCTCGAGCTTTGAGGAGCCTTCCTCTCCAGCGGGTCGTGCTGGAGTTCCGAAGCATCAAGAAAGTCACAGACGCGAGCTTGGCATCCTTTGGGGCAAACCTTCCAGACTCCGCAACAGAGGGCCGCCTTGACTTCTACCGCTGCAGTATTACGGGCATGGGGAGACACATGACAGAAGCCGGGCTGGAAATCTTGAAGAGATGGGCTGCTTGGTTTTGGCAGCGGAAGGCAGAGGGCTTGCCTACTACGGATCCACATGACAAAGGATCTGCCGGTGGAGTCACTGACTCTGACAATGAGCCTGATGAGAAGGGCGTTGCAGGCATTGCCCGCAACTCTGACTCAGTGGTGCAGAAGAAGTGACGACAGTGAGATCGAGGGGAGTTTTTGTGGTCTCCTTGCAGAGCAACGCAGACCTTGCAGGTGTGCGAGCTCGTGAAGTCGTGAAGAGCACGAGCTGGCACAGCCTGGAAACGTCAACTGAGACTGTCTGAGCCAAACTCAAGAAGACCGAAGGTGGTTGCTCATGCGTTGCTCACGCAGGGTTCCTCATCCAGGTTCCCGGCTTGAAGCAAGTAAGCGCCAGAGAGATGAACAAATTCAACTGTCAGCGCCAGGTGATGGCGTGGATGGCGGCGCTCATTCTCGGAGACCATCACTGCGCTCAAGCATATCCGACCTGTTTCAGAGTCAGCGTCACACACAGGCAGCAACATGAAGCATCGTAAAGGACGAACGCACTTGACAGGCAGACGATGCTCCAGGTTCCGTTTCTTGCAGAACTTCTTGACCGGCGTCCCTTCCTCAATGTAATCCTTGTCCCCGTTCCAAGCACATGCAGAACATGTCTGAAAACATCCCTCTCAACTGTTGAGGTTGTTACGAAAGCTCCCCCTCAAACTGCGTCAGCTTATCTGTACTAGGGGGACCCCGTTTTTGCGGCATTTTCGGTCCGGATTTCGAGGCTGCTAATCCCGGGCTGGTGCTGGGTGTTGGGGCGGCGTCCGCTGGGGGCCTTTTTCGAGCAGTTCTCGCTGGAGGCATGGCAGCCTTTTTATGGAAAAACGAGGGCCTGCTGATGCTGCTGATGCGTGGGTGCTGGCGGTCCCAGAATAAGGGGGGGGGGGGGGGGTGGCTGGGGGCATTTGCTGGCAAAAGGTGCGGCTTGCCTCAAAGATGCGCGTGGCAACAAGTCTTCCCTAACGTGAAGCCCCCGAGCCTCACCCGCAAACCCATCATGGGGGAGGGGGGTTTCGGGAGGCATTTGTTTGGCAACAAGTGCGGCTTGCCTCAAAGATGCGTATGGCCACAAGTCTCCCCGAACGTGAAGCCCTCAATCCTCAACCTGAAGCCCATCATGCAGGCAGCCCTTTCTGCAGACAAAGATGCGTATGGCAACACGTCTCCCCGAACGTGAAGCCCTCAATCCTCACCCTTCGTGGGCATAACTGTTTTGATATACTGACCTCTACAAATCTCCTCCCATCCAGATGTAGTCCAGGTTCTTGCGAAGCAGCGTCACGCAGCCCGATGATGATCATGGCCCCATGGCCATAGGGTTGGCTGGTGTTGTTCATACATTCGCGGTGTCATTCTCCAGGACTTCGCTCTATGTGGGGCACATGTAGGCAAGGTGGGCACTTTTCGAGAAGGTTGTTTCCTTCTTGTTAGGCGGCTTGCGTGGTTCACAGTTTAGGTTATTGAGTTGAGGCTCGATGAGTTGGTGGTCTTCATGGCCCAGCCATGGATTCTTGCGGTCAAATCCGTCATGACCTGAGCAACCTGAAGCGGCCCAACCTTAGGCCGATGCTCCAAAACTTCTTCCCTGGACTCCCGGGCACTTGAGTTCGACACGAACCGCTTGATATGCAATTTTCGGATAGGTCGAAAGAGTACCTGATTTCCTTCACTATCCACCTCGCTCTGAGGGGCGAAGCCGGATTTGGCCGGTCTTGTACAGCATCGGTTGGCCTGCAACAAGTGCGGCGAGCAACCTAGCCCAGCAACTCCTAAGCGAGTAGTCGCGTACTTGGCGCGGTAGCAAGGGCAATTGCTGGGAAAACCGCGCGATTGATGCTCCAGCAGCTGTCCGCCAGAGATATCTGGACACCCAAGCTTGAGCTTTCCCCAGCAATCATTTCAAACTCGGCTTCTCGGTTTGGCTCAAGGGTGGCTGTCTGTTTGCGCTCCACCTTGGCACGGGACCAGCGCAGGACACAATGGAACCAGCCCAGCAGGAGCAAGCCTCATCCAATCGATCATGGGTGCTACGGAACACCTTCATCGAATTCGTCGAAGATGACGCAGATGAGTTTTCCAGTTGCTTGATGCGCGCAAGCTCCGACTCCGTTCTGTACGAGGGGTACTCGCGTACGCGGATGACTGAGGTCCAGGAGCCTGAGCCCCAGGAGCCTCAGATCCCTGCGCCACGGGTGCCTCGAGAGGGCAAGAGCGAGGAGGTCAGCGCCGTCGCTTCGGATGAAGCCATGGATTCTGAAGCCGATTTCTGCAGTGACACGGAAACCAGCCCAGACACCAATGAAGGTGAGAAGTCTTTGCCGCTGCTGTGCTATTCCCACATCAATGACAGTGGGGCGAGCTCGCCCATCTCAGCACATGGGAGGAGCGATTTTGACCGACATGTCGCTTGGACCCCAAGTCCGAGAGGCACAGTCTGGCCCAGCACTTTTGCCGAAGCAGCCAGTCTGCTTCCGAAGGACGAAGAGATCAGATCCGACCCAGTGCCGGACCTTGTCCCTCCGATGCCTCCCAGCCACGCCACCTCATCAGCAGTTCAGTGCGGTGGCAGTAGCGCTCCTTCAAGGCGGGACTTGCAGAGGCTGGCAGCGGAGATAGCCAGGCTTGAGCGGGAGAACGACCTTCTCCGTCGGATGGCACAGGGACCGAACCAGGAGCCACGAAGCCACGGGGACGTCTCGCAGGCTGCGAATGCTGCGAATCAGGTCGGTAGCATGGCCTGGGCCACGGCTCTGATGCCGATGGGCTTTGCAGCATCCAGCAGCAGCTCCCAGATGCCCCACGTGGCCCAAGTGGCCCAAGTGCCCCCAATACCTCAGATGCCCCAAGGTTCGGCTGACACCTGGAGTAGTTCATATGAACCACACAGCCAGGATCAGGTGGATGCCATCAGCATGGTCCGACGCGATCGTTCCCGCAAGCAGGAGAGCGATGCAGACCCCGATGCGGAGTTCAACTCCCAAAGCAGGCCAGACCGTGGCACTCCCAGCCCGATGAAGGCTGTTGAGTGCGACGTGCCCATGGAAGAATGCACGACAGTGATGCTCCGTAACCTTCCGAACAATTACACACGAGAGATGCTACTTGCCATGCTTGACAATGAGGGCTTTCAGGCTCAGTATGACTTCCTCTACTTGCCGATGGACTTTCAGAGACGAGCCTGCATGGGCTACGCCTTCATCAACTTGGTAGACCCGGCACATGTTCCCAGATTTTGGTCAACCTTCAGCGGCTTTACAAGATGGGCCATACCAAGCAAGAAGGTCTGCAGAGTGAGCTTGAGTGGACCGCACCAAGGGCTTCAGGCCCACGTGGAGCGGTACCGGAACAGCCCTGTCATGCATGAAACAGTGCCAGATGAGTACAAGCCAATGGTTCTTCAGGATGGTGTCCGTGTGGCATTTCCGAAGCCCTCGAAGTCTTCAAGGCCACCGCGCAACCGCCAGAGCCATCGCGGCAATCGCCATCAGAGTCCACATGGACGTGGTGGGGCTCCGCATGGCAAGGCAGCGGCTTCACGAAGGCGGAGACCCGCCACCAATGCTCCAAGACAGCTTCCCTCCACCCCTGGGCGCGTGGGTTCGTGAACTTTAAGATGCACACTTTGACTTTAGATGAACTGCTCAATTTTCACACCGAATGACAATCTTGAGAATGCAAGGATGCCTACAGCACATCCGACATCCCCTCTCGCTCCCTGAAGCGATGCCGGATTTGGCCGGTCTTTGTACAGCCTGTTGCCTGCAACAAGTGCACCAAGGCAACAAGCCCCAGGAGCTCCTAAGTGAGCAAACGCGTACTTGGCGCGAACCGGAGCAATCGCAAAAAACCGAGGGTCAGGTCTCAACCCTGCTGCAAAGCACCGGTCCCTGCTCGCTGCAACGGCTTGAGGCAAACGCAAGACAAGGCATGAAGAGCTGGGTGTTGCCTGTTCAGGCTGCAGCGAACGATCTACAGCGTGCTGCGAGGACGCAATAGTTTGTTAATAACCAGGATCCATGTATTGACGGTGTAATCTGGTGTAAGACAATGTGGCAATATGTGGCACAATGCAGCTCCACCCTCATGATTCACGGCAAGTGGAAGGATCGAGCCGCGTAATGTGGATGTCCGAAAGAAGTCGCTTGCCTAAGTTGTCCCATTGCCATGTGTTTGCCGGGAGTTCAGTGTAGCAAGCTGCAGGTATGAAGAGTCCGCATCTCGGATCCCAGTCCATTCCTGGTGCCTCATGAGCGCATAAAGATGCAAGCGTGCAGTTTTAGGATGCAGGTTGCTTCTTTGATTGCGAGTTGCGTCCCGCAAGAGGCTCAAGAAAGCTCTTCAGGACATGGAGAATCGCCAGGATGAGGTGGCATGGTGCTCATGAACCAATTATACGTGTACTTATGGCCCACTTAGAAGCCCGTTAAGTGCCCTAGCATGGTTCTTCTGATAGCGCAGCCCTGGGGAGTCCTGCGCTTGGCCTGAAGGAGGAGGGGCCCGTAAACCATGACCTCGGCTCACTGCCCTGCACTCAGCGACCCTTTGAGTACAGGGCAACGGGCTAAATTAGGCTGACGGTGCAGCCTCGGTTGTTTTTTCTCCGTCCGCGCATGCGATGAAAGAATTCCCTAGAGCAGGCTTTATTTTCTGGCTTTGGTGGGGGTTTTTGATCCCAAAGCCACTGCAGCACAGACCTGTTGAAATTCAACCTTCCAGTAAAGCTGCAAGCAGGCAACCAGGGTGGAAACGAATAGTTGGCTGCTCTACTGGAGGCAGCTTCCATCAGAGTTCTAAGGCTTGAAGGCTGTTTATTATACAAACCCTCAACCCTCAACCCTCAACCCTCAACCCTCAACCCTCAACCGTAAACCCTAAACCCTAAACCCGAAACCCTAAACCCTAAACCCTAAACCCTAAACCCTAAACCCTGCACAAGAGAACAGGCCCAGGGCTTGGCTGGAAGTCGCCATCGGCGGTTCTCCACCTCAAAGACTTGTGACCGCCTCGGGAGCCCGAAGGCACCCAGCCCTCAAGGGTTTAGGGTTTCGGGTTTGGGGTTTAAGGTTTGGGGTCTAAGGTTTAGGGTTTGGGGTGGAGGGTTTAGGGTTCAGGGTTGCTTCCTCAACTCCAAACCCCAAATCCTCCACCACTCCGTGCCTTGCCTACCAGCCCAAACCCTGGGTTTTGGTTCTTGATGTTTCGTCCTCTGCAGTTCGCATCTGATCCATCTCTGGGAAGAAGGGGAAGCCCAGAACTGGACCTTCATGCCTGACAACCGAGTTGACTTTCTGTTGCCACGTCAAGGGCACCAGCAGTGGCCGCTGAGGTGTTTGTACTTTATGCTGACACCGCTGGCCTCCGAGCATTCCGTGTGTGATGTGCCTGTTGTCTAGCGTTGTTGCGGAGCTTGGTGGCAGTGCCATCAGGAGAACACCTTGTCAATCGGCAATATATCTGGCAAGTGTCCTGTGCACTTGCAGGTGCCCAAGACAGCGGAGAATTTCCGCCGACTCTGCACGGGCGAGCATCCAGGCATCTTGGGTTTCGTATCAGCAGGGCAGGGCCGTCATGCACAGTCAGATGCAGTCGGGCAGGAACCACAGCGCGTGGGAAGCCATTCCACTACAAGGGCAGCCTTCTGCATCGTGGCTGTGAGGGCCAGTATGACTTCAGCAAAACAGTATAACCATTAGCTAGTCAGCTCTTATCTTAGCTCTTAAAGCATCTTGAGTGCCCCGACGCAGTTGTCTGGTGAATCGAGGCATCGCATGATTCCTGGTCTGATGATCCAGGCAGCTGGGGCTCATGGATTATATGTTTCGGTCGCAGGACCGGACTACAGTAGCTTGAAAACTAGCTTGAACAATTTCCACTAGCTTCACGAACGTGTGAACGAGATGAGATTGTAAGATGTCCTGAGATGCACTTGCAGCAGGGCGGCGACTTCGAGAATGCCAACGGGCTGTGACCTCAAATCAACTGTCAGATGCGTCTTCTCGACCGAGTTTCCGAAGTATCCGCGTAGCTGTGGAAGTCGAAGTTGCGAGGACGGGTGGAGAGTCTGTTTGGTCCCGGAGATTTCCCGACGAAGGCTTCAGGGACCAAGTCTCCCGACGAGGCTCTGCTGAACTCGAAGCTAAGAGAAGTTGAGGGCACCTTAAATTCGTGTTCTCGATTCGAGTTGACAGGTCTTCTTTGCATGGCCAATGACGGCCCAAACACAAACGGGTCCAACTTCTTCGTGTCCTTTGCCGGTGCAGAACACCTTCACAGGCGTCTGCAGAGACGGGGTGGTTGTTTGAACCTGCTTTGCGACCTGAGCCTCTGGTCAGTGCATGTGAAGTCATGTAGGCAAAGTGCTCAGTTCGTTGACACTGCCTTGGCTCGAGTAGCTAGTGCCATCGCAGTCAGCAAGCTGTCAGTGTGCTAGCACCTGCGCTTTGCACTCCTAGCATTGCCAAGATGCCCAGACACAACTAATCGTAGCTCCGTACCTTCCCTCTCTCCATAGCAAGTGGATTTAGTGGGTGTGGCTAGAGGCCACGAGGTTCTTTCATCATGTCCGGCTCCTTGCCATGTCGCTGTGTGGACCCGGGAAGAAGCTAACTCCATGACGGCCACCGACTCAGTGCCAGTAGTGTGGCTTGCCCATTTTAATAAAATGCGGAGACGGTGCAGCGGTTCCAGCTGCTTCTGGTTGAGGCGTGTGAGTGCTGTGGCGGATGCTTCGTCGGCACCCTGCTGGTAGGCAAGCCGTGCTTTGGCTCAGGTTTGTTTCGTTTTGTCGTGGCGATGTGCCAGAAGAAGCGCGCATGCCGTCCAGGTACAGGGCTCAGGTACGTCGGCAGCCTGTTCCAACCCTCGTTGCAAGAGGCCTGCCCAATGGCCATGCTCCGCAGAGAATGTGAAGATGCCTTGGTGAGCTCCTGTTGCAGGAAGCGCGCGTGGAGGCAGCGGAGGCGCCCAGCACACAGCCGCAAGGATCCCATTGACTCGCCAGAAGCGGAAGCTACAGAAGCCAACTCGGGGACAATTTTGCAGAGTTCCGATGCTTCCAAGGATCGCTCAGGAATTGGGGCCCGAGGCACTGGTGCAGGGTGGTTTGAGTCCTGAATCATTGCAGTGGATCCTCAAGGCTGTGTTTGCTCGAAAGACCCCGCGGTAGGAAACTTAGGACGGAAATCATTGTCAACAGGTGTTGTGATCATCCCGGCAGGACGACCACTTTGAGCAGCCTGTTCCAGGCCTACTGACAGACTGGCAAGCGGTGTTCACCATGACCTCTGGTATTCGAATAGTCTCCAAGGTGCAACCAAAGCTCCTCAGGTTAAGAAGGACCAAAGTGCTGAGCTCAGAGAGCATGTGGGCTCAGTCTCTGATTTCCCGAGAGCTACATGAATATTCCTTCCCACTTGCTGCACTGGCTCACATCCATCCCATTCTCGCACCAGAAAGCTTGCAGCTTGGGTTTGTGGCGAGAAGCTGTATACTGTCTGCTTTTGACTGCAAGGTTGGCTCAACCATTCTAAGTCAGGAAGATTTCATATTCCAATCTCCATGGCTTTCTGGCCTTGGAGGTTCGCCTCCATACTGTTATGCTGGGCTTGCGTGGCTGGCGCCATTCATGTCAGCAAGACTTCTGAGCTCGTAGAAGCGGTGGCGCAGCAAACTGTGAATACGTCCTCCTACTTTCAGGAATTATCCGCTCGCGTGCGCAGCACCCACATGGCAGCTCATGGTTACCACACATCGGCGGACGATGACTGCATGCCGCAGTCGATGCGAAGGCATCTCCGCACTGGATCGACAGGCGATGTCGAGAAGAGGCTCCGCGAGAACAAGCCGGTCAGCTTCATTCGCATCGGAGACGGCGATGTCTTTTGTGTCAGCGGCGCAGCGGGGTCGAACCTGGAGGGCATCAGCTACGGAGACCACCAGGCCCAGTGCCAGGATCTAGCTACGTCTCTGCAGCAATTGGGCTCGCAGGACAGCTTTGCCCAAGCAGCTCATGGTCTTGCAGGGGTTTTGTGCGTCTGCCCTGCGTGGTTTCGCCTTTGGGGATGTTTTATGTAAACGGCGACGGGGCTTTCAGGAGATCATGACTAGTAGGAGAGGTTCATCATCGTATGTATTCTTCTTTGCCCAAAGCCAGAAGAGACTGGCATTCAGCACTTGGTGTTCCAGTCCCTGGCCTTGTCAGAGCGGCCTCCCCGCTTGACAAATCGACGAGGCGTGCTCAGACCCCCTCCCCTCGTGCCAGCATCACAGATCGACATCTCTGCAAACACAAGTTTGAGTAGGGCATCTCTTGTGCACACAGCGCATATGAATCGTCGGCCAGGTTGTGTACGACCATAGACTCGTAAAAAATAGCGACAGTTGCTGACGCATGAAGCCGAAAACCATGGATGTGGTTTGGTAAATGAAGGAGAGTAGAAAAGCACGTAAAGTTTTGTTGGAAGACTGAAGATATATGTATATACATCATATACACATGTATGTATGTATGCATGTATGTATATATGTATATACACACACGTATGCATTGTATCTCTCAGAGCAGCAGCTGTTCTGCACGTCAGAAAACGTATTGTTTCGAGGCGGCTGGATGGACCTCCTGCACTTAAAGCAATTCAAGCACTTGACGTCAGCCTCAAAGAGGTTTGCACGAGGGTTCAGGGGTTAAGGGTTTTCGGGCGATTTGTGTCATATGGTCAGGGTAGCCAGCTATAAAAAAGATATAAATAAGATCGCACTTGCTTTCAGTGCGAGTGCTCTCCCCGCCGCCCTGCATCATCAGCGTTCTGATTGCCGCTAGGTTGAATGTCCAGATGAAAAGCCAGTTCAGATAGTCCACGGCCCTTGTTGTGGGCACACTTCTGAGCCCGTGATATGGCTTCAGGCTGAAGGCCCCCCACTCCCAGCCCCCACCCGCATGCCCTTAAGATGGTTTTCGATGATTCCCTAACCCCCTTCAGGGAGCGTTTTAGGGGATCCAAAAAGGGTTAGCGCTCCGAGCTCGCAGGACGACTCCAACATGTATGTCTTGGTGGGCACGTTCTTCTTGTGCAGCAACGGAGTGGGGTCAGAGTTCGACAGCTTCCTCCAGACCCATGAGATGAACAGCAACTTTAAGGGCTTCATTACCTCGGTGTTTTACTTGGATCTTACTGGCAGAGAGAGCCCCGCTGGAAGTGGAAACTATGGCAGTCCACCAAACCCGGTTGTTCCGGCAACGTTTCCTTCCTTGGTCGGCCGCAAGGTGGTGGTTATTGGGCCCGAGCACCTGCGCTCGCTCTCGAAGACCCTAAACACCGCTAGCTTCCTCGAGGCTTCCAACGCAGCAGATCATGTGGAGGACATGGTCACGCACATGAAGCACGAGAGTGCAAAGTGGCCACAGGAGAATGTGGTTTTCCTCGTGTCTGGAGGGTTTGGTGGCCGGCTAGCAATCCTCAAAGCATTTAAGGAGTTGGGGCACAAGGACAGCTTCATCGACACCGGGGCAAGCCTGGACGGCTTTGCAGGCCAAGAGAGCCGCAGCTTCAATCAGAAGGGGCGCCTGTGCAAATTGCTGCCCCAGTTTATGGCTCCGGGCCTCTGTACCTGCGATGGTAATGACTGCCATGCGGCTTGAGGCTTGTGCAAAAAGGGTTTAGGGCCTTGCGGTCGTGCCCGGATGTGCCCATGGCGAGAGGGATCTGCCTCATGTTCAGTGGAAGGTCGTGAGCTCTACGATGCTGCCTGGCAGGGCGACTTTGATGGGGTTTTTGATGCCCTTGAGGCCTGGGCAGGTGCTTAAACTGGCCTCGCTGCAGCTGCCCGCTGTCTGCAGGCGGGTGGGGACCCGTACGCAAAGTACGGCGTCCGCAAGATTACGGCCAGTTCCCAAGTGGCTTGCAGCGTTCCAGCAAGGAGAAACCTCTGAGTGCTCGGATCTCACTGAAGCCCTTGACACATCCCTTGAGGCCTTGCACGTGGCTGCACGAACTGGCAACAGGCAGCTTCTGGACATGCCCGAGGCTTACAGGAATGCTCATATTCAAATGTGGGGGGGACAGAAAATAGGGCAGGGTAACTTTTTGGGGTCCTGATTACAAGGGGATCCTACTATTTGGGGGTCTATATAGGGGGGTCCCTTACATTTTCGTAAACCCCCATGTCCGTTTGAGCTTCGAGCGTGCCGTGATGTGCTGGGGCACCGCACATGACAGGCTGCTGACGTGGGAGAAGGCGCCCAAGCCGCAGCTCAATGTGCAGAACAAGGCTGCAGGGACCAGGGATGTTCGTATTAGAATCAGAGGCATATGAGAATCATAGCAGTGGCACTAGCATGATCATCATAATCGATATCATGAGCACCACCAGAACTGGGCCTCCGGCAAACTAAGTCGTGTCTGAATCGCCAGGATGGGGAGACTCCGCTGTTTGGAGCCGTGATCGAAGGCCATGTCGGAACCACCCAGGCAGCGTGTTCATGCAAGACTGCAACGTGCTGCGTGAAAGGTCCTTTTAGATCATTAGGGTGGGTGCGAACACTTTTGAAACCCTTTGTGAGCACTTGGCCCTCTTGAGCAGCCCGAACATCCGACCGTATTTGAGCAGATGATGTTGAGGAAGGTCTAAAATTCACCCAATGCCCTACTGTAAGTGCTGAACTCCAAACTCAGTATTGCCCTAGTGTTTCACTCCCAGATGAACCAGCTCCTCGATGTCTCGCCCGAGGCGCTGGTCGACGCAAGAGCAGATGTCAACATCAAGGACAATGAAGGCGGATCCTTGGCAGCCCCCCCCCCCCCCCCCCCCTTGTGTCCCCCCCCTGCGCCCTCTGAAGGTCGATCTTTGCTGTCCATTGCTCGTGAACGTGAGCGCCAGGAGTGCTAGTGAAGACGAAGGGCTTGACTTGGCAGAGAGGGAGAGAGCTATGGGTTGTGCAAGCATTGGGCTGTCTTAGCGCTCAGGGCTTCTTGTTCAGTGAGCAGTTGAGGAGCATCAGTTGTGACCTCGCAGGACTTCGTCGACTTTCTCACAGCCAGCGGTGCAATCGATTGAGAAAAAGCCCACGTGTGCCAGCTCCGGGCAAGTGAACGCACCTCCTCAAACTTGCAAAAGCGTTGGACTCCGTGCATCTCATGATTTGACCCGCCCTCGCCCCTACCTTTCAGGAAGCATGTGGTCTTCGGAGAAGTCTTCAGTGGATTGGACCTGCCAGGAACTCTGAAAGCCTGTGTCGTCTTTGGGTGCTTGCGGAGCTCAGACGCTGTCCTGCTAAACCCTAAACCCTAAACCCTAAACCCGAAATCCGAAACCCGAAACCCTCAACCCTCAACCCTCAACCCTCAACCCTCAACCCTCAACCCTCAACCCTCAACCCTAAACCCTAAACCCTAAAACAATTCCTAAGATTAGACGAGCTGGAGAAGCTTGAGACCAACGAGGAATGCAGGCCAGGGTCGATGTCCTGGTCCGAACATCAGGGTCCCGCTGTATCCCCCCCAATGAGGTTTCGGGTTTAGGGTTTCGAGTTTAGGGTTCAGGGTTCAGGGTTTGGGGTTTAGGGTTTAGGGGAATCTCTCTTAAAACGACCCACCCGCCCTCCGCCTCGCGCAAAGTGTGGGGCACAACCCTGGGCCCTGAACCCTACAAAGCCCACCCTGAATTTTCAAAAAAAAACAAACCCAATTTGAGGGTGTGCTGAAGAGGCCCCTGGTGGATTGCGTGATCGCAGACTGCGGAGCCGATCAGCATTCCATCACAGAAGGCGCAGCGCGCTTCTTTAGGGTGTGTTTGGGGCGTTTCGGGAGAATTCGGGTGTTTAGGAAGTTGAGGTCCGAAACGTAAGCAGAACCCCCCCTCCCCCCCCCAACAAAAAAAAATGGCGAGTTTGTGTGTGCAAGTGAGACAGGGCCTCATGTGCCCCTGCAAGGCGCCGCATAGCCGCCGCCTCCGGCAGTCGAGCACCCAAAGATGGTCTCAAGCAAAAAAAGGTCCCGGCTTGCGGTCTAGGGTTTGGGGTTTGGGGTTTAGGGATTAGGGCTTAGGGCTTAGGATTTAGGGTTTAGGGTTCATTAGTTGACCGTCTTTTTACGAGTCAAGCACCAGCCTACGCAGTGATCCGAACCTTGAGAACCCAAGATGACAACCCCGAGGCCTAAAGACCCAGTGGGGTAACAAGGCCAACGCGTGTGAGGTTTGGACTGCCGATTACACAACCAGGAGTATATCGGAATAGCAAGGAAGCCTCGGCCTGTGGACTCATCGCACGGTCTTGGCCCAAGCAGGTAGACAGGAGGTCATGTTGATCATGGTCGGGAGGGGCATCACCATGCACCACCACAAGCGCAGCGCCGCAGAACATGTCACAGCTCTGCGCAAGCAGCATGTTGTCCGGCTAGAGCAGCATAAGTTTCACTGGGATTCGCCGGCACAGTGACAATCATAGTAGGCAATAACAAATAATAGCTGTTTCTGTGTAGTGCTGGCATAAAAGGATGCCAGATCGGCTATGTCCGCCGAGGCAGCTCTTAAGTTGGCGTGTCAGCCTCCATGGATCCAGTGTCTCATCGGTGATGTGTTGCGCAAGAACGTGGGAAGGGTTGGATGCAGCCTCAGCCTAGCATTCGGCTGGAATGGCTGAAGCATCCGATTGTTCGCTCGCGACGTGCATCCTTCAACTTGGGGCTCAAGTTCCGAGATCAGACGCGTGGGATGATGACCTCAAGCCAAGGTCCCCATAACCTCAACGGACATCACTGTCATTCCAACTCCGGGTTCCGGTTCCCTTGCATATATGATAGGGCATCCTTTGAAACATGGTTCCCCCGAATAGGGACGCTGCTTCTGAGCAACCCCCCCCCCCCATGATTTTTGTGCTTCTGTGGATCTGAGCACTGCAATGGCTGGGGAACGTCGCGAGTGGGCAGGTGCCTTTGGTATCCGAGCCATGCCTCGAGTGACGGGATGATGCTTTCATCTTGAGGGTTTTAGGGGTTTAGGGTTTAGGGTGCATGTCGGTTTCAGGCTTCGTTACTTCTGTTCAATGAAGTCCACAGCGAAACAAGCCCGGGCTTCCTCAAGTCTGCACGCCGACCTCGCCACGCTACATCATCCAGCTCTCCAGTCTCAACCAATAAACCCCAAGCCTCGTGAGTTGAACTGGCCGCCACATGTCCGAGGTCCCACCTGCACGCATAGAGGACCTTTACGCGAGGACCAGGGTGATCTCTTAAGGTGGGGCTTGGAGGCGTCATTGACGGGGGAAGCACACCCTTGAGAAGAGCCGCCCGCGATATAGCACTTTATCTGTGGGATGTACCGCAGCACCCGCGTGAATCATGCGCCCACTCCCGAACATGATTGACCCACAGGAACTCACAGGGCACAAGAGTCAACCCTCAATTGAAACAAGGCGACGCTTTCATGAGTTGTGGCCATGTAACGTGTCTTTCATGTGCAGGACAGATGGAGACCAGTTCGCTGGCATCAATCGCCCAACCAGCGGACCGCGGTATGAGGCAGGGCGCGCTCCGAAAAGACACACCCTAAGCCCCTGAACCCTGACCCTAAACCCTAAACACCATCCGCTCGGATAATTCCAGTGAGAGAGAGTATGATGTTGCGCTTGCGAGGAAGAGCTGGAAAAGGGCACGGCTCCTTTGCAGCCTCCGCCTTGGCTGCATCACTGGGCTTGGGCCACACCTTGCGGTGCGAGATCGCATAGTCAATACGAATGCAGCCCCAGAGAACAAGGTGAGAAAGTACATCGATTTTCGTTTTTACAGTGACAGCGCTGGATAGGAAGGCGATAATTCCAGGTCAGATACCCTGGATGTCTTAAAGTCGAGGCCTGCATTTTTTCTGACATGATACCCCGCTCCCCGAGGTACGCTTGATTTCTAAATTCGCTTTTTGCTTAGTTGCAGGGCTCTTAGGCAAAACTGATTAAGCTACTCAGAGGGGGCGCGGTTTAATTTAGTTGGGATGAGGGTGTGGGCAGGTCTTTGAGGATTTGAGTGGAGCTCGGGAACCCCGCCAGAAGCCCTTCTTGATTTACTGTTGGGTCTGCTGTGGCTTGGGGCTCCCTAGACTGATGAAACCAAATTTCTTCATACTTAGTGACGGCAGATGCCAAGATCTAAGCCCAAGCTGACCCTGAATTCCTCAGTTTCCTACGACCGGAGGCGTCTAAAATCAGAGACAAAAGTTTTCCTGTACAACACAATGGAAGGTCCTTTCGAGAAGCTGCCAAAAGGTGTTGCAAAGGGCTTGTGCAGTTCAAGCACTCTTGGACATTCGATTGCGAACCGAAGCCGTCATGGGTGCATCATTGCGTTTGGGACTGCAGCATTTACTTACAGTAGCCCCCAGCCTTCGAACTGGGCGGAGCATGGCACAGGAATGGAGCGAGTGCGCACCCTCGCCGAGGATTTGCGTGAGGTCAACGAGCATCGCAAGGGCCGGTCGGATGGCGGCCGCGCGCGCATCTTCCGAACTCATTGCCTCTCCCGGCTTCGGGAGACGGCAGAAAGCTCTGTCGATGATTGCCGCGACTTCACTGTGGCGCTCCACCGAGCCGAACGCGGTTTGATTGCCATGGACATCTCTGCATGCGGGCTGACCCTGACACAGCAGATAGATCAGGCCCTGGAGCAATTCTGCACTGACCTTCGCCGACTTGAGGCAGAGGTCCTCGATCTGGACCGCCGTCGGATGGAGCAGCTGCCTTTCCAGCGGATCATTGGGGCCAGAGTGTCTCCTCACAGAAAGCTGGTCACTGTACACATCCAGACCTTTAGTGGGGCAGAGTTCCAGGTCAGCTGCATCTTGGTCGCATTGTCGACTTGAGCTTCTGCTTTCGTTGACTTGGCCTTCTGTTTGCAAGCCTGTTTCGTGATGCCCAAGGTGGCCTGGACGAAAACCTAGTTTGCTTGAAGGAACACATCCATGCAAGTGGTGGTCCGCGTGCGAGAGACCAGCAACTGGTGTGGTCGCGTGGTGAGCTTGCGTGGATTCAGGACTTGGAAACGCGAATGAGCGACTCATTCTCCCTGTTCTACCTCGGTATAACAGAGACTTGCCTTTGCTGGAGGCAGTTTCCCAGACTTCAATGCTGCTGTTGCAGCAGTCTTTCTGAAGGGGTGTGGACTCGATCGTCTGTGATCTTCATGTTCACTCATGAGCAATACCTGACAGTAGGCATATGTAGGCATGCTGTGCCTTGCACTTGCTGCTTTTGAGGATGGAGATTCTGCGATCTTGTATTACGTGCGTTTCTGTCATCAGTGCCGAGGCGCTGCGGGCTCAAACAAGCTTGATAGCTGATGTTCCATCATGACATATGCCGACAGGGGGTTGTGCCCTACACCTCTAGAAGTATGTTTACCCTAAACCCTAAACCCCAAACCCTTATGATGTAGATGTAGATGCTGCCCTGGCTCTAATCGGGAGGGATGTTGAAGGACAGAGAGCTGAGCTTGCGAGAGCTTGGCTGTCAAGATTGGATGTGACGTCGATCTGCACGAAGATCAGAGAATCACCTCTTGAACAGGTTGACTCTTCTTGACATGCCCCCAAAACCCCAAAGCAAGCCTTTGCTTCCTTTGATGCGGGCTCGTCGAGCTGCGGAAACCTGCACGAAACTTCTGGATCCGTTTCGGGATCCTCAAACGGTGATTCATGACTCGCCGCCACCTTTGGTAAGGCGAACCGGAGGCCAGGAACTGACAGCATAACGGCATTGCGCAGGTCGCCTCGTTGAACACATGACAAGGGCTGGCGTCAAAACAGAGTCAAAACAGTGTGTGACCGAGACGGTGCTCCCACAGCGGCGGCCGTGCAGTAGCCTAGCTCAAACACCTTCGCTGTGCTCGACAAGTGAGAAAGCAAGGTGCCAGGAATGCTTAAGGACGCTGTCCTTGGTTGACAGAGAGGAGACGGAAAGGACACCCTTCCCGATGTAGTCCGCAGTGCGCCCGTAGGTCAGGGCCGGGACCGCAATAGTGCCGCAATGGCATGTCATTGCACCAGACTTGATATCCTCTTGTCACACAGGCCTTGAGAACATACGGCATACAGGCAACAGCACCCTCCTTCTCGGCGAGGCGTCTCACCACGTGCATTCTGCGCGTGGCTTACGTGGCAGAGATTTGCTCGCCCATCCTCCTGGCCAAGTACGTGCATCCGTACTTCACGCCCGATCAGGGCGCAGTTGCCGAAGAAGCCAAGTCTGTGATGATGCTACCGGGCTTCATGCCCTTGACCGTGTAGTCCTCGATGACAACAGGAGTCTTCCGACCTGGAACCGCAGTGGTCGAAATGTTGTACAGCTGGCCAGGCAGGTGGTTCGCACCAAGGAACCAAAACGATGGCCATCTCCCCAAAGCTTTCAAAGGGCCCAGCCTCCAGACGAGCCCACCAGCTTCCCCGCGAAGAGATGCGTGCGTGCCATCTGCTCGCATAGACAAGGTCAGACGGGCAGCCGTTGCCGAACAAGCCTGAAGGATAAGTGTGGGCTACGTCCACTTCCAGAAGCCAATTCGAAACGACTGGGATCTCGGCCTCCCTCAAACCATCCCCAACCATCCTCAAGCCCTAAAGCCCTGTAAAACCCCAAGCCCCCAAGATATCCCAAGATGCTCGGGCACTCCACTGCTGTAGGTGCCTGCCGATGTGTGGAATGTCATGGGCGTGGGGTCCGGTTTGGCTGCAGCGCATGTGGCCAAGAACGCCCAGACTGCCTGCAGTGTGCAGGGCCGTGCTCTCCTTGCATGCGTGGCATCCGTTTCTTTTTAGAGAAGTTTTTAAAGCCGGATTCGCAATACGTAATTATGGCGGCGCACTGTCACTGTTGCAGTCCGTGGTCACGTCCGTGCAAGTCTGTCCCGTGGACCCCATATGTTGCAACATGTTGCCGAGTCAGTACAACACGTTCCAGAGTCAGCTTGGCCAAGGTGTCGTTGTCCCCACTGTCACGGGCGAGCAAGCCTGTGCAATGGGATATGCAAGGTGTGCGGAGAAGGAGAATGAGTTGCATGCCATTCTTAGTGTAAATGTTCTAGGCAGCATGCTCTCTGAAGGAGACGGCTGTTTGCAGACTTCTGCGTAGCGCACGGATACGCACGGTGCAGCCGTGCTGAGTAGTTGCCACTTACTTTGCGTCTGGCAAGTGAGAAACACTTCGCAACTGCCTTCCCCGGATTGCAGAACCTAAGCCTCGTGAATTCTCGATGTAGCTTCGGATGGCGGTTGGGATGTGGTGACGTGTGGTGACTGCATTCGTGGCATCCAGGTAATTGCTTTGGATGGACATGCATGGGGGCCATGAGGTAGAGAACCCAGCCTGCCCACACACATACTGGTGCGCATTGCTTGACGGGCTCAGGCTGTACTCACTCGCAACTCCGAATGGCTGGAAGGTGGGCATTCTGCTGGAGGCGAGCAGCCGGTTCTGCAGCTTCTTTCGATCCATTGGGCAGCGAATGCTTTCATAAGAAAGACGTCCAGCCCTGAACCTATGGACCCTAAGACTTGAGCCGAAATCCAGAGCATGAGGAGCTCGGTGTGAGCTATGACGCCCACGTCGTCAACATCGGCTGCGTGCTGAGATCATTTGTCCGGCTGTCCCACAGCCCCCCCACTTGAAAGACCTGAAGCGTTACTTGAAGGTTCATGTGAGGGTATACATAAAGCTATGCGTATATTCTGCTTTTATAACGTGTAGTCACACTTGTGCTGTAGTTACCCTTGAGCCGTCAAGTAAAGTGCAGATGCTGTCCGAGATAATGGCCGTTCGCTGAGGAGCTGGCAAGCAGTTTAGCTCCGGCTTTGTTGGCCGCCGACCCAGGTGTTCGCACCATAAGACTAAGGGGAACCGGCAGAACTATGGAAAGCTGCTTGCTCACTCAGACTTGCTAACCTAGATGGTAGCAAGAGGTGCCAATCCAAACTCCAAGATTCCAGCCGGGACCTAATTTTTTAAAACATGTGCCTGGATTGATGGTGGCTAACCGGCTCGCTTGCCGGGCATCCGAGAGCTCAGGCATTGATTGATCATGATGGTCCGGATGGCAAAGCCGTAGCCATCATGGACAGCGGAGTTTCTGTGAGCTGCCCTAAACCCAGAAACCGTAAACCGGATGCCCTCTTCCACCGGACTTGCCGGCCAGGAAGCCGCTGCCATCATGATCTACCTCGTGGAGAAGCACCGCTGCGACTTCCTTCCAACCGATGTTAGGTGCCGAGCATCTGTTTAAGCCTCCCTTGAGCCCTTTGAACCCTCAGCCGCTGGACGCTCTAGTAAGAAGAGGCTCCGCTGCGAGTGCTTACAATGGCTCTTCTGGCAAACTGGTGGGCAGGGGCCGGGCCGCCATGAGTTTCCAGAAATTGCTTCGGCAGCAAATTTCAAATTGAGCTTTGCTGCAACAGAATCGAACCACCTGCTGCAATCCATCTTCTTGCCCTTGGATGCCCTTGGCTGTGAGCCAAAGGCCACTGACCGGAAACTTTGGCCACTTCAAAGTTTATGCACCCGCTCATGAGGCCCATGGCTCGGAGTTTTTGGGCTCGCATCGGCATATTCATGTGATTCAGTTCGTTTATTTTATTACGGGAAGATGAAGATTAACGTACAAAAAGAGCCCCATTGTAAATAGTACTTTGGGGCCATTAAATTTAACAAAGAGTTCCATGGAATATAACTAGAGTAAAGACGCATGCGGCCCTTTTAATATACTACTTTTTGGGCCGCTAGTGTAATACTTGGCTTTCGGTCGCCAGTCGCCTTCTTTTTGCAGGTGGATGCTCGCAACTACGGAGTTGCCAGATATGGCATGGAGGTGCTGCATGCAATGTCTCTTTCATGAAGAGAGTTCGTACTGCGCAGGTCCAGCGACTTTGTTCCGTTTTGGCTTTTGCCTCAGCTGCCGCAGCTCTTTTGCATCCCTTTAGGGTCCAAGCGGGCGTTAGGAGAACATCGCTGAACAGAGCATCTAGTTCCCGTGGGCACAACGTGCAACGTTTTCTTCGTATCAAAGTGAAGATGAGCCTCCAGATCTTTATGTATCGCTTGGTGATAGACTCGCATGTAACTCTGCAGTCCTTTTGCCCTGCCGATGTCAGTTTCTCGCTGGCTGTTGGTCAGGATCGACACCTAGCTGGGTATGGGGACTTCACCGGCAGCCCAGAACTGCGTCCTCAAGGCACGTGGTACGGTGCCACTTCAAGCACGTTCCTGTGTGAACGCCTGGACATGTCATGCATGTCCTTGATACTTACCTGCCTGTGTGAAGGCCCCCGACAGTATCTGGCCAGCATCTCGGGCTGGTGTGCACATGATGCACATATCATGGCACATACCTCCCGCGTTCACTGGAGATCCAGGTTGGTAACAAGTACAGCATCGCTGATATGGCCCCTTGGAGTTTTCTGAGAGTGTCTTCAGGAGCTGTGCCAGTTGTGCCAGCTCTGCAATGCGACAGGCCTGCTTTCCTTGGGCCTTCATGTTGTGGGGCCGGGAGCTGATGGACTTCTGCAGAGCCACCAGAGCCACCCCACGCCAACCCCGTTTTCACAATGTTTTCACTGCATTCTGAAGGCAAGGGCTACAATCGCCCTGGCCAGCCAGATGCGAAGGATGTGTCGCGCTCGAATCTTTTGATGGACCTTCTACTCTGTGCTACTCTGTGCCCGGGGTAGGACTTTCTGAACGTGCACCAATACACCCACCTCAAAGCCTGGGTGGTGGCGAGCTGAGGCTTTTACCACGCCGTTTCTTAGGGCCTTCCTTCCTTCGCCTTCCCTGCTAGACATCCCTTGGCCCGGTTCTTTCAAGGACCGGATTGCAGAACGACCTGCGGTGCAGCGCGGTATCCGAGTCTGTGCTGGGGGGCCAAGCTGCGTCCACATGCTTACGGCGGTGCTGTCTGTTAATTGTGCAGCACATGGTTTCAGAGTATAACAGAGTGCTGCATGAGAAAAGTCTTTCCTTCATTTGCATAAAAAACATTCTTTGCTTAATGCAACGTTGAGTGCTTCGCCCCCCCAGTCTCCAACGCAAAAGTTACGGCATGGGGGCGAGAACAGAAGCACCAGGTAAAGAGGAATCTTAGACTCCGCGCACCTCAAAAGGGTACCCTTAGGTCCTCTTCAAGGGGCCCTTGGGGAAGGGGGGGGGGTGGGCAGGATGCAGGTGAAGTTTCACCCTGCTTTCTTCGATGTTTTGCCCACTCAGATGGTAGTCTCACGCAAGGCTGCAAGCTGCATACCCAGCCCTCCGGCCCAGCTAGCCGAAGCCAAATGATAGTTCAAAAAGGTCGCCCCCCCCCCCCCCCCCCCCCCCACCCCACCTCAACCCTCGTCGGACCTTCAGAGGAAGAAAAATGCCCAAAGGCCAGCATCCTTCGCGAATGGTATGAGTCCAGCAATGCAATCTTTCGCACTATGTCGTCTGCATACACACACGCAAACACACATACACACGTACACACATACACACATACACACATACACACATACACACATACACACATACACACATACACACATACACACATACACACATACACACATACACACATACACACAGACACACATACACACATACACACATACACACACACACACAACACACACACACGTACACGCATACACACATACACACATACACACATACACACATACACACATACGCTTACACATGCACATACACATATACATACACATACATGCATGCATGCATACATGCATGCATGCATACATGCATACATACATACATGCGTACTGATACATACATTAATACATACATGCGTGCATACATACGTGCATGCATGCATGCAGACCCACACAGGCATGTACTAGAGAGAGAGGTAGAGGTTCATGTACACATAGCATTGGTGTACCAGAGAGCATGACGTGCTTGCAGATATTGTGATGTGGGATCGGAGGCAGGCTCGCCCAAACCCTGGCTGAACAAGGAGATGGCGTGCTTGTCTTGCCTACACGCATGTACGACATTTGAGAAAGCATGATGCATCGTCTGAATTATCGAACGTCAGGACAGAAAACCCAAGCTGTAGCAGCTGTCCTGAGCGCTGGGAGCTGCGGAAGAGAAGCAAAAGGGTCGGCAAGATACCATGAGGTTGCAGTTCGTCTTGCATGGATGGGTCTGCAATAAAGTCCGCAAGCTTGGCAGGCAGATGCCACGCCAAATGCTGAGAGCAACCTCGAGGCATCATGATCTCGCGGAGACTGTAGCCTTGTGCATTGTTCAGAATCATGTTGTTCTGGTGGGCAATCGGATACGACTCGGACCGAAACCGCAGGGAGCAAGTGCTTCTGGAGGCCCCAAAAAACCTCTTGCAAACCATTGGGGTCTGGGGCACCTGGCTTCTTGCTCTTTAGTAGAATAAGTAGCTCAGGAGCATCAGGTTTTTCATTGAGGTTTTTCATTGAAATCAACTTTTGCATCCATCTGGGGGATGCCCAGTGAGGGCACGGCATGCGCTTCAACGAGCCTCAGGACATTGATGACAATGACGACATCGACTTTGCGGCATTAACAGAAGTTGCTGGCTAAGCCAGATAATCAAGTAAGACTGTGATGTGCACCTTCGACGTTATGCTCTGCAACCACGTGCAGAGGCCCAACACCAAGCTGGTACTTTAGAAGGCCCGGGGCAGCGTGTCTCCAACGATTCGAGCTCTCTGAGTGAATGAGCTGCAGGCGCTGATGCGGTGAGAGCCTCAGGGATGCGCATAGATCAAGTTGCTTCGAGCTCCCATAGGCAGAGAGCCTGAGAATTCAGAATCCTTAGAACACCACGGGGCTCGGACCATGCTTTTAGCAGGATCGGAAGAAGCGGCGGGCTGGGGCCAGAGAGCGGGCACCTTGGGGAACAGTCGGCCGGGCTTAGCTTGTCAGTGCCGGATGTTTCCGGTCGAGAGGTCTGCCAAGCGTCGGAAGCGCCAGAAGCGAGCCGGCCTCGGACATTCGCCAACTGGAGAAGCTTTTTGGCTCAATTTTGTTCCTCATGCTGCTCAAGGTGAGAATGATCTCATCTGCGTCAAGCAAGCCGGTATTGTGCGGGCTCTAAGTCTGCAACTGACAAAGTGCACTGCGGGTTTGGAACATCTTGGAACCCGTCAGCAATGTAGTGCCTTGCCACCATGCCCTGCTTGACGCTACTCTCATTGTTTTGCATGAGCTGGGCAAAGCGTATGCATATTTGCTTCACTAGGCACTTCCTTCTCTCAAAGATGTCTTGAAAGGGGCCAACAAGCCTGCTGCGCACTCAGCAGAAGCACTCCCGGGCCATTCTGCCATGACATCTCGCAGGGAAACTCATGAATCTGGCAGGCGCCCGTCATCCCATCACTCAAGGAGGCCACCCCTATGAAAGCTGTTGAAAGCTTCCTTTCTCGGGGTTTCATGCCTGTTGAGTCATTGTTGAGGCTCTCCAAACCGCGGGAGCCGAGCCTGGGAGCGCGACGCCCGAGAGCTTGGTGGCGAAGGTGCCACGGCCAGTGCCATTTTCTGTGTTCCGTTTGTGCCAATTACTGTGTTCCGTTTGTGGCCCTGGATGGAAGAATGACCGTGATTCAGAGCAACCGGATGTGAGTATGGTGAGTATGTTCCATGTTCCATGCCATGCGACGCCGTGCGATCCCATGCGAGGGCGAGTACATGCTTTTGTTGTCTTCGCAGCAAATGTCTGAATGGCGGTCGCTTAGTCTTTGAGGTACGCGTATCCGATTTTGCTTCCGTCCTGGCTTGAACTTGCTGTGTGGCAGGTAGATGGCAATGCCGTTCAGGCAGAGAGTGCTCCGCAAAGCAGCGAGCCCTCGGTGCTTCCAGCAACAGCTGCTGGAGGCGTCTTCTCAGAACCAAGATGTGCCGACCACGCAAGCTTTCGGGATGACCTTGGCCCTGCACGTGACTGCGCGTGCGACATCGTAGCAGGAGGAGCAGAGCAGCCTTCCGCGCACAGGAACGCCATTTCCTACGAGGCCCGCGCTTCGACGAATGTGGCAAAAGCAACTCCCCTCCATGCTTGGCCCATAAGGTGTGCTAGCGCCATGTTGTGAGCTTGAGGACGTGGATGACCCTCCTGAGCAAGCACCGACATCAGAGGCTGCGACCTGAGCAGCCTTGGAGCGGATCAAAGGGCAAAGAGTCGGCAAAGATTCCAGTGATTCCAGCTGCCCCAAGGCCGCGGATCAGGGCACCGATCGGGGCACCGATCGGAGCACCGATCGGAGCAGGCTCAAGGTCGCCATCGCACGGGTTGCCAAGGACTCGGAGAGAAGAGTCCGGGACCCCAGGTGGAAGGAGAGGCTGCGCACCTCTGGAAGCTGAAAGCGTATTGTGTAAGTACGTGTCATACAGCAGGAGGAGGGCCGAATTTAGAGAAGCTGAGCCTCTGGCAAGCCTGCCACTGCCAAGGCTCGTGTCGCCAAGGCAGGTTGCCCTTTGCAGTTCCACGATGCGCCTCTTCATGATACTATCAGACTTGGCGAGAACGAGCAGCTACTGACGCTGCTGGTGATGGCTTGATCCTTGCTTGATTTCTTGGCCATGGCGGAGTTTCACATGACAGGCAACGAATGCACGGTCGGTGTTCATCACCAACTTGCCGTTCAAGGTGGGCGACTTTTTGCTTAGCTAAGACAAACCCCGCATGCAGCTCGATAGCGACACTTTGCAAGGCACAGGAGGAGGAGATCCGCAGCTGGCTAGGAGCAGCGGGTGAGATCAAGGGTCTCCGGCTGAATCGGGACAAGGCGGCAGCATGAGCGGCATGAGCAATGGACTGGTTGGCTGCATGGCAGTAACACCTCAGCTAACGCAATCCGCGATATCGGCGCTATCTGAAGGTGACCACTAAAGCGCTGGGCTTTGGACATGTGCAGCCTCGCCCCAAGAAGGATCTCACACAACCTGCCCGATCCAGCGCTCCCCGAACTCAGCCTCACGACTGGTCACGGCTCTGAGGCTTTGAGCAATGACCAAATGGAAATGAGATGTCAATGTCTTTGTTCTTCCCTTTGGACCACCGAGCGTTGTGCATGGCTGCATGGCTAAGGTTTGAGTCCTCAAAAGCCGCAGATGCTGCTGTGGAACAGTGCCAATCTGAGGTGTTGTGAAGATTTGAAGGTTGATTTCCTCCTTATTTCACCGATTGCATCGCACGGGACAGAGGTGTGACAAAGTGGAGCTGCACGGACGTGTAATGCGAGTCGCGCCCGTGGCTCCCAACACGAAGTCCGGGATCCCAACCTGATTCGCATGCTGCGCCACGTGACCCACCTGTTCAGCCGACGACGACGGAATCTCGTTTGCTCTGAAAGGTTCCAGTTCGAGCTCCCGCAGAACATCAAGGCATGACATTTCGGAGCAATCGCCATGAATTGGCACTCGTATGAGTAGTGGTGAGAAGAGTAGTCGCGCCACGAGGAATAGCAACATAGTGTCACCACTGTGACCGCCAGACTTGCCAGCTTGCGGACAGGAGGACCTTGTCGGCCTCATACGAGAAGTGTTGTTCTCAGGGGTGAGGTGCACTTATTGACTCGTGCGGCAAATCTGTCATGCCGCAATGCCAATACATCAGCAACTGCCCTGTACCTCGGCCCGACTGCGTGGCGGCGTGGCGGATGACAATGTTCCCGAGAAGCAAAAGCCTTTTATGGCGGCAGTGGTAGCAGTCCATGCAGCAGCGGTTGTAGCGGATCGGATTCTTTCGCTGTCGTCACCTTGGTACCCTCAAACCCTGGCTCATGATTAGGATGGTTGTTCTGTGTATCTTTTTTTTCTGAATCTTCCTGAACGGCCTTGAACAGCCTTGTGGGATGAGAGCGTTGAGGCCTATGAAGGCAAGAACATCAGCACCATCAAGGACCCAGACTTAAGGCCTACGGCGCGCCTAGGCCTTGGGAGTCTAGGGCTCTATTGTCAGCAACAGCCTAGAAGCCTCGATTTTTAGAGGGGCTTCACTGAGACAGCACACAGGGGATGTCACGTAGAAGTTCCGGAGGATGCCTGGCAGAAGCGGCACCCAGGAGAGAAGCTCGACACGTCCAAGTTCGGAACACAGCTCTGCTCTTCATGTTCCCTTGGGCGCTTTTCGGGGGGGGGGGGGGGGGGGCAATGCGTGTTGCCAAGGTGGGGCTTCAAGAACTTCTCGTCTTCCATGAAGACCTTGGAAGGCACGTCCGTGGTTCGGGGATTCTGATCTCACAGCTCTTATGGTTGTCCTTGCAATCATAATAAATTGTTATTGTAGTAATATATTAGCATTATCAGCATTTTCATATTTTTAGTAATATTGGTCTTCTTGTATTAACAGCATCATTAGAATTACTCGTAATAGGTGCCCGCAAGCTCCTGTCTTGAGCCAGTGGGAACATGGGCGAACGTAAGAATACACGTGGCTCGCGGATGTTTGGTTTGGGGTTTCGGGTTTAGGGTAAGGTATCGGCACCTTTCCCAGCCACACACCCGCACATTGTGAGTGGCGGCGTAGGCTGAAGTGATCTGAAGGCGTCACTCTGGAACACCACCTGGAGAAGACGCTGACGTACTTGGCCTTCTTCGATGGCTCACCTGCCCATAAGGCCTACCTGGAGGACTTCGGAGCATGAAACATGAGTTCGACCTTCGAAAGCTTAGGGGGATGATTCTTCGCACGAGCGCGCAATGCAACGTAATCCAGCACAATCTAACGAGGGTGGAACGCCCTAAGGCCTGCACAATTTGAAAACAAGTAAGGCCCCCCATACCCCCCCCCCCCCCACCCCCCCAGACGTAGGGACCAGCCTCGAACGAAATGCCCCCCGAGGAGAGATCCAAGAGGCAAGCCGAAGGCCGAGTTGCCGAAGACCCTGGCAAGGCCTGGTTTAAGGCTTCGGGTTTGGGGTTTTAGGGTTGAGTAGGGTTTCCGGGCTTAGGGTTGAAGGGGTACGGGTTTGAGGGATGAGGGTTTAGAGGTTCAGGGTTTAGGGTGTAGGCTTAGGGTTTAAGAAAGAGAAGGCAAGCCGGTCATAAGTGGAAGGCAATGTCTCTACAGAACGCTAAGAGTAGTAGTTGCACTGTCACTGTCCCGTAGTATGGTCCCTTACCTTCTTACTTAGTGGCTATCGCGGCAACCGAAAAGAAAAGGAAGTCGGCTGCCAGGCAAAGCGAGCAGCTGCTGAGGCAGGGTGTTGCTATGTGTTGCTCTTGCTTGCAGCCCTATGTCCTTGCCACAGCCATGTCCTTTGCAGTGTTTTGAGTGTTTAGCCCATGCTGCGAGAATCTCGAAGCCACTTCATGTCGCTTGGTCCATGTGTCCAGCGATGGTTGTGGAACCTCACGCGCACTCATATTCACGCTTATTGAATCCTACACACGTTACACCCCTGAACCATCTTTGCGTCTTACTTCACTTGCGATGCATCATACATGAATCTTAGCTTTACTTTCGGGTAGCCTGTGAGGCTGACGTTCTGAAGCCCGAGAAAAAGCCGAAGGCACACACCTTGACGGTCATTGCTGCAAAGATTTTAGAGAAGGTTTTGTCAGCAGCTCTCGCATGCCTGTGTCACCTACAAGAAGAGGCATATAGGTGCACCTCCGGCAGGTCGAGAATGGTTCCAGCCATGATAAGGCCCCTGCTGCTTCGGTGATGCAATTGACGGGAAGTCTTGTAGTCTGTCGGCTCGCGGGGTTCATGCAGGAGGCAAATGTGTCATGTGGACCAACAGTACCAATGTGCCAGTACTAATAAGCACTGCTCAGAGGACAGGTGCTGCTGAAATTAGGGAGTGAAAGATGAAGAGGCACTTGCTACACTGTGAACCTTGGAAGTCGAAAGCAGGAGCTGTGAAACTTGCGACATGCTTTCTCTCCCGCATTGTCAGTCTGCAAAGCTGGTCCAAGGTTTCTCAGCCAGCTTGAACAGACCATTACACGAGCAACGCGCATTTGCCTTGAGTTGAAAATCCGGGCCTAGGGCACAAAAACACGTGAGGTAACGGTTGGGAAAGACCACCCTGATTCCAATCAGTATCGTAGAAGCCTCTAGGGGTGGTCACTCGCGCACATGCATTAGATGCTTCCGGACATACCATCACATGCGACGCTGAAGACCCCACGTGGCATCCTCAAAGGCGATCGTTCCACTTGCTTTTCGCCCTTCCGGGTTTCTGTTGTGCTGGGCTTCCCATCCTAAGGACGGGCGGATGAGAAGAACCCGGGGCCGCTGGAAGTTTTTGAGGAGTCCATCCGACGGGAGAGGCAGTGGAGTGCCACACCGTGCCACTCATCATCGGTTCTTAACCGCCCCAAATGCAAGAAGGATGTAGTTTCAGCCCAGCCAAGCCTCCTCATGAACCGATGACTTCATCCCTGGTGCGGGGGGTGTGATCTCGGCATATCTTTCTTCCAATGGCAACATGGCTAAATCCAAAAAGCCTATAAACTATAAACCCTAAGCTCCTGCACCCTGGACATGATTGAGAGGTCCTCTGCGCGGCGGGGCGCGGCCAAAAAGTTCCGGAACCCACCCGCCTTGGCACCTCGATGCATTGAATTCGATGTAGCGGCCTCTGGCTTTGGGGCTTCAATTTCGGGTTCTTCTGCTGTGTACTTCTGTTGCCCTTGAAACCCTAAAAAGCCCCTAAATGGTCCCCCAAAAATCCCAGGAGGCTTGGCTGGACTCCTCGCTGGAAGCCCAGCAGCTCAGCTCCAAAGCTCCCTGCCAAGAGAGGTTCCGGTTGCACCGAGAGGCGGGGGCGCGAGCTAGGTCTCTCATGGTCTCTCTCTCTCTCTCTGTCACTCTGTCTCTGTCTCTCTGTCTCTCTTGAGAGCCTTAAGAATTTCGCAACCTAAGGCTTGTGGGGGGCCTGTCGGGGCGTGCGGCGTTCATTGGCTTTTCTCTCATGGTTTGTATGGTCAGGCTGTAGGGTTTTGCGAGGCAGAGTGTAGAAGAGCCACCTCGGCCAGGCTTTGGCCTGGCTGTGCGATCTACTCCCTACGTATGGCAGCATCCTGTCCAGAGTGCCTCGGAGAGGAAAGCTATTGTGAGGACTGTCTATCGCGGATCAAGTAAAATCCTGCTGGGTAGAGCGGATGTGAGCGCATTGAAAGTCGCACAGGGCGACTGCCGAAGCTCCTGGCGCTAAACCCAAAACCGAACTGTTGGCCCAGCTTTCTTGTTACATGCGAAGTTGCGGGAATCAAGGTACTGGACGAGGTCGATGGAGCCCTGCACAGGATGGAGGCATGGCAAGGTGAGCTTCAGAAGTTGCACGGCTTGAACCGTCAGGAGCTCAAAGGTCGGAGGGCAAGTTCAGAAGATACATATATATATATATATATGTATATATGGGTGTTTCCCAAAATAGGGGTACCCCTTTTATACCCCAAATAGAAGGGAATCCCAACAAAGGGGCCCCCAAAACGGGTGCCCCTATTTTCGGAAACCCCCCATATGCGAAATGCACGGAAAAACTCTACACGCACATTTTCTGAAAATCAGCGCGCGCCCCCTTCTGACCGAGGCACGCTTCAAGGTCAGCTGAGATCCCGTCAGATTCTGCACAAACTACAGCTCGAAGAAGCTTGGCCCCGCTGGCTGCATCTGAGCATCATATTATTCGGAGTAGGTTTTTATGACTAGCATTGTTGATAAGTATTATTACTATTACTAGTGTTACTAAATTACTTGCTTAGATTGATTAAATATGTAAATGCTGCATCGGCCACCTCGGCCCACCCGGCACGCGGAGGGGTTTTGGGGTTGGGGGCCCGGCTTTACTTTAGGGTCCCTCGCTCCCCCCGCCCCTTCCCGTGTAGGTAGGTTTTCGGTTTCGGGTAGGCTCAGGCATGCTCAGGCGTTGCGAATCGACAGATGTCATGAACAGCTACTTTTGAGTGTAAATTCTCCAAACAGTGCCTGCACCCTGGGACCCTGGGGGTGTTGCATGTTCTTCCGTTTGGGAGTGACGAGGATGAGGTGCACGGGACCTCGAAATCGATGACCCACTCGTTGTTTCCCTTCCACGCCGGATGCTCTCGCTTGGGTGTCGTGCCCTTTTTCGAACCGCGATCGATGATCCTCTCGGTGTTTCCGCATGCCCGTGACGCTCTCGCCTATAGGCGGCTTTGCTTTGTGCGTCAGCTTGTAAAAGTGTACTTCTTCAGCGTTGCCATTGGCGCTCACCTCTGTCCCGTGCGCGTGCTCGTGAGGTGCGGAACTGTCGTCGCCTTTGGGCCCTTGTGGAGTGGTCTTGGTGTGCACTTGGGTGGTGCCCCACGAGTGCCCTTGAAGGGCCCTACACTGTTGGGTCTATGCCGATAGAGAGCAGGAAAGCCCACAATACCGGACCTGCGTGAAGCTCCTTCGCCAACACAGTCCAAGCAAGCACCAGACACAGCAAATCTGGAGCTTTCATGAGCCTTTGACTTGGACCCGAGATTCTGGGGCCTTAAGGATCACAAACTGATACATTTTCTTGCCCTACCTTGTTGTGTGCCTTCACAAGGTCTGCAGCCAGACAGAGCTCGGCAGCTGAGACCAAGCCGGTCTCGCCGGTGGAGAGCCTCAGCAAAGAGGGCCACAAGGAGCTTCTAGATGTTGGGACATGTCGGGGGCACTTTCCGAACAAGAACAGCAAAGCCGTTAGCAGCTGCAGGGCACGTTGGGGCATGTTGGGGCTTGTTTGGGCGATCGGGAGGGTTCGGTCCCTTCGCGCAGGAGGCCCAAGCTGAAGTCACCAAGCGCAGACACGCCGAGCGGAAATCGCTGAAGCTCCAATCCGAGCTTGAGAGCGTGAGGCGTCATTGAGCTATATCGCCTTTGATATTCTTTTTCCATCTTTTTCCAGAACTTTCAGAATGTTAAAGCTGCGTCAGCCATTGTGGCAGGCATCAGCTGAAGGACAGCGAATCAGTGCATTGGCTGGTCTTGCCATCCCTGGCGCACCGGGGGGTCCTACCACGAAATGCTCCTGCCAAGCAGTACCCATCACCGTCAGGAGCTCGAAGTCAAAGAGGCTGACAAAGTTGCAGCCGCAGGAGAAGTGCAAAGGACCGACCCATCTGCGAAAGTGTAGGATACCCTTTTGCCAGAAAGTTCTTGCAGGCTTGTGGACCAGAGAGATCAGCTGTCTCACACAGTGAATGCGCCGTGAGCCAAGACGCGAAGACCCACTTTCTGCACTCGGCATCGACGAGTCTACTGCTCTGTGCTGCACACCCACAATAGGCATGTACCATCAGGTTGCGAAAGGAATGTTCGCAGCTGCAGTCCGACCTGCAGAAGCGAGAGCCCCAATATGGTTCAGGCCGTGCTGGACGAAATTGGCTGGCTTCGTGCGTTGCTCTGCGCAGCTTTGGAATGCTTCCCGAGGTCTCAGCAAGATAACCAGCAGCTGAACAAGGAGCTGGACTCGACACGCGCTGAGTATCAGTGACAGTGTGGCACGATGCGGCATGTCATGACATGTCGGCTGTACTGCAGCATGTTGCAACCCCTGCGCAGTCAAAGCCTTTCATGTCGGGAGCACCGGAAGATGACCAGTGTCCCCAATCCCAGGAAGTCAGAAGAGTGCCGCCAACTGCAGGATTCTCTGCTGAGCCCTTAGCTGCGGGCCTCACAGACTTCACAGAGTTGCAATAATTATCAGTCAGTAGAACTGTCCTCTACAAAAGACTGAAGTTTGTGGGCAGCAATCCCCGCCCGGGATGTGGCGAGGGCACCTGCCGTGGCTGCAAGACTGATCAGCAAGTTCTGCCAAGTGCAGCAATCATCATTGCAACCCATATTTGACCTACCCTTTCTGATTATAAGTATGCTTGATAAAAGCAGAGGCCCTGGAAATCCCTACGTGTTCTCTTGTCGATCTCTGAGGCAGGAACCTGGAGAGTCGAACATGAAAGAGCTGCCTCCGGGCCCCTTGCCTGCAGATATGTACTTGCACAATCTTGCGCACACCCGCACTGTGCTATTGTCGCACTGCCGGCGGCGAGGAGAGCTGGTGCGCAACGCGTCCGTGAAGGCCAACATGTTAAGATGCAAGTCTATGGGGCAAATTTGTGCCCAGCAAAGTATTCCACATTGTGGCATCTCTTTTGGAGCAGCGCATCCTTCTTTCCCTTTGCTAGCCCACGAGCTTCCTGGCGGCCGTGAAGTTGGAGAGAGACCCAACGGTGGCTGCCGAGGAGATGCTGCGGCTGCGGTTTGGGCTTGGCTTTTTTCTCGGAAATTTAGAGTTCTGGTTACGGCGCAGCTACAATGAGAAGGAGCGGGGCTGAAGGAGTCTGGATAGTTAGGATAGTTCAGGGATGAGCAAGAACAAGAAAGCAGAAGCAACTCCGCCAGGAAACAGACTACGTCCCAGACAGGCCGCAGGGCATGGCATTTCAGGCGTCTGCGACCATGCGACGGAGGCAGTGGGAAAATCCGCAGACTTGGCAGCAAGCTGGAATCAGAATCAGACCTCAGAACGTCTTCCCTTCGTGTGTAGCCTAAACCCTAAACCCTAAACCCTAAACCCTAAACCCTAAACCCTAAACCCTAAACCCTAAACCCTAAACCCTAAACCCTAAACCCTAAACCCTAAACAGCATGCGCTTCAACTCAGGCAGAACTGGACCCTCAGCATTGACGAATGGGACCAAGTGCTCACTTTCTGCCAGGAGCAGGAAGCGCACCTTGCATAAGACAAGCTCCGCATGTCTGACGTCCCTCTGTACCCCCGGCAGTCATGCCAGCACTTGCCACCGAAGAGCAATGCCCTCGTCTTCAGTAGATTCATGAAAACGTCGGTGCAGATCTTGAGGGCAGACTGAGCCTCGGTCGCCCCCAGGTATCAGGTCTTCAAGAGCCACGGCAAGAAGTACGTGAACATGCCACCTGGATCACCTGGATCCACCTGGGGCCCAGATTGTTGAGTGGCACGCATGTGTCTATCAAGGTATGACCTGAACCAAGAGTATGTCAAACCATGGACACGAGGCCGGGTTGTGTGTGAGGGGCCTGATCTCGCAGACATGGCCCGTTTGCGAGGAGAGGGCTGTGGTGTCGCCGTCATGATGAGCCAGCACCGTGAGGCGTGACGTTACCATGGCCTTGCCCAAGCACTTGTGGGGCTTGTGTGATGCCTCCTCAGACACGGAGAGGATTCAGCGCAGCTGATGCTGTCACACGCTTGGGCGGAAGATGTCGAGGACTGCACGTCTTAGGCCCAGCGCCAAGAAAGTGTATGCAAAGCTGGCGCTGGCAGGAGTGTCAATCGGCAGTCATGGAGCATGTTCGTCAAGCCCAACTGCCACGATGCTCGGCGCCATCGTGGCACGACATGAGAAGCACAAACTGGCCTACAGAGGCACGTGTCGCACAGCCCTACTTCCTGGCAATACTCAATATCGATAAAGGAAAGCCTTGCGTGCAGACTCAGATGCTCGAAGAGCAAGGTGGCAAGAAGAAGAGCTGGAAGGCTTCACGTGTCATTTTTGCGGTTCACGGATTATTTAGGTTGGTGACGACAATGCATGAAAAGTACTGTAGGCGAAGGCCTGGGTACTGCTGGCATACACGCCCGCATCTGCAGGCGTTCTATGCCCGTCCCCTCCATCATGAAACCCTACCTTTGGCGCACTTCAACTTCAAGACCACGAGTTTCCGAACAAAGGTTCGAAGTCGGGATGTGAGATCTGCAGCTATGCCCTATGCATGTTTTCCTTCAGGGAAGTGCGCAGTCATGTGAAGGCTTAGTCGAATACAGGAACCGGCGGGCTGTCAGGAGCAGAAGTGCTCTGCCCGGGCTTGGAGTTTAATTGAAGCCATTTGTAACGCTTTGAAAGTGTCGCTGAAGCTGATCCAGAAGTCACTCAATTCCGTCATATCCTATATGTGTAAATCCTAACTGCGTCGTGGTCTTCGAACTGCAGTGCTCTGCTCAGGACAGACAGCTGTGTGGTTCTGCCTCTTTGCAAATTTCCAGGCCCTGAAGTGCATCCGCGTGCATGACCTCGCATCTCTTACTTCCACAGCACTTAGTCTAGCGGCAGGTTGGAGATGAGAGTGGGCCCAGCATTGAAGCCCAGCCGCGCTCTTATACAGCATTCTTGGATATTCTTGGCATGGGTGGGCACTTCAGTTGCAACATTCAAAGACATGTCAATGTCAGGTTAAGCTTGAGGCCATTCGCGAGTGTCATCTCGGCTGCCAGCCTGAGAAGAGGGACAGGCGAGCGACGGCCTCGGGACCCAGGCCAGTCTGCTTGATGATCAGCTGCGCTCCCCGGCAGGCTATGGACTTCACGCCATACACACGTCCACAGCTGCGACTCCTCAGCAATCTAAATACAATATCGGTAAGCCTTGTCGAGCGCACGTCGTGCTTGAAGTCAGTTTGTATTTCAGAAGAGTTGGGTTCGTAGTGGCAAGTCGGAGTCCGCAGGTACCAAACACGCAAGCACGAAAAGCCAGCTAGCATACCCCCAGCCGTCATCATCAGGATCTTTACAAGAGGCTCTGGTGCGTGCATGAAGTCGAGCGCGCCTTGAAGGCACGGCATGATGGGTGTGTGTGGCGCTCACAAACCTTACGAAGCGTCTTCCATTGTGTGTACACGCGGGACATGTGGCAGGGTGATGTAGATGTGAGCACATCCATGTCAGACAAGTACAAGGACTTGCCCTTCGATTCTTGATGAAAGCTAAGCATCTGCCCAAGCGACCCTGCGATGAGGAGCAAACCCTGCAAAGACTTCAATTTTTTCTGTGCCCTGGCCGCAGCACATCGGGAAACAGACCAGAAGACAGTCCTCCGACCAGACCTTTTTGTGTCAGGAGCGAGAATTGCAGCACCAGCACTTGGGAAGACTGCATGTGGGCGGCCAACGTGAAGGTAAAGACAATCCAAGCCAGGTGCTGCACTTGGAACTGCGAAGCATGGCATGCGTCTTCTGCCACACTTGCTGGATCAGGTGTGATCGGATGGAAGATGAGAAAATGCTCATTACCGAGATCATGGCCACTGGTGGTTGCTCGGTAGTTCCAGGTTCTGCGGTAGGCAAGCGCAGCTTCTGATATAGGTCTCACCCCCCAAGGCCCGCTAAAGAGCTCCACGCAACCAGGCTTCGAGCGCATCGACTCCACCATCGAGAGGTTTAGGGCAGAGACCTTCGGTCAGAATTACGCAGCTTGACTGCAGTCTCATGTCCCCCTATGCCTGAAGCTGTTGGGCATTATCCAGGATGACCTCTTGGAGCCGCTGCGGAGTGACCCCATAATGACTCAGATTCGCACCTTTTTAAAGCTGGGGGCCTTTGACTTGCCCTTCCCCCCCGAAGGCCCCCGAAGCGCCCCAAGCACCTCAAGAACCTGCTGGGCTCAGGAACTGATGCTGAAGGCTGTGGGTCGTCATGGCCAGGCGAAGCCTGGCAGATTTGGAAGACAGGAATTCCTGGTGTAGGCTCCGTTCGGAGAGCTGGTTGTAGCCGTAGCTGTTGCATGCTGTTGCCATCTTGCTGGGCATGGTGATGCATTAACAAAAAACACAAGGGCTGCAGAAACGCTACGCTGTCACGCGCATTCGCGCGACGGCGGCCAGCCTTGTGATGTACGTGTCGTGGTCGTACAGACTAGTTGAGGAATGCCGAGGGTCCATGCTGCCATAACCTGCGAGATGCCCAAGGCTCAAGTTCGCAAGCTTCGAGCGCCTTGAGCGGAAGTTGATCCACAACTTAGTCCTCACTGCCGCGCAGCGCTCAGCAAACCTTAGCCCTGAACCCATGTAAGCCCTGTAACGCCCCGTAAGCGCCACCTTAAACTCGAGGTCCGAAGCTCGGGAGCTTCGTTGGCTCATGCTCCGGTGGAGCTGAAGGCCGACAAGGACCTGGTCATCGAGGACGGATGCACAGACAGATGCACAGGTTCACACCCTTTCACACCCATTTGGGTGTTCATGTTTTAGTGTTCTTGACCGAAATTGCTTGAATGCTAGAGTGATGAGCTTCACGGATGAGCAAGGCATGCGTAGTAGTGAGATCAGATCAATGTGTCCAGAGGCCGTCAAGCAGGACGGCATGGCCCTGCAGTATGCGGCAGAGGCTCGCAATGAACAGGAAGCCCAAGATTTGCGAAGAGCAAAATCTTGAAAACCCGAAGCCGGGTCAGGAGATGCGCGTGGACCGTGAGGTTGTTTTGGAGGCCGTGCAGCAGGACCAGCACAGTTTCACGATTAATCTCCGAAGTTGGGAACTGCCATCGGCCTGACTTTTTCATCGGTTTGTAGGCATGCGTATACGGATTATGTACAGACAGCATGTGTGCGCTCGACACCACACATGTATATATGTATGTTGCACACACTGCGCAGGATGGTCTTGCGCTCCAGTATGCATCGGCTGCCCGACGGAAGTGACTTCTGCGTAGTGCTGGTGCTTTGGGGGGGCGGGGGGGGGGGCGGGTGGTGACGGGGGTGCATTAGGAGAAGGATTGCTCGGGCAAGATTCAATTAAAACTGTTTAGGGTATGTGGGGTTTGGGTGGCTTTTCGTGCAACATCCAAAGGTCAGCACTGCCAATCCGGAAATATTTCTCCACACTTCCACTCCCGACATTCATCAAGAGCTCCTTCTTCCACTCAACCGTGGCTTCCAACATGACGAGAAAAGTTCAGTTGTCCCACTCTCAAAGTGCGGCCAGCCAAACTGCTGGGATTCGGTTTCGGGTTTTGTGGTTGAACGTTCCGGGCAGAGTTGTGAAACAGGGATGCCCTATGATAGGTTGCTCGCATCCCTCACATCCGGGCTTGGTGCTTTTTGAACACACTGAGATGCTGTCTTTGCGACTTCAGCTAATCCCTAAACCCTACACCCTAAACCCTAAACCCTAAACTCTAAACTCTAAACCCTAAACCCTAAACCTGAAACCCGAAAGCCTAGGCCTGTGCCACCCTTGCCCCTCCCCTGCATTCCCAGCATGTCTCACCTTCTAAGGGCAGTCATAGGGTACCTACAAAATTTACATAACACATAAAGGGGTCCCCTTTTAAGGGCCAGTTACTAAGGGGCCATGTACCCCAAGATACCCTGTGTGGCAACCCAGGGATCTGCCCTTCTGGATGACTCCGTGGTGTTGGCCGCTGTGGCGCAGGATGGCGAAGCATTTCGCTTGGCCCCGGAGCCTGGACAGCCCAAGTTGTGGACACACGCATGTGGGGGGGTGTTACCCTCAACCCTTCAAACTTCTAACCCTACTCAGCCCTAAACTTTAAAAGATGCAAAGCCCGAAGCCATGCGAGTCCAAGGACAGCATGAAGATGAACCGCGAGATCATGGAGAGGGCTGTCGCGAGCAGCCCGAAGGCTGCTCGGGTTACGGGAGTGAAGGGCCTGCTGAACTCCACCGACCCACTTGCCACAGTACCCGCTGTATCGACCCAGGGATTCACAAGAACGTGTTCTTTGAGAAAGTTTCCCTCGCATGCTTTCAAGCTCTGCCAGGCACTTCAGTATGTTCCACACGAACTGCAGAAGGAAGCCCTCGAAGTTGTGAAGAGCTCCCCCGAGGTGGCAGGGAAGTCTGCGTGCAGCTTCATGGGGCCCAGAGATGATGTGGTTTGTGTTGCCCCGATTGCCCCGGAGGCTGTTGCCCAGCTGGAAAGGTCAACGACCATTGCAGGCATTGCGCCTTGGCAGACGGCAGAGCCCATTGCTAATGAGAGGTAGCTTTCCATCCGGCGTGCCGCCCCACATGTTTCTCCTAAAACTTGAAAGCCTTCCAAGGTGATCCAAGCCGCGCCTCGGCTGCTACAAAGACAAACAAACCCCGGTTGTCACTGTCACTTATCAGGAACCTTAACTTTTCCTGAACTCTACAAGGCCCTTAGCTCCTTGTCCAACCTTTCCACGCAGAGGAGCAACAAGTGGAGCGGATGGAAAAGATGGAGGTGACCAGAAGGCAGGCCATGGACTCACATCTTGCATGGGCTTAGGGCAGCTTAGGGCAGTCTAGGGCCTTTGGAGATCATTGAGATACTGGTTGCTGAGGCCACGGCCTCCAGAAAGGGCTCGATCCCAGCCTGCCTGTTATTGAGGAGGGTAGTGAGGGAGTGCCAGACGACGGCTACGGGGCCCCGAGTACATCATGTGCACTAGGATATGGCCTAGAACATTCCACAGTATGTGACTTTGCAATAAGTTTCATCTTTTGCCTACCTGTAGCTGGTGAGTTGCAGGCATGCAGAAGTGGCTGAAAAGACCCAAGAGCGGTTGCAGCAAGCCATCAACCTCATGCTACTGAGCTGGATTGGAGGTGCTGCCTATGTGTGCGGTGGATCTATGCATTGGGCCGTCGACGAGAAATCCATAAACAAACCGTACCCTGTAGTCAAGGTTTCCCATCTTTGTTTAGTACTCTACGTGTGGAGAACAGGCCCATGCTTGAAACGTAAAACCAAGAGTCCTTGTGCGATCATGCCTCAATTAAGGAAGAGTGTTCGACCACACGTGGCAACGCAGAAGCCGAAGCGCGCGCTGCGGCTGATGCTGCTGGGCCTAGACTGCCTCTTCCAGAGCACGCAGGACTTGCAGTAGACTTTTCAGTAGCCAAGTCCATCCCCGAGGCAGCACGAATCCGCAACAGTAGAAGATGCTTTCCAGTCACGACTATTGCCGACTGTGAAGCGGCTCAAATGCTGCTGCATTTCAGGTTGCCGGGCTCATTGTCCCAATGACCCCCCGAAAGCCCTACTACTAGAATGCAGGAAAGGCAGCAATCTGTGTTCCAGGCACTGTCGACTTTTCCTCGCTGCAACATGTCTCTACCTAAGCGAACCAGGCGTGCCGTGTACCATCAGGCGGCTGAGCATTGCCTGCTGTATATACGTCTTCTTACTTGAAGCTTAATAGGCACGGCCGGTACAAGCAGAGCTATATATAAGTCAGGGAAGGGTAGATGAGCAACGAGGGGGGGGAGGGAGGGTGTAGCAAAGCCAGGGCAGAGCATGGCGTTGAGCCCTTGCAGGATCCATCCGCCATCTTCCGTGCTCGCCAGGCTTCGATGCCAATAGCATCATGCGAGCTCTTCTAGGTTTTCTAGGTCTGTCCGAAGCACACGCGCACATGCCCCATTATGCCACCTTGTGAGGCCATCGAGAAACAGTTCAGTACTACCACGGATGAGGAGAAGATGGATTACGTGGATGTCCTTCTAGACAGAGATGTTGCCACCTGCCCGCAAAGTTCGCAGCAGCTGCACTGGCCTGCTTGTTCAATGTATCTCCCCTCTTCTGGTGCACGCAGGTGTGGATCCTGACTGGGAAAGGGTCCCAAACCCTCAACCCGAAACCTCCGAACCGTAGAGCCCAAGCTGTGAGGCCATGCACGCCTCTCTGAAGAACTCCCTCTTCCAATGCCTTGTCCAGTACAAGTCGCAGCTGGCTGACAAGGCTTGGCTACGTTCTGCTTTCGATTCGTGGGTTGCTGTACGGGTTTTCGAGCTTTACTCTAGAGACCGTAGTGTTTTTTCGGCTTTGGCAATTTGTGCATTTGGCGGCTCAGTGTGATCAAGATTCACAGATTTCACGGCCTCGGCAACAACGAGGATGCTTGAAGAAGGCAGCAGAGTAGGAGGTGCGACTTGGTAGGCGAAGTCGATTCACCAGAGGGTGCATGGGGATGTTTGGAGGGATTTTTTGGGGCAGGGTTCACGGCCTGCTCGCGCATCACTTGCACGAGGGGTGGAAGCTTCTACACTCGCTCGCATGCTTGCATTCGCACTCTCGATCGTGCGTTCGGACGCGAGGTTGAACGTGCTTTTCGCTTGATTTCAGGCGCTTGCACCCGCACACCCAACATGACTCGAGCCAGTCCCTCTCGGCTCGGGACGTCTGCGTCCTTTATCTCGTAGTGGACATGCTGCGGCCCTCCTGCTTCAGCCCTTGCCAGATCTGCCAGTACTGTAGCCTTTCAGACTAGTGAAGTAGTGATCCGTTTTTTTCTGTGCACCTCTCTAACGGCAGAGAAACAGGCTTGGGCCAGAAAGGCCCGTGAACCACGCACGAACTCAACATGCACTTCCCAGAAGTCTTGCCTGGACCGCAGGCCGGTGCTTCAGACAGAACGCTGCTTGGATTGCACTTGCATTGCGTCCATGAGGCCCTACATAGGAGGTCACGGGAACACCTTTCCGTATTCATGAAAATCATCTTGTGCACTTAAACTTTGGGTTCGCAAATTGCCAATGTACAGTACCACATCTTGTTCTGACCTCTCGGCTTGACCCTGGTTCGGTGTTCTGCCTAGGTCTTCTCATCCCGTCAGGCGGTCCTTGGCCGGCAAGTCTAAACCCTCAACCCTAACCCTAGTTAAGCCCTAAACCCTAAACCCTAATTCCACCCTGCACCCTATGTCTGGGTTCAGGGCTTAGCCTCTCGGCAGGGGCTCCGGCATGTGAATGCAGCCCATGATCTGCAGCCCATGATCAGACTTCAGGTACAGCATGCAGGTGCCGAGGTTGGAGCCCACGCCCTCCGTCGAATCTGAGCGCTCTGACCGCCACAGCAGCCGGGCGCTCACTGCCGCGACAAAGATTTCAGTGGATCACCTCCAGGTGGATCCACCCCCTGTAGCACCTTGACGGCTCTCTATTGGCCGCTTGGTGCTCCAGGGGGAGATAATGTCCGACACCCCAAAGGCCAGTCTGAGAGGTTTCCTCTTCAGGAGCTTCAAAGCGCAGCGCCGGAGGCAGATTCTTCGAAGTCTTATTGTTGGCACACTGCGAGCCCAAATGGCAGCTAGTCAGACTGGGCATGGGGTGTCCTGTAGCGATGCGTAGAAGATCTGCACAGATGATCCGTTATTTAGTTTTAACCATCAGACTGCTGCTTCGGCGACAGTGTTTAGCATCATGAGACTTTAGCCCAGAAGGCCAGACAGCCTTCGCGAGGTCAACGTTGATGCTGGGCTGTCGCTGAAGCATCAGCTGGGAAGATGTGGGTCTATCTCGGACAGAAGTTTGCAGAACTGGTGGCTGAAGCAGAGCCCCTCTCATCAACATGGTGAGGCAACGCAAGGCTTTCTGTTACAAAATCATGTTGACGCGCTGCGCGACCGTTCATGTATTCGGTTCCCACGGCACATGCTGTGAAAGGTTTCGTGTTCCTCCCCATAGCCGTAGCATGTAACCAAGACTGTGCGTGCAATCCTTGTGGCAGGTGGTTTAAATCAGCATTGAAGAGCTTGCTTTTTCAGGGGGTGTGCGCTTTCGGGCAGGAGAGCGCGAGCAATGGAGGACCCCCTGAAGTCCAGGCCAACGCCACCAACGGCCTTCAGGCACCGCTGGGTAGATGGTAAATCGCGCAGCTGCTGCTGCACAAATCTGTACAACGCTGGGAGTGAGGTTCAGGGATTAAATTGGAATCCAGATGTCAGAGCTTGGTATTGCGGAAGTTGAGAAATTGGACTTGGGATTTATCAAGAATCTGCGGTGCCTAGGTTCCGACGTGACTCCTTGGCCTTCGGCGCTCAGTTTGCCCGCAGACTCTGTCCCGCAAGAGGTAGCCTTGCTTGCGGAACGGCAAAAGTACTGTCCCTCGGTTTGCATCCTGTGTCTTTCCAATCTGCAGATGCCAGCGCAGCAACGTGTGCAGATTGTCAGAGCTTTGAGGGCTGATTCGGCTCTTCATGCCTAGCCGAGTTGACTTTGCAGCAATATACAAAGACGCAAGCACCACAGAAGCAAACTTTGGTTGCTTGAGAGGCTTAGGCACCCTCACCTAACCTCAGCACGAGATGAAGGGGCCAATTCTGGCAGTGGAGACCGCAAAGCTGTAGAAGGTGCAGGACCTCTGAAGTGAGCACTGCGCACGTCGCACGCGGTGAGCTATCGCCATGGCCAGCCGCACGTGGACCTGCATCTATGTGCAAGCTCTTCTGGTATGTGGGTCGCTCAACACGATCACCATGAAGATCCTCGGCACAAGATGAAACTTCCTGCCCATATAAGGCCCCAAAAGCATCCCAGTGCCCAAGAAGGCAAGAGATGTGAAGCAAGAGTCTTTTCCTCATCTCTATGACTGAGGGTGGCCTTCACCATGTCCGGTACTGCTGATGGCCACACGGAGCGCTTCGAGAAGCCATGGCTGATGACCTTTATCATGCCAGCTGTCTGCAGAAGAGTTTCAAGCAGCATGAAGCAAGCCACAGCAAGCCTCATGTCAGCTGACATCCTGATATCTGCGTACTGAAGCCTCTCGATGTGCTCTGTTTACTGGGTTTAATACACTTTCCTCACAGGTTCGTCTCCATGACGCTTGCCTTGCCCTTCGATGCTGGCCGCGTCCTCTAGATTGATGAAGCTCAAGTTGTGCCGCACCAGCTCTGAGCTTAAGGCATGTGGAAGCGGAGCGCCCCACCTGAGCCGCTTCTTGGGCAGGCAGCTCTCTGAGCATTGCAAAGCATGCCTCGTCCTTACCCCTTTCCGCCTAAAGCCCTCTGTGTTGGAAGGTTGCGGATCACTGGCGCGGGAAGGTCCGACGATTTCGAAGTCATGAGTTCTTCCCTTGCCATACTCCTCCATGCACTTCCTTGCAGAGTCGAAGAAGGTGATCAAAGTCATGATCCCAGCGTTCTTTGACATCCTGGCGACTGGCCTTTGCTGTTGCTTGGCTGGAGGAGGATACCTGTGGAGCCCAAGGCTCAAAAGGCCTTTCGAATCTCCTTAAGCCCCCCTCAGTCCGCCCAAGAAAAAACCCAAACTGAAGGTTTCATGCTATAGTATTACAATATCCAAAATACATACATATATATATATATATATATACATAGTATATTCTCACAATAGTCATAGTAAAACAAATATATACATAATTATACATACTCATATATGATCGAGTGTTCTCCAGGCATGGGCTTCCTGTACATACCCGCCAGCGTCTGGCGACTTGGCGGCAAATGCGGGGGTGCCGAGGGGTGGGGGGGGGTGGCGGGGGGTGGGGGGGGTGGGGGGGGGTGGGGGGGGGTGGAGGGTGGGGGGGGGTGGGGGGGGGTGGGAGGGGGTGAGGGGGGGTGGGGGGGTGTGGGGGGGGGGGGGGGGGGGGGGTGGGGGGGGGGGGGGGGGGTGGTGGGGGGGGTGGGGGGGGTGGGGGGGGGGTGGGAGGGGGGGGGGGTGGGGGGGGGTGGGGGGGGGGGGGTGGGGGTGGGGGGGGGGTGGGGGGGGGGTGGGGTGGGGGGGGGGTGGGGGGGGGTGGGGGGGGGGCTCATGACAATGCCAAATTGAAAGGGTTTAGGGCCTAGGGTTTAGGGTCTCAGAACCTTCTGAAACTTGCAAACTTCTCATGTGCGGGCTCTCGGCTTCCGATCTCGCTTGAGCTGAGCATTGCGTTGGCATGAAGCCTTGCAGGCAGCTTCTAAGAGGTGCAGAAATCGTCTTCGCCAGAGCCTTGAGATGTGCAGATCACTGTCGTCTGGTTACAACGAGGTGCGAGATTCAGAGCGGTTTTTGGAGTGCCGTAGAGCGGTCTGAGAGACGCCGTGGGACGCAGCAAGGCCGCCATCTTCGCAGTGACTTGCCTTCACCGGCGCCTGTATTGCTTCCAGTATATTGGCCTGGCTTTCTGCGTGGCCGGCATCTTCTTTGTGGGCCGGGGGCCCTGAGAAGAAAAGAATGCAACTCACCACGTAGCCTTGGTGACATCGAGGACTGGCCAGTGTGTGGGGCGGTGACAGTGAGGAGGCTGTCCAAGCAAGAGATAGCAAGAGGCAACGACAGGAGAGAGCAAGATGTCAACATGCTTGTTTTCTGGATGGATCGCGAATGCTTCGAGGAGCTTAAGAGTAGAAGCCAGCGTAATTTGTCTAGATAGCAGAGGGCCCTGGGCATTCCGGCTGTTTTTCTCCATGGCCAGGCCCGCTTTTGAGATCCACCTCAGGGTGATCCTGCTTTCGGGTTCTCATACCGCACGCGCATGTGTCCTAAGGTGCTAGGGAAATGGGGGTAAGTGGGGGCATGGGAGCGACGAGACGCAGACCACATTGAAGTTGAAGCCGAAGAATTCGAAACGACTCTCTGAAACCCATGCCCTCATGCCCTGGCCGTCGACGTACACGACCAAAGCAGGCAGGGCTGTGCTTCAGGGCCCCCCTTGTATATGAGTTTGACTCAGTGTGATCATCCCCACCGTGCCCATTCCCGTCGAGTTATGAAAGCGGCATTTTCCCACCGGATTCTTGGGGACGTGAAGTTGCTGGCAGGGATGCGACTGCTTCCCGCTGCCCTTTGAGCGCCAGACATCACGAAAATCTCTTGGGACGGCAGGTAACACGAGGGACTCCGGATGAAGTTCCAGCATCGAAGGGTCCAAGCTGACCCGCCACATTTGTCTCCAAAGGCTTTAAGCACCTCCTTTTGCTATCCTTGCTGTTGGACTTCTTGTTTCACCCAACAGGACATGTCGCACCCCCGTGCACTATGCACCAGACAAGTTGCTAGTGTCCTGCTCTGCTTTGTCTGGTCCCAGCTCCTGGCGTTCTCCACGTTCCGGTTCGTTGCAGCTCACTAGCTCCTCTGACCGACATCCGGTCTTACGTGTCACCCTCGTAACGCTCACAACCTGATGTAGGCTCTACCGGACTCCCCGTCGTCTTCAGGGTCCCCTCGCTGTCGCTGGAATTTACACTCGTTCATCCCGACCCCCACCTGCAACTCAGGAGGAGGCAGACGGTAAGGACTCCGGCAACAGCGAGATGCTGCTGCTTGGAATCTGCGCCAGGCTTACAGCACCTTGCAGTGCCTTGCAGTAGTGTGCGCGGAACGAACGGAGTGAACAACAAGTCCGATGGTGATCCCAAGACGTTCAGACTCTCCAGGCCTGGCGCTGGCAGGCCAGGTGGTCCAAGCGGCCCAGGCGGTGGCCGAAGAGTGGCTACTGCAGGACGATTCCTGCGATTTTCCTTGCGCTGGAAAGTGTTGCTGATCACTGTCCTGCCGTTGAGGATGTCGACCTACCAGGCCTACAAGTTGTGGGCTTCGAGGGGGTGTGGGGATCGTTGGCAATGCCTCTTGTCTGAATGTGGTTGAGTGGCTCTTAGACTCGTGTTCACTCAACTCGACCTTGGAACTTTCCGAGGCTCGCTTTTGTGTTCCCAACGCTGTACACGCTGCCTGGGTTTTCGCCTCATCTTCTGAAGTTATTTTCGATTGTTCTTGGCAATCTTCGCACAGGGCGCAGGAAGGAATGCTACAGCTGCCACAGGCAAGACCATGGGCGTGCCGAAGATGAGGGCAACGCGTTCCAACTGCTCAGGCTCTGGCAGCAGTGGCATCATCTGACTCGCACGGTGCACAGTTCCTGATCAGCTCAAGCCGGAGGAGTAACCCGATGCTGAGTGCATTGATGGCCTTGTACATCTTCTCCTGTGTGGGGGGGCCGAGTACAGCAACGCTTGGCATCTCTATGGGTATGCCGTCCCATGTTTTTCGCTTGTCCTGACCAGTGCCACGTACCATGTGGAGGCCACCTACAACATCTCAGGGATTGCAGTCACCGGAGCGCTGTCTGCGGTGCATAGAGTGATGATAGAGGTGCAGTGCCCAGCTTTCGGATGACAAGGGACCCTCGAGAGCCGTTCTTGAATCATACACCGAGGCACTGCGAAGTTTGATTGTATGGGCCTTTGGACTGTGCCTATGCCGCAAATAGTTAGGGTATCTTTTGCTCCGCGCAAGCTGCTGCAAGCAAGGGGTGTCCACTACCTCGTGGATGACAAGTCCCCGTTCGGAGAAACTTGGACGCCCGGGGGCCAGGTGAGGATCCAGAGTGAGGGACATCGCAAGCATGCAAGCGCCCCAAGGCCCTACAGCTGGCTGGAGGCGCCCAAGAGTTTCACCATATTTCATCATGGTTTTAACCGTGGTGTCACCATGTCCTGTGTTTCCGCTTGCGAGCCCCTGATTCAAGCCCCTGAATCCTGCAAGTGTCAATCTCGGGCAGGTTGCTGGCTTCGTCCTCTTGATGATTGGCCAAGTGATCTATGGCGCAATGCTTAAGGCGGAATCCACCTAGGGTTTATAGATGCTTAGAGGGCCTCTGTGTCTGTGTGTGCCAATGGAAGCAGACGGAAAAGCTCTGACCTGCGAAATCCCTGAGATACCGCGGCTCTACTACCCGCCGGCAGAGGATTGTCGTGGAAGCCTCCCAGGACCGAATGTTCCGTAAACCTCGAGCCTGCAGGAAATCTCCCACGATGTGGTGGCATCTCCTGGTTCCCTCAGAAACTTGAGCGCCGCGCCGCCAGCAGCTCAGCTTCTGCTTCACCGGCCCATGGAGAGAACGTAAGGACATGCTCGCATTCTGTGCATGTTTTGTTTTGGCTGTTTTGGCTGACAGATGAGATTTTTCTTTTCAAGGTATGCGCGCTTAGTCAGCCCGGGCTCCAACGATGGGCGTGCCCAAAGCCCGGTTGCCCTGAGCCCTTAGCTTCCTTTTGCAGCAGGGCCCAGGGTCTGCAAGACGGGATCCTACGAGGTGCGAATCGCTTTCAAAAAGGCAGAAGATGCAGTGCAAGTCTTTCCCTATTGCAGCCGGGTGGCGACATCGTGGTTCAACAATGACAATGGGCTCGCTGTGCCATTTGCGCTCTTCATTCTTTCAGTCTAAATGGCGCTCGTAGCACAGGCCTCATGAAGCATTGCAGGGTTTCCTAGCATGGCGGAATAGTTCAGCTCAACTACACATGTGCGAAGCTCTGAATTCCCTGACACCCCAGCGGGCCTCTACTTTCAAGAACTTACGGATCAGGCATGGGCTATCGGGACAGCCAAGCGGCCTCATGCAGGGGCCTGCCTCACACAAAAGACGGCTGTTCCTCGATTCAACCCGCGAAAATCACTGCGCCCGCCCAGAGAAGACAGTGCTTTCCGAAGCCGTGGGTCGGGCCAAGACATGGACTAGCTGAACAGGCACCTGGCTCTGAATATGATTCTCATGAACCAAGAATCTTAAAGTATCAATGGCTTGGGGTAGGAGGTCGTTTTTCAGACTAGCCAGGGGATGACAATGTTGGAGAAAACGCACGTCACGGTGGACTCTTGGGCTTTCAGCAGCCAGCATGGACTCATTTTGAAACGGCCCGTGGCCCTTCTAATCCGAGATCGGCAGAATTTCCAATGAAGCTCGCGGAGCACATCTGCATGCAGGCATAATCAGCTACGGGTTCTGCGACTGTGCATGACTGTGCCTTAAGTCAAGACTCGGTTGTGCGTCACTAGTTTGTGCCGTCCCTGTCCAATAGAAATCGATGCCTTTGCAGAATGTCTAAGCTGAATAGGCGTTGCCTTCTGACAACATATGCTGCGGAGCCGTTTTCCGCGCTCAGCAAATCTAACACAATAATCAGCTGAGCACCCGGAGTTCGCCACCAGTTCTCCCCACCACCCCCCCCCTATAGTCCCAAGAATGAACCACTTTAGCTGTTTTGATTCTTCATCTCCGCTCATTTGCTGTTGAGTGTCTGCTTCGGCGGTCAAGAGATGCCGGCCTGGCTCCTGCAACTTTCTGAAGCCGAGCTGGCCAAGGCGTGCCACTCGTGGTTTCGGGCGTTGGTTCGCATAGGGCCTAGGGGGAAGACAGGGAGTCTTACACAACACTGCGCTCCTTGGCCTCCATGCCCGGAATCTTGAGTTTTGGTTTGGTTGCTTGGGTTTCCCCGGAGGTCCTGCAGTGCCTGGAAGCGGAGTCGCTCCTGGAGGCACCTTCGTTGAATAGTCTTGAATAGTCACGCCAAGGGGTATCAGGGGGCGGTTGCGAGGTCAAAAGATAGGTCATGAGGTTCATTCTCACAGGCCACGTTGCTGTGCCGCGACGTGGCAGCGGCAGCGTGGAACTGAGCTTTGCATTGGTTGAGGGAGTTGTGCGTGATCATGCGGGGTGGCCCTTCCAGTATTTGGGTCCTTTCCCGACAACATGCCCCGAACGTTTAAAACCCTTCGCGGCGCTGTTCTCTCCCATTGCTCACACAATTTTGAGCCTTCGAAACATTGCAATATGAATCATAATACTCACAACCACAGTACAAGAGGATGCGGGAAGGAGCGTGGTGCGAAACTGCCTTTGTGAACCCTCGGGCCAACGCCAGGCCCCGCAGGACCCGCTGTTGTGAGGGCAGAACTAGGAACCAAGCTTTGAGTTTTAGGGCAGGTCTTTGCCATGCTCTCCTAGGGTGTTCAGGGGTTCCTACGTTCTCGCGAGAGGTTCTGTAGGGTCTGTAACTAGGGGGAGCCCTGGCGTCCCAGGTTGCAACGGGTCACCGTCCCAAAAATGTCCAGACAGTCCCCTTTCCTGGTAGCCAAAGGTGAAACCTGCGGAATATTGGCTGTGGCGCCAGCTCTTCGAGAAGGCGACGCTTGACTCGGGAAACGTGATCCTAGCGGCTCTTCCTCGCGCTGCGCTTCGAGCCTGTACTTGTGGTCATGAACTTCTCTGGGAGGAAAGGCGCAGTGATGAGTGGGCCGACGAGTCCGAGGAGCCAGAAAGCGGAGCGCTCCGCAAGGCTGAGGAACTTCTCGGCCGTGTCCTGAGGATCAGCATCCAATACTTCAATACTGCTAGACCAGTTTCAGCATCTCCGATTGCTGATAGAAGGCTCTGGCTCTGAACTTTCTGCAAAACTCGCGCCTGAGACCCAGAAAGCCAAAAGGAAAGCCACTGCTCTGAGCAGATGGCCCGTGTCGGTCGATGTGATGTGTCGGTAGGTTTCGCTTGCGCCGATACTTAGCACGGCCCCGCTCTCACAGACCTCGGTCATGCTCTGTTTGTTTGGAATGACTTTCTTTTTCCTGAGGCATCCTGCGATTGTCGCGACATGTATACTGACCTCTTCTCCTAAGGCGGAGAATGCCAAGTCTGCCGGATGCGCCCAGACCCCAGATGAGTGTTGAACTACAATGGGTGTTTCCCAAATTGAGGGTACCCCTTTTTTCTGCCCCCAAATAGAATACCCCTTTAAAGGGAGACCCAAAAAGGGTACCCCCTATTTTCGGAAACCCCCACCATCAAGCTGTTAGAAGCACTGAAGGCCCTGAAGGCAAGACTTGTCCAATAAGGCTGCGATGTGCAGCAGACCATGGGCACCAGGTCGTCCTGCCAATGTCCTGAGACGAGAGAGTCCTTTCGAGATGGCATGTGTGCTCCGTAGTTGTTTCAGACATTTTCAGACCTTTGTATTTCTTCCCCTGCGCATATCTTAAAAAGCTGCTTAAGCTTGTGTGCGCTCTGGTCAGGCTGTTCTGGAGCTGCTGCTGCATCTTCGCACTTTGCTCGGAGCGGTTTCTGGCGTGATGTTTTGCTGAAGCTCTGGTCCCGGGGGGGGGGGGTGCACATGTGAGCCTTTTGAAAATCACAGGCCACAGGCGCTAAGTCTCCAAGAAATCTCAACATCCAAGACGCATACAAGGCGCCGATCCCAATGTTCCGGCCGACACTGGCGCCTATGGCGTCGGCTTCACACAGGCCATCCTTGAAGCGAGTTCGGGTGAAGGCATAGCCGTGCCGGGGTTCCAGATGAGGTGGGGGCATATCCATTGCACCTGGCCGCAAAACGTGGCCGGCTCGAAGTGATGGAGGCCTCGCCGCTGCATCGTCAAGTGCCTGAATTTTTGGGCCTGCATGGACAGGTGTTGCTGAAAGCAGGTGCCGTTTTGTGATGCTGCCGTGATGCGAGGGTGTGCAGAATGCGGAGACCACGACTCACTTGAACGTGCCAGGAGCCAGCATAGATGCCGCCGACCAAAATGGGCGGACGGGGCACCTTGGCCATCAATGCAGTGCGCTGCTGAGTCGCTTTTGCGCAAGTTCGAAGGCTAATGGTGGCAGCTGCCAGCGGCCAGTGCGAGCCTCAGCGATCACTGGTGAAGCCATGCAGCTACCTTTTAGCACCGATGGTCCTCGCATTGGTCCCCAGAAGATGGATGGAGTACCCAGCCGAGCCCATTGCCCACCCCAGATGGTCCTCGGAATGCCCGCCAAGTTTCAAGACACAAAGGACTGGGTGCCCGCCAATCAATTACCTAATTGGAGGGTGGCCTTGACTTCGTAGATGCCATGATTTGTCTTTCTCGAGTCTTCGAGGGCGTCTGATGACGCAGGTGAGATTTGAAAGTAAAGCTCTGCCAGCTGAAAGCTGATGGATCTGCGTGTGTCCGTACGGCCAAACCGAGACAGAACGAGAATCCGAGAAGGAGCCCGCAAACGGTGCGATCAGAGCCTGAACCCATCTGAACGAAGAAGCTCGAGAATCCCAAGAATTCCAAGCCCTCTCGAGGCATGCTGCCATTCTCTGGCTGCTTTGTCATCGGGCTGTGCCTCGGCTTGGTTTGGTCTTTACAAACTTTACATGTTTCAAGATGTTCGCGGTTTCAGCGCGGTCGTTGCGCCATTGCGAGGCAGCTGACTGCATGACCCACTATGGCTACACGGCCTGCTCCGCAGGATTGAGGACAAGAGGTTTGCTTTTCTTTGAGAGTTTTAGGCCACGAATCGGGGCACCCGAAGAAATTTCCTGGCCAGGCCCTGCACTACGCCGCCCTCGTTCCAAGACCCGAGGCAGCTGAACAAACAGCATTGAAGTTCAAAAGGTACAGGGAAGTTCAGAGCCCATGCAGTTTGTGAAAATATGGAAGTGAGACTGCAGGTGGTCCATGCGTTGTTAGAGGGTCGCGTGCAGCTCTCATCAAACATCATAAACATCGGCTGCTGGTTTCTCGAGCGTTCTTGTGAAGTCTTGTGATGCATTGCGAAGCCTGCCAAGGCGAGCTCAAATGTGGTCGACCGTGAAGGACGCAGTGTTTGCTGGCAGCATGCTGATGTTGGCAGGTCAGTCCGGGAGGCCTGTCGTCGAGTGAGGCGAGACAGTGTCTAGTGAACCTAAGGCTCTTCACGCAGCTCTCTCAACGTTGCCAAGGGCGCGCGCGCCACTCACGAGAATAGCAAGTGCCATCAACTGCCCAAAGCCCATGAGTTGCCCTGACACGCAAGAGTGTTCAGGTACAGAGGGTCTTGTCATGACTACGAGCTTTGATCCATCAGGCCGGCATGTGAGCTATTTTGGTTGTGATTCTGCGATGCCTTCCCAGCAGCTGTAGCTGGTAGCTCGCCTGAATGACCCGCCAAGCGGCGCTGCAGTCTTCACAACACCGCCGCTCTAACCATGTCTGTCTGACCAAGCTTGTGAGGCATGCTTAAGGGGCAACCGGGGCAATGGTGACTGCTTGCCGTTCTCCATCGTTCTCCCCAAAATATCCCTTTGGACCGTTTCGTGAGTCTGTCCCAGCACAGGCATTGGTGACGAGTACTGCTATGAGAATGACATCTCTCATGGCTATCGAAGAAACGAGCAGGAGGCGCGGGTAGTATGAGCACCTAAACTGCACAATTGCAGAATGAATTCGATCTGGCTCTCTTTTGTATTATTTGGCCGCTAGAATAAGTGTGCTTGGTCTCACATGATACGTCCTGAAAACAGTGACTTGAGGAAGGCTGCGCCCAGACGAAGTCTAGCTCAACCGCGTGCATGTGTGCCAGAATATGTGATGACTTGCTGCTTAGTTCAGTGCATCCGAGGGGTTGCGGAGGTAGTTCTCAAACTGCTTTGCAAGGGGTTTAAGATTCTGGGGGCTAGCACGTTTGCTTTCCTGAGCCCCACAAAATGCAGGCCTCCATGGTGCCCTTTCCTCTTGAGAGGTGAAGGCTCCATGTCAAATGTGGCTCAGTACTTCTTGCAAGGAGGCGCAAGTTCAGGCGGTGCAGAAGGCCGTCACGGCACTGGTACGTCGGGCCGCTCAGGGTGCGCTTCGGCAGGAAGCTCCAGCAGAAGACCTGCAGGACCCGATTAAGGCCCCCCTTTTAAAGAAAGCCCTTACAAAAAGAGCCCGTAACCTGACGCCCTCGCCGAAGCCTAAACCCCTGAGGCCATGGAGCCGATGCGTCGCAGCGAGACTGTAGCAGCCCAAGGTCATGTTCTTTTGTGTTTTTGTTTTGATATTTTCGCCCGGCTGAAGCTTCTGGAGTTTAGTTCTTAGGGCGCCTGAATTTCATGGAGTTCGCTGAATCATGAGGTTCTGGCCGATCGGCCATAGACGTGGTCCAGGACTGCTTGCTTGAGAGTGACGCCCACATAGGCATAAATGGCTGGACTTGTAGAGCGTGGCAAGCGCTTGAGAGCAGGGAGCTGTCGAGCGATATGTTGTGCCTTTCAGAAGGACAAGCGACGGGCCGAACTCGTTTTGTGGCTGCAGAAGCTGTCGGAAGACCCACAGGGAGAAGGTGGGTGTGGATACCTCCACTGGCGAAGCCCACTTTGAGAAACGCGTCTGGCACATTCTGGCACGGCAGGGGCAGGTCCGCAGACGCGAGCGGCAGTTTTTCTAGTGCCCACCTCAGCCGATCACATCTGACCTGCCCTCCCACTCCGTTCCTTGGAATTCCCTCACATGGTCCAAGGCTCGGCTCAGTCGCTGCGCAGTAGCGTGCTGTGGAGAGCAAAAGGCATGAGACCACCTCATAACTTTGGGTTTAGGGCAGTTTAGGGGTTAGGGTTTCTTTCATTTTCTCCTGTGTTTGAAAGCGCCGAAGCCAGGACATGTGCTCTGAATATGTCAGGCCGAGTTGTGAGCGAAACGGCGGCAGACTTTTGAAGAGTTGATATGTGCCATCAGCCCCTCCTATGCAGAGCTGGCCGCCTCGAAGGATAAGCAGAATAGAATCCCCTCAAAGGGACCCCCAACGAGTACCCCTATTTGTGGAGACCCCCACATACTTGCGTTTGGAATGTGCCCTTTCTACGCCAGTTCTTTGCAGTCGGTCGTGTGAACTTTGTGGGAACCTTGTCGAGTTTGCATGTTTCATCATGTTTTCACACGCCCATTAAGTTGGAAGGCTGCCCGCAACATGAATGCCTCAGCTGTTCTTCTTTCTCTGGTTCAGAGCAGGAAGGCAGGGAGTACCCCTTTCGTACCTTGGGAGAGTCATCGTGCCAGTAAGACCTTCCAACCTCAACAATGTCGCAGTGCAAGTAAGCAGCCCTCTTTGCTCACCGAGCCCAGACACGCCATCACGGCGTCAGAGAGAGGTTCCAAAGTGGACCCAGCAGCGTTGCGCCATAAAACGCGCCACAACCGCGGACAAGCGCCAATGTGCGCCATGGCGAATCGACGGTTTCCTGCAAGCCCGACGCACGCCCAAAGCTCTGGTGTGCGCTGCCTGCTACTGCTCCTCATCCTGCCCAGAGTGATGTCTAGCACGGGAGGCTTGAATTTTGCACCCGCCACTCGGTCGAAGCTTGTGGTATGTGTTCAGAAATTCGGGGGCTCTGCCGAGACGTGTATCTCGTGAAGCTGAGGTAGCTGTGACAGAGCATTGCGAGAAAGGCGAGTGGTGTGCTCTGCCTGACAACTTCCTTTCTGCCAATGAAGCCTTTGAGTTCGCCCTTCTTCGCATCAATGAGATGCGGCAGAAGTGCTACGGCTTCACGCTGGCACCGGTTCGACGCCAAGACTACACGGTGGCTGGAACGGTACGCAAGGACATGGAAGGCTACTCAATCTACAAGCTGCTTCTGAAACCGACGAACAAGTTCGTCCCGCCACCTGGTCAGAATTTGATGGTATGGTCGTTGCCAGAGGCCCGAGGCACTCGAGCACCACCGAAAGTTTTTTGTCGAAGAGCCGAGGACAGCTGTAGAGGTTGAAGTGGCCCACTTGCACCGCATCACTGACCTGTCTATCTTCCAGGCCGCGGCAAACCCAAAACGGTAAACTGTTTCTTCTAGGCCCTGACCCTACAGCCGTAAACCCTGAACGCACCACCCGAAGGTTACGAAGGTCAAGCCGTTGGCTTGCAGCCTCTTCAGCCAAAGGCCCAGTGAGAGGGTGCGGAGTGTAGAGGCTGGATGCCATCAGCAAGCGACCCATCAAGCGACCCATAGTAACTCGGACAATGCAGCGATGTTCGACGATTTGGACCGCACTTGAGCCACAAGACAGTAATGCTGTAAGGTGCAGCCGACGATGCTGAGCTCCTTATTCCGACAAACTGGCAAGAAGCCAAGGAGCTAAGCCTGCCTGCACAGCCGACCGCACCATCATTTGCGTGACCCAGCTTCTTTGAAGATGGAAGCATGAAAGAGTCCTGAATGCGAGGAGGCGGCCGAGACGGCACGAACGGTTTTCAATGAACAGCGGAAGACGTTTTGCTGCTTGGCTTCTGATGGTGTCCTTACCCATCCAAAAATAGTACAACAGTGAACCTGCTCTCTTGTATGCAAAGCAGGAGATGAGCCTACAAAGGTCATGAGTTAACGAGTGAGGAGAGAGCATGCGTGCGTTTTTTTGGCGTGTATGTAACCCGCACTCTACAGCCGTTCAAGTCAACTCTTTGAGTTTCTGCAGAGGGCTGACGAGGGTGGCGGGGCGTTGTGCATGAGGGTCCTCGGCCAAAGGAAGATGCCCTCACCAAGCCACCTCACCCTGTGTAAATGTACCTTCGCTCTCGCAGCTGAACCCTCTTGCAAGTCCCTTAATTTGTATGAGTTAATGAGTACTACTTGCCTATACTACTGCCGTTCCAGCGCGGTAAACCTTCGGCGAGAGAGCACTCGACCTGATTGCACGTGCGTGTTTGTTTTTGCGTGTCTCCGTGTGCACAAGTTGTTAGATTCCAGAGAAGATCGACTGCCTGCTAGTCAGGTAATGAGAAGGCGACCGAATGCGAGCGGGCTTGGGATGTCAGTGAGAAGCGTGAGTGACGTGAGTGTGGTGAATGAGGTGAGTAAGGTGAGTGAGCTCGAGATCGAGCGCTCGGATTAGGGGAGGACATGAAATCATCAGCACCATTTGCGAACCTAGCCCTAATTCAGCCCCTTGAGTTGTCGGCATGCGGCGGCATGCAGCAAAGGTTAACATGATTTATACTACTAGTACTTGAAATGGAATGAATATTGTTGAATTACAAACCTCCCCACGATGGCCCCCAGTATGTTGGCAGCGTATACCTGCACGGCCCCCGATCTTGGGGGCTTTATAGTTTCAAGAAGTTGCCCCATCGGAGTATGTAACCCTAAGCCCTGTACTCTAAAACCCTTGCTAGTTCCAAGACTTTGAAACCCTGGACCCTTTAGAAGCCTTAGGCCTTAGCCCTTTGTGAATCCTAAACTTTGAAACCCTGGACCCTTTTTTTAAGCCTTAGCCCTTTGTGAATCCTAAGTCCGAAGCCTTCTCAGGCCCAGAGCGCCCGCAGCTGCAGCTTCTCCGCATCCTCGCAGCGGCGCGGCAGCCCGCAGAGGGCAAGGCGAAACTCGGGTTTTGTGGACCCCCCCGCAGTAGCCTTAAGGGTTTAGGGTTTAGGGTTTAGGGTTTAGGGTTTAGGGTTTAGGGCCCAGGAGCTTCAAGCTAGGCTTCGGAGCTTCAATTTTTCTTTGCGAACCGGGTTGCGTACAGGCGTGTGACATGTCCTCTAGCACTTGCATAGGGCAGCCGAAGAGATTGTTGAACTCACAACCCCCTTGCCGATACATCTCAATCGATCCAGTTCCGCATCCAGATTGGAACCTAATTGACTTTGGGATTGTTGTGGATGAGCATGGCTGAGCCATTTTTCTCTCTGTAAATGTCTGTAAACAGTCTTGCGCCAGAAGTGGTCATGATCGTAGTGAAGGCAATTTTACTCAGCTTGCAGGTGCTCAGACTTCAGCTAGAGATGCGAGAGGCGTGGATCAACGCCATCAACATGAATGTGAAGTCCAGTGACTCTTGCTCTTGCAGTCTGACAAAAAGTCTGTGGCGCTGAGCTGCAGGAGATTGAAGCTTTCGGCAGAAGCAGCGGCTCCTTCGAAGAGCAAGTCCTGGTGTCATATGCCCTCGATCATAGTGTGCCGGAGGAGATGGCACTGGCACCTGAGGTCTATGCAGGCCGAAGGAGGGTCAAATCAAGCCTTCCCACTTTGTAACAGAGCATAATAATACAATATAGTATAATATAGTAAAATAGATTATGATATAGTATAATATAGTAGAATATGGTATAATATGGTATAATATGGTATAATATGGTATCATATGGTATAATATGGTATAGTATGGTATAATATGGTATAGTATGGTATAATATGGTATAATATGGTATAATATGGTATAATATGGTATAATATGGTATAATGCAGTATACCTGTTGTAGTATTGAGACCCTGAGAGGCCGATATCCGTGCAAGATGGTGCATCAGGAGGATGAGCAGACAGCGCTGGACCCGAACTGCAAAACCTAGGTAGAGTCTTACAAGGTCCTCCCAGGTGAAGTTGCATTATTATTTCCTTCTTATTTAGTTACACTTGACAGTGACTTGACAGTCCTTTTTTTGAAGGACTTCTTCAATGCCAGCCGCCGACTGGGCGGCCAGGTGCCAGAGCGGAGGCGCATTTTGTCGAATCCTGCAAGCTGCAAAGCACATCTGGGGGGAATTCAACGGGGATCCGACTCCGACAATCTTCCTCACAGCTCGGCTATGCTGAGTAGCTGAGTAGCTGAGTAGCTGAGTAGCTCTGACTAGTCACTAGTCACAGTATGTTGCAGTACAGTCAAGAAGTGCGCAAGATCCCGGACAGGCTCTCCTGGGATCCCACTTCTGCTTCAGAAGCCGCTGCTGCAGCTGGACGTGACCATCAGCTGGAGCGCCCCTTCGAGGAGCAAGGCACGCCTGCGAATAGAGAGAGAGAGAGAGAGAGCAAGAAAGCAGCCGGCGTGTTGCACTAAGCCTGACTTGTGCAGTTGTTCGATGTGGAGCGGAAGAGGGGGCGTGCGCAATGCACGGAAGTGGCGGACCCTTCCACGCCCTGACGGAAGAAAGAAAAGAGCATGGGCAGCTTGTTCTGAAACCCCCAAGCCGCTTCATTGGACGTTGGGGCATGCTCTGAGCGGTTAAGGGCCAGCGAGAGTGGGGCATGAAGGGGCGGGAGCCTGGCGAAGAGCACTCGTTCCCACCATGTGAGCCTGGTTGGTTGGTGTGTGTGTGTGTGTGTGTGTGTGTGCGTGTGTGTGCGTGCGTTGCATTCTGGAGGCTTGGATCTCCCGGACAACTTTGACCCGCGTGTGGAGAAGACGCTGTGCTTTCCGCGTGGCATCTCCCGGCATCAAGGACCGCACAGGAGCTTCTGTTGGGACTCGTTGGGAGACTCGGAGCCAGGAAGCTGCGGTTCCAGTTGGGCTTTTGCTGCGACAGCTGTGGCCTCCTTCCGTGAATGTCTGGTGAAGCTTCATGGAGGCATGGCGAGTGTGCACGGTCCGATTGGTAGTTTGCATGAGTTGGCAGTTACGCACTGGTGTATTGTTATGGCAGGTGAGGAGCCTGCTTCGTTGAGCTTCCTCTCAGCCCAGGAATGCAAACCTCAGCAGTATGACTTTCTCCGATTCCGTCGCTGGTGCCCCTGCAGGAGCTGGTTTCGTGCTCAGCGCATCACGGATGTTCCGGGGGAAGTGCGGCCGAGGCAGGAAATTTTTTGCGATGCTTGGGTGGTTGTTACCCGACGCCCTAAAGTATAAACAAAGCCTTGAGCCAAAGAGGTTTCGCATGGACCCCGCGGCTTAGGCTTTCTACTACATGAAGCAGCACGGAGTGGCCAGGGAAACGTGCTCACCATATCGAATGCGGTGCTTCCACGACCAGTCGACAATATCGATGGAGGCAGACTGAATGCTGGGGGGTGGTTTCAAACGAGAGGGTTCCTTTTGTAAAGCATCCCAGTATAGAAGTTATGCATCAGGGGGCCCTCGTTCAGAACAACCCGGGAAGCCTCCCAGGGTGGCAGCATGGGGCAATTGATAATTGATAACCTTCTTCCCTGCATGTTGGGCCTCTCGAAGCACCACAGGTCACACGTATGGGTGGTTGTCAAAATTATGGCATAATTATGGTCCCTTTTTGGATCCCTACTACAATACGGCACCTAATATTTAGGGTACCCCAAAAGGGATCATAATTTCGATGACCATATGTAAGCCGCAAGCAGTTCATGTAGGCTGCGGACTTCAAGACGGCCGTGGCCCACGCAAAGAGTTCGGAAGCTGCCACAATGTGTCACGAAGATGCTGATACGCTCTTTGGCATCGCTTTCGCTCATGCACGTTTGCACGTTCCGTTTCGTTCTTTGTATAGCGCACATGTGAGGGTCAGTGCTCACGCCATGCAAGGGAAACCACTTCCTGCAAGTGCCTGCCAAGCGTCTTCCACCTCACGAGCGCGGTCGCCTGTGACCTGCTCCCTGCAGCATGCCCCAAGGCCATTTGGACTGTAAAGGCTGAGAGTGTGATGCGTGCATCACAAGTCTTGCCCTTCCGAAGATGATGCGGACTGTTAGACTCTTGCAACTCTTGCGCCAACTAAGACGCGACTCCCAAGCTATTTCAAGATCTTGGGGATCATGGAGGGCAACACCGTGCCTGAGCTGGAGCGTCACATGATGCAGGACTGATGCGGGTGCATGTTGAGTTGTTCCTACTGTGAGGCTCATGCTTGTAGCTTGCCCACCGTGCCACAGAGGAGCTCATTACCGATGGTCCTCTGTACGTGTCGTTCCTCCTGTACCAGGACCCGCATTGGCCAGCTGTGTGTGTTTTGTAGGTTGTATCGGGCTGCCCTGTCAAGAACAGCTGTAGATTTGTGATTGGATGGAAGGAGCTGTCACCATGGTTCGGAACAAGGAAATGAAAACCACAACATACATATGTATGTATGTATGTATGTATGTATGTATGTATGTATGTATGTATGTATGTGTGTATGTGTGTATGTGTGTATGTGTGTATGTGTGTATGTGTGTATGTGTGTATGTGTGTATGTATGCGTGTATGCGTGTATGTGTGTATGTGTGTATGTGTGTATGTGTGTATGTGTGTGCATATATATATATACTGTCGCCTCCCCTCTCGCCGACATGTGAAGGCTCCTGTCTTCACTGTCTACTCTGATGCATTCCCTCTACTTCTACTCAATATGAACTATCTGGGATACACGGGTTTGGAATCCCGAAAACAAACGCAAGTCCAACAATCCAAGACTCCAAACTTGCCCGAAGAATCTCCGTGTGTTTTTGGATGTGTTAGATTTTTCACATTCGAGGTTAGTCCAAATGTGCATTTTCCAAGCAATTTCGCTTCTAGTGTCAAACACACCCCTATCACAATTTCATTAACGTTCGAACCACTCGAAACGTGAACATGGCCTTGAACTGATACCAAATAGCGTGTTCAATCAGTTTCCTGTATATGAACACCCTGTAAAAGTCTTCAATTGCTTAAATCGTGCACATGTGTTGCGCGCGGGGGCATTTCACGAGATTTAGCACAAACAGCCTGCATTTGTTAATGTATAAGTTGCGCGTCTTTTGAAAGCAGCTGAACAAGCATTTTTTCAATAAGAACCCTTAGGGGATGCTGGTAATTACTTTTAAGAATATTCGTGTCTCATGAACACCCTTACGTCTCGAGAACAACGTGCTCCAGTTTTCTGATCGTTACAACATTCGAACATTGTATTTTCCATTTGTGATATGATAGTCGACCCTGCTCGATTCTCATTAATGTGCTCGAATGAAGGTTGTATGGTTAACATCCCAAAATGCTCACAAAAATATTTCGATCAGGAACGTACATAGAAATTCAATAGGGCTTAGGTCCAGTGTATGGCTCTGAACTGTCCACTCGAAAGTGCACATTCATTTCTAGGGTCCGCATTTGAGGGTTGTTCTTTTTGGCGGGTTCTTGTGAGATACTTAGGAGGTCGATTAGGGAAAATGTCGGTCGTGATAAAACGTGCACACCTTTCGAGCGCGCGCAAGCTCGCGCAAGGGCGAACGCAAGCTCTGCGCAAGCTATCTCTTGGCGATGTTTATTCAAAACCCTCCACATCTACTAGTACTTGCGAAAACCTCGCGCGGCAAGCCCGCGCAAGGTTGGCGCAAGGGCGAAGCGCAAGGGATCCTAATTGGCAGCCATGGAACAAGGATATAGAACAACCCTCAATTTCATGTTATAACGTCCGATTGAGCTCTTATTTGGGCACGAGGTATCTACAAGGAGTAATCGAGGCCACTTTCCCGAGCTTGTCCAGCCTGCAACTTGGGCTTGGGCAGCTTACCTGAACGGCCTCAAACACAAACCAAAGAAGCACTGGACAGTGAGGCAAACCTGAGCTGCAGGCTGAACATGGTACGACATGAAATGAAGTTGATGCGACGGCTCGTACCCCTAGCTGTGGAGCAAGAGCGTGCCTGTGCGACTCTCAGTCAGGGCCCGTTGCACTTGCGCGTTTGCATGCTGCGGGAAGGACTTCTTTGACAGTACTTCGTGGTCGGAGAGTTCGGGTCTCGGAAGGAATGAGCGCAACGTTGGACCTTGATATCTTTTGCAGTGAGGTGGGATTTACGAGCACAAGCATGGCGATGCTCTTGGGAGGTCTGGATGCAGCGTGCAATGGGAGTGAAACCTGGCAACTGTGGAAGAGTGGAACTGTAGCTCCAGGCATGGCGCCGCACTAATTGGCTGGGGCACAGACATGAACAGCCCCATGGCTTCAAGATGTGTGGACTGCGCGGCCTATAGTCCCAAGAGCTATACTCCTCCCAGGCCGCGACTACTGGTTGCTCCTCAATTCCTTTGGAATGGAGTGGCAGCAGGGCGGCTACTTCAAGGTCCCTCTGCCGTGTCTTATCTGGCTTCTCCCGTTCAGCCTCGTTTTCTTGAGCAGCCTCCTTGCCTTGAATGGAGTGTCTCTGCAATTTGCAATGCTTCTTCATGAAGCCAGCCAGGTTCTTCGTGGAGACACCGCGACGGAGCTGCTCCACTACGGTGCCTGGGGCCGGCTGCTTACTGGCTGCTTGGCACAGACCCCTCGGACTCTTCCACTCCTTCAGCCGCCGAAGGCGCAGATTTTCAACTAACTGAAGATGAGAAGAAGCGTGCCCCGGCGATCTTTGCCGTGGAGGTGGGCCTTCACAGGCATACAGTACTTTTACAGTCGCAGTTCGTGCACCTGTGGGATTTGACGACTCTTGGGAGTTTTTCATTGCCATCGGGGGTGGACGTCAGGCTATGTCAGGGTTCCGTTTTGCTTAAGTTGCGCTTGCTTGCGTAGGCTTGCCATGGCTTGCCCTCTTGCGCTCTTGCCTTGGAGTTCCTGGAGAGGTATCCTTCTCACCGGTGCCCCTGCGGCATGGCATCGCCAGCGAGCCTTTGACAGAGCTTGCACATGCCCGGGACACATTGAGCTGGGCAGGGCTTGTCGAAGAGAGCCCCGAGTAATGAGCTGACTGCTCCGCCTGCTCCCCCTGTCCAAGGTTTGGCTGCGGGTCGCTGCAGCGGTCTCAGTCCTTAGTTTATCTCATTTATCTTCTGTGGTTTCCTGCTCTTCGCATCGTGCTCTGCCAGTTTGCCACTGATGAGCCGGCAAAGGCACTGGTACGCAAGAAGCCCAGCTGACTCCCTTCACACTTGTGGCACTTGGCACTTGCGTGGCTCGCAGGGCCTGTCTGAGGTGTGCTTGGACTGGCGAGTGGGATGTCTGCAGAAGTTTCAGAGAACCTCACGACCGCCAACATTGATAGCCTGGCGCATAGCATGGTGGCTTTTCTCTTGGCTGTCATCAAGAAGGATGCTCTCCTCACCACAAGCACTTTTCTTCTGTCGCCAAGAACTCGGAGATGTAGAAGGAGGTGAGGGCCACATCGTGCAAATCGACTTGATGAAGTTGCAACCTGAGCGTGTGCGGGTTTCTTTCGGTCATCTGTCAGACATGTAGGGCCAATGCACCTGCCGTCGCGAATGTTCCCTGAGTTCGGCAACTAATTCTCAACCCTAGCTAAACTCTATAGTCTATAGTCTATAACCCCAAAGCCATGTAGATTCTCGGCGATGTCCGGCAAGGGGCATGGTGACCAGGGGCTACCAATGTGCCTGAACCCACCCGGGTGTTTCCAACATCTTCCCTGCGGACTTCTGTGACGAACCAAAAACTTTCGGAGCCAGAGAGACGATCGACTTCCTTCCCGGATAGTTACTGGCAATTCCTGCAAAGCCTGCTAGGAACGAGTATTCAATGAGTATTCCATCTCTGAAGCTAGAACTTCGAATTTCGGGAAACCACAAATTTACCAGCTATTACCAGCCATTCCCGATGGGCGTCATTTTTACTGCTTGGACAGCTGTTCAGTGCCTTCGAGTCGGAAATGTTCTGAGGCATGACCTGCTGGGTGATCGACTCGAACTACGTGTTTGGGCAAGGGGCTGAGCTGCAGCATTCCTTGGCAGTTGTCAACATCGTCCGGGAGAACGTGCCTAACGACATGAACACGGCATGTTCCCAGGCCTCTGACAAGGCCGAAAACACAGGAAGCACCGGCCTCGAACGCTTCGGAGTTTCTAAGACTTTCTGGCAAAACCACCCACTCCCCCCCCGCACACCCACACACACACACACACACACACACACACACACACACACACACACACACACACACACACACACACACACACACACACACACACACACACACACACACACACACACACACACACACACACCAACACACACACACACACACCAACACACACACACACACCAACACACACACACACACACACACCAACACACACACACACACACACACACCAACACACACACACACACACACACACACACACGCCCACCCAATCGGAACCAGTGGTCATCGTAGTTGTGCGAGTTCTCATGCTGGTTTTCCCAGAATGAATGCTCACAATGCCGCAAATCTTCAGTTTCCCAGCCGACCTCTGTGTTCCGTCTGCCGCGAGCAGATCTGAGATCGCAGCTTTGTCATTCTTGTCTTCAGTCGTTCTTTCTTCGCTTAAAGGGTTTAAGCTCTTGCGCTCAGTTGACCAAGTGACAGCCCAGAAGCCCTATCTGAATTTCAAACTCCCACCGGCCTGCAACCCCTAGCGCCCCTAGCAGAATTTGGCTGAACTTGGGCTTGTCGCGCAGTAGACGATCTGTTGCAATAATTTCTGCAACAACTTGCAATCTTCTGCTGGCTCTGTCCACGAAGGCTGGATGCCCTCGCATCTTCACGAATGCTAGGCAGTAGTTGCAGCTTGATTCTTCAAGCCACCTTGGATGTCATTTGGTTTGGGCTTATTCTTCCTGTGCGCATGATCACCGTTGGACCTGTGCAAACATGTCTGAGAGTCCGGTAGCATCTGGTCGCGATGGCAGACTTAGCGGCAAACTCTCGTCGTGCTTCAAGCCTAAACCCTGAATCACCCATCCCAAACCTCTGAACCCTGCAAACGCTACAGGCCCCTATGAAAACCCGCCACATCCGAAACTCGGCAAACTCCACAAACCCTAACACCCCCTAGGCTGGGGGCCGGTAGCCTTCGACGTCCCAGCGCTGGAGGTCTTCAGGAAGTCTCTCTCTGGCACGCCGGCGTTTTAGCTTTTTTGAGTTCTTGAATTTGTGATAATTTGTGTTTGAACGCTTCTGTGGGGGCTTAAGGCTTAAGGCTTGTGGGGTTCCGGCTTTGTTTTGGGCTTCGGGGTTTCTAGGGCTCAGAGTTTGTTACGTTTGAGGTCTGTCGAGGTGTGAGGCTTGCGAACGCTTCCCCATTGGTTTGCCGGAGGCGTCGAAACCAGTCGAAGACTAGAAGATGGAGTCTGCAGCTCAGGTTCCACCGACCATAGGACACAAGAAAACTAGTGCCACTAGCTGCCAATAGTCTGCCTTCAGCATCTTCAGCCTCCCCTTGCTGCGACCGTCCTGCTTAGCAAAGGGCCAAGTCTTCTCGCCTGTGCTGCAGAAGGAGTCCATGCGCGTGCCGCGCCCATTCACGTCGGGAGTGGCGTTGAGGGTGCCAGTGCAGAAACGAGAAACTCGCCAGGGCCGCACCAGTGAACGCCAGGTCCACGCCGACCCCAGATGGGAAGTCGACAGTCACGACGGTCTTGAGCTTCACATCTGATGCGAAACGCCATGTTGCCGCAGACAATGAATGTCCTGCCGAGAGTTGAGCAGAAGATCTGCTTCACCTCTCGATGCGAGGCATGAGTGCAAAAAGAGGAGGTGTCTGCATCGTGTTCAGACGTTGCCAGAGGGCGGTCCAATCGTCACACGTGAAGATAGGCAGAGGACTCTTCAAAATCGTTGCATGAGCAGGACACAGACATGCTCAGTGAATCATTCTTGCCAGCATTCGAGGGCATGTGCTGCTCGAGCTTTTTGTTTGACGTCCCAGATCCAACAGAACGTAGTGTGCCATGGCTTAGACAAGTGATTTACATACATGTACAAGCATGTATACACATATACACATGCATTTCATGTACAGGTAGGCATGCCTGTTAGATATCTGTACACTGTTCACAACCTTTGCTGAAAAGCTTGCGCGCTGTGCCGCCTCATTCGGCATGGCAATCCAAGACATCGAGTCTACCTAAAGCAGGAGTGAGTCTTCAGCACAAGCAAGAGCTGTGTTATGGCTGAGTAAGCTGCCCGCGCTGTCGCCGCTCATAGTCCAGGTGCCGGCTAGTTTGTCTGAGCTCTGCTGACAAGCGAACAGCGACACGAATGGACGGAAGTGTGCACAGGTCCAACGTACGATCTGATTCAGTCGCATCAGCCTCAGCCACTGGTGCGAGGTGACTGTTCCTGCTCCGAGTTGAACTTGTCGTTTTGCCCACTGATCTCTACTCCGGTGACGCACATGCCCTGCATGGGATGCTAGGTTAATGACCCTTCATGATTTTATCATCGTCCGGCAAAAGAACCAGACGTTGCTCGAGTGTTTCGTCTGCTGCGTGGTCTCATTGCGTTTGCACTTCTTGCACAGTGTTCTCGAGCTCGAGTAACTGAAGGGAATCTGGGATCATTATTCTTCTGCCGCCGCATGTGGGCTCTTCTCTCTTGAGGAAGCTCTTCCTGTAACGTTCGGTAGAGACCAAGCTCAGAGCACAATGTTGCAAGCTAGCAGCCGTACTGCAGCTCAGTCTACCGATACCTCCACAACCTATCAAAGCACTACTTGTAGCCGTTGCCTCTTATTAGCACTCTAAGACTCCGGTTGGCATCCTGCGGTATTCGGTATTCATACACAAACCTATATTGTACTACTTTGACAGCTGAACCCTTGGTATGGGAAGCCTGCAGTACATGCCCATGGCGCCTGGAAATGCGGACCGCAACCGGCCTGTGGACGACGATTCCCAGGGTTCCAAGCGGATGCGTTCGCATGTGGTGCGAGGTTGGGACTTGTTGTATGAGTGGATGTCACCTCCTGCGTTGCATCCATTCTCATACAGTTGGCTGTGGTCTAGGGCTAGGCTGGCATCGTGTGCGCAGGTCAGATACCGCAGGACTTGGAAGAGCAATTGACACAGCCATTCACCGAGGAAGAGTCTCCTGGACAGGGAACAAGGGGAGGAGGGGAGTGGTCGAGCAAAAGGCTGTGTGCAGATGACTTGCAGGTGAGATTGAGTTCGCAAAGCCCCGCCCCCCCCCCCCCCCCCCGAAACAACTGAAGCAGTTTTCAAGTACACCTTGCTGAGGCGGCGGCGCATTTTCGATTTGGTTGGCTTGAGCCAGGTTGAGCGGATACCGGAAGGGCAAAGTCCAACAGCTCTCCGGCGAGCATTTACGTGTAAGCAAGGGCCAGCCTTGGGCTATCTAACAGAATTCGGATGACTTAAGCTGGGACAGGGGCTGAGTCTTTGAGATGTCAGACAATGTTTCCGAGGCTCTGTGGCTATTCGGGCCTCCAGCATCCGGCAAGACATCCATCTGTGACGATTTCGAAGAGGAGTTCTTCGGGCGAGCAGGCAATGCGGTGTCTTGGCTGTCTTGGGCTTGCGGTATCTTACAGTCAGCTCTTTCTGGCACGCCGGGGTGGGACAGAGCCACCGTGCCCGTGTCCTGAGGTTAGCATCGATGGAAGCCATGTTCGCGATGCGCACACTGGCTTTCAGCAGGTGTTGAAACACGGTATTGAGAACGAAGTCATCCATGCAGATGCTTGGACTAAGCTGAAGGCCACCAAGCACCTTGGTTGCGATTTGAAGCTTTCACCGAACTCTCCAACACATTCAAGCTCGGCTTGGGTGCAGCCGAGGCATGTGGAGAGGCTGAAGGAAGAGATCTTCGAACTAGCTGTCCGAAACCGCAGCTTCCTCAAACTTGTCATGCTGCAAATGCACGGTTGATGTCTTTTCATGCAACCTCGCGAATCATGCCATCAACCCCTGGCCTCGAGATTCTTGAGATCGCGCTGAGCTGCCTGACGCCTGAGGTCAGAACGTGAAAATCTGTGACGCTGCTCAAAAGCCAGATCGGGCCCAGCCCCTATTTGACACGGCGGTGGTCTGCTAGTTTCAAATGGTGTCCCAATCATCTGCGTCCCGAGCTGAAATTGCACTCATTGCTGCCAGGTGCGAAGAATGCTAGCACTGCTGGAAGGCCTTTGCGAGTGCTAGCTTCGTTCGTGCATGCCTAGCTGTCTGCAGCACATGCTGCACCCGGCCTGTAAGAAGAGCCCGAAACTCCCAGAAGCTGAACCCCAATGTTGAGAATGATTTGAACAGATGAAACACGTATGCGAAAGGTGCAGACTTCGATATTCACGCCCTGTGCCTGTGGGTTCCAGAAGTTGCGACACAATCGCGTGGGCAGCACCGGTCAGTAGAATCCAGACGAGTGGTTTGCTCCTCGTTCCTTGGATGCAGTTTAGCCTGTTCTGCTTTGAAGCTGTGAGCGGCCTTGCTAGAATGAGCCGATGCCGGCGACGACGCTGTTGATGGTGATGAGGATGAGTACGAGGATGATGATGCTTTTGTTGCTGCTGTTGCTGGTTGAAGCCGCGAGAAGCTTTCATTTTGCCTCTCCCTCTACTGTCTCCACATTTTGTCAGGACTTTGTATTGACTGCTTGAATGTGCGAGTGTGCCATCATGTTCTGTGCAGAGTCTCTTTGAGGTTATATGCCAGTAGCTCTGCGTCGACATTGGAGTTCGCAAAGCACTGGGATGAACAGCGCGTGGCCAAGTTCGAGTTTTGCTTTCTGTGAGAAGAACCTTGTGTCGCGACAGTGGAATCACTCAACAAGTCTAAGGATGAGGAAGGGAAATCCACGTTACAAAAGCTTGGTTTTGCTGGACAACACCCCGTGCCTGCCTTACTCTTTGGTCTAGGGGCATCTTCGGACATTCTTTAAGAATACACCGGAGACAGGCGCATGAGTCTCGTCTTAGCTTTCAAACAGCCACACTCAGGAGACCGCCTTTGCGAATTTCCCTGGAAGAGTTCGAGCAGCCTGGCTTCTTTGGCAGCGCCGAACGCCTGATAGAAGTGGCAAGACACTGGAGCATTGTGTCCTTAAGAATCACAAAGAGCTCTAGTACCCCCCCCCCTCCCCCCAGCACCCCCATTACCCCCCCCAGGACGCGATCTGGACCCTTGAACTTTAGGTCCTAGATTGTCACGACACCTTTGTGCCAGGGCTCGAACGAATTGGCCATCGTCCGAGTCGGCTCTGCACTTCCAGCGGTTTCAGGCAAGCGCCAACGAAGGATGAGGTGCACTTGGGGCTCCGGGCGGGGGGAGGGGGGGGTTGGGGGGGGTTGGGGGGGGGTTGGGGGGGGGTTGGGGGGGGTTGGGGGGGGGTGGGGGGGGGTGGGGGGGGGGTTGGGGGGGGTTGGGGGGGGTTGGGGGGGGGTTGGGGGGGGGGGGTTGGGGGGGGTTGGGGGGGTTTGGGGGGGTTTTGAGGGCTTAACTTGGTGATTTCTTTAGGCTTCTGTCACTTTTACTTTCTGTTCTTGTTGTTATATGTTGTTATTCTGCTGACAAGCAAATTTTGGGTGTACCGCTTGGCACGCAGTATGGTACGCCAACAACCCAAAAATCTTGCAACAAGACTGTAGCGCAAAGATGAGCAAAGTAATTCGCAGATCTCCACCTCACCAACAACGAGTCAATCGGTTCAGGGTCTCAGCTCCGCGCCTGACTCACGACTTCTGGAATTCACAAAGCACTGCCACACGCTTCTTTGAGCATCTTGAGCGCACGCAGGAGGTTTGGACCTCGGCTCTGAGAGATTGGTGAAGTGTCGAGATGGGCCCTGCTGAGTCTTGACCTGATGAACAACAAGCAGTATTAGAAAATGCCACAGAGCGGCAAAGCTTAAGGAAGCCAACGCTGCAGAAGTGATTTGTTCTTAGTCCCATGCCTGGAATTCTTCATTCTAAAGCATCTTGGAAGGGCAAGCTCAGCCTTGCCATCTCGAGGCGAGAGCTTGTTTTTTCATTGGGCCCAGCGGTTCAACGGCACGAGTCTCCTCAGTTGTTTGTTGCCTCGTTGCAAAGTGCGGTCCCACCGCCAACGAGCAAAGCGCCGGTAGAGCGAGCATGGATGCAATCCTGTCAGGAAGATGTTCTTGAGAATCAGCATTTTCTGCAACACAACACAGCTTTTGTTGCTGCCCCTTTTTTGCCAAGTCTCCGGCAACTTCTGAGTGCCGTCCTGAGAGCACCAGTTTTTCATCAACTGTCGACATGCAGTGCGCGGCGGCTCTAAGTGACTCAATGACTCAATGACTCCATCATTCAAAAGCAAGATGAACGCGCCAGTGTGCTTGTGATGTTTCTTGGCCCGTCCGAGATGCCTCCATATTGCGCTGTGTGTAGGCTCGCTCTGTCTGCAACCCTGTAACAGGGGCCGGAGCTGATGCTCCGGCGTTGTGGCACGCAGTCGCAGATTCTGTGTAGCACTCATGTAGCACTCTTCTTCAGAGGTCTAGGTGAGAAAGCTGCCACTACGCCTTGTAGCGAAAAAATGCCAATGCGATGATTCCACCATCGTGGAATCGATTCACCAACGATCAATGATTCTTGAGTCAATTCGGGTGGCCAGGGCCTTGAGACCTGGATCCTTGGCCCCGGAGGACATCGTAACATCAACACCTCGGACCTAGGATGGTGACTCAGCACGAGCACGGTGCTGTGTTTGTATGTCATTGTATGTCTGGGATCCACAGCTCAAGCGTCACGATGTATGCTTGTGCTATGCGCCGGCGCAAAGAGTGTGGCTGATGCCTGCTTGATCTGCACAGCCATCCGCCCTACACCCAAAGGGCAACTTGGACTCCTAAACATCCCCGCTGAATCCCCAACCGCCTATGAAACGATGAGCAAGGAGAGCTTTGCGCCGCTGCAAACTGCGCGGAGGCCTGGAGTAGGACCCGGTTCTCGAATTGTTTTTGGAGGAGAAGTAGCCCCGCCCTCTTTCAGTGGAGGACTTCACGTTCTTAGTGTGTACACTCCTGTCTACTGTATCTACTGTGAGTTCCCAGTATACAGCAAGCAAACCTCTAGGTGTCCGGGAAAGAGTACTCCATTTCCTCAGATCATGTTGCTGCGGTGTCGCTGAGTCACGTATACCATCATAAGGGATGTTTGTTTCCGAAGTAGTTCTTGCAAGAACGATCCTGCATTGAGTGCAAGCACTCAATTCCGCAACCTACCACTCTTCCACTGCCACATAACCTAAAGTGTCGACAGTAGCCTCTCAGCGTGGATGAGGACACTCCGGAGTTTGTTGATCTGTGTTTTTCTGGAGGTAGGCGATCAAAGGGATGGGCCACAGCGATGCTGTGTCTGCCGTTAAAGCACTGTACAAAGTGAGTGTCATCCTACTCGAAAGGCACCGACATGGACCACGTCGAAGAATATTATCGCGATCGGGGCTCGGGCTTAGAATGGCATGCAAACGCGACCCGTTGACCGTTGATCATGGATAACGGATGCACGAAAGTGGGCTCGACGGCGAGAGTTTTCCAGGAGCGGCAACGGCGCCTGCAGCTGCGAAGTGATTGCCGTAGTGTCACTCCAGTTCGTCGTCGTATGTCGAGACCGTTTCTGGCAGGTGGATATGCGCTGCAAGGTTTTCCAGGTAACATCTCGCTGTATGGCACATGAGGTGTCGTATGACATTCGTCCTGTGTTTTTCCGTTGTGTTGCGGGGTTTGTGTCTTTCCGCGCTCCATGTCGGTTTTTATCGGAAAGTGTATCTCCTGGAATTTGTCTAGACATGGAACACTAGAAACACCAATCTAAATCTGTTGGGAGTATCATATTCCGGATATGTAGAAGATGTATCATTCTAGTCCGTCCATGCCTGCACGACGTCTTATCCGTTAGGCCAGATTCCTATGAAAGTAGAGAATGCTCCATCGGGGCAGTCCCATGACCCTGTGAGTTCGTGGGCGCTCTGCCTTTGATCCTTTGGTCTGGGGTTTCTTTCTTTTTCAGGGATCCTCTACTTCCAGCACCCCAGAATAGCACCTTATGGCAATTCGGAAAAAAACCCTTACAATGACACATCTCACAGTGAAGCTTCGAGTTTTGTAAGCTGGTGGCAGGCAACAGCCCAAGCAATGCTGCCGGCGAGTAATCGTTTTGGTCTCTCCTGCGATGTTTCAGACAGTGCAGTTGCTGCTGTAGTACAGCTGGGCATGGGAATCTTGCATAAAACCCTCCGATGTAGACATCCTGCTTCTTGCCCCAGAAAGTAACCGACCGTGAGTTCGATTTAGACCCGGAACAGGAACATGTCGCAGATCCTCCAAGAGTAGCTTTTTGCGCCAAGCCCCCCAAGATTAGCGCAGCAGCAAGTACGAACGCCCGCCAGGTTATGCAGACGGCAGCACGCCCCATCGCTCCAGAAGAGTTCTCGGATTAGCCCTCAGCTGCAGAAAGCCCTTCCGGGCGTTCACCAGATTTCACCCACTTTACAGTCAGGAGCATTCATTGGATAGTTTTGACACCAAGACTGGACCACCCTGCGGGAGGGCCAGCAGCCTCCCAAGGACGCTCGCCTGTACTCGTTGCATCTTCGCAACGACACGGATCTAGTTTCAAAAGCCTGCTTCATGCAAATAGCCGCCTCCTCTTGTTAGCTACGAGCCTGGAAGCCCGACAACCCTCAGCTGGAATCTCAAACCCTGACTTTGACGTTTATTTAGCGTGGGTCTTCCTGACAGGAGACGCGGCAGTTTCCCAACCCAGCGCCGGTGATCCTCACCTCCTCCAGGCCACAACGAAGTCGTTCGTAGGGAGCTGCATGGGGTGTTCGGGTCTATTCAGTCTATTCCCAGGCCACAGGAAAACTACTAAAGGCCTCTGCAGCACGGGGGCATCGACAGCAGAGTGACCAGGCGGGCAGAAGCGCGAAAACCGATGACCGGCAGCCTGAGCCCTCACGAAGGCCTCAGCAACTCCCCAGCTTTTTTATATCCCTGAGTCCCATGGAGCTTTGGGCTGTGCCTGCAGATGCTGCAGAGCCAATTATATTTCAGCCTGGAGGCGCTCCAACAAGCCCCTCAAGTCCCACATCGTGCCGTGCGAAAGACAAGGCAGTTCTGCAACCCTGTTGGAGATGAGTTTGGGCGAGATGAGTATGAGATGAGTTCCGGGCTGTGCAGGCAGACATGCTGCAGAAGGTCATGCAGCACACAGTGGAAGATGTGGCGCGGCGGCTCTTTGCTCAGCGTCGCGCAGTTCGAGGGGGTCGAGTGCAGACTGCAGTTGAAGACCAAGTAGTGGCCAGGTCACATTTCCCCTTGTGAACCTTGTGAAACCCTAAACCCTAAACCCCAAACCCTAAACCCTGCCTCCTAAACGATAGAAGAACTCAACACGGTGTCTGCATCTTGGAGGTTCTTCTCTCGCTCGGAGAGGTTGCTATCGCAGGAACTGCCGGAGGTGGCTCTCCGGTGCTCCCTTACTAAAGGGGCGGGTTTAGGATTTAGGGTTTAGGGTTTAGGGTCAGGATCCATGAACCCTTCGCTTCGGGGTGGAGGCTTCGGACCTAATGGGGGTTCCTGTTCCATAAGGGCCGGTTTCGACGCCCAGCATGAGACTACGCCCTTTCAAGACCCCCACTCCAGCACAACGGCCAGCTCGTTGTGCTCTTCCGGCTTACTCGAGCAAGAACTGGAAGGGATGCTAGTCGAACCTTGAACCTGGACGCTGAAAGATATGGGGCCGTCGATTTTAGGTTCAAGTGCTCGGCTTGCATCTTTGGTCTTGGCCACCAACAGAACCAAAATCCCGTATGAATCAATCCGTCTCCGTCCACTTTGAGATTCAACGCAGAAGCCTCGGTTTCTGTCCACCACAAGACCTCAGAAGCCCTGACGTCGTTGGTTGGCCGGGCGTGCGCTCGAGAGTAGCCCGGGCTCGCCAGTTCGGATCGCGATGTGTGGCTGCCCATCAACCTCGTTTTGGGGCACCCAACGGTCCTTGCAGCCGACTGCCAGCAGTGTCTCATAGTTTCTGAACGCGAGCACATCATGTCATGTGTTGTTGTGAAGAATGTGGTGCCGAGCAGGAGGATGCGTCCACCGTGGTGCCAGGGAGCATTCCCCGCGCAAGCAGGACCATAAGGTGAATTCATGGGCATTAGCTCGGATCGGAGTGACTTGGTGCGCTAGCTCCATGCGTTGAGGCGTGCCAGGTTCGACCAAGTGGAAGGAGGGAAAAAAAACGTTCGAGTGAACTCCTGCCAGGACGGCCAGCGAGACGTCAGGCCGTGTCGAAAGTGCTTCGGAGCTACTGGATGCCGTAAGTCAAGCCATGACAAGCCATGTTTCCCAGCCGAAGCCCAGAGTCTCTGGGCTCGAGTATACCTCCCATGCTGACCAGGCTTGGGCTCCAGTGGTGAGGCAGGGCATGGCTGCGCAGTGGGATACTTTTTTGTGCAACACCAGTTGTTGTGCTTTTCGGTTCATCTTTCTTTGGTTCTAGAATAGTTCTGTACGCAGCCCTGCCTGGTTTTTTTGAGGTTTGCCTTGGCAGGGGGGGTGTACATCCGCTTACACTTTTGCAGTAAGACCGCAAATGGGGGGGGGGGGGGTTCTCCCCTAATGTTGTAAAACCCCGACATGTCCTGCAACCTCCACTCGGCGGAGCGAGGAACGTTGACCGATTGCAACACCAAGCGGCGACAAGCTGAAATTCTGGGAAATTCCATCGGTTAGGTATGGAGCTGCTAGCTGTCTTCGGAGGAACTGGATGAAGTGTTCGGTTTTAGGCCCCAAGCTCATAACTGACATGAACTGACCATCCCTACAGCAGGGCCTGGGAGTAGTTCGGGCCGAGAGCGTCATGGTGGAGGAGATAGCAAGTCAGGCAGACCCCAGCTTCCTGCAAAGCGTGACAGAAGGAAGTATAGTCAAAGCTGACATCCTTCTGGGCGATGGCTCTCATGTTCGAGAGCATCAGTCCACCACAATTGTTACTGTTACTAACTATGTGGGAGACGATCACAAGCAGCACTGGAGCATGTTCACGGAGCGAATCGGAGTGAGCCCATTGTACTGCATGGGCACAGCAGCGAAGAGGCAACGATGCTGGGGTGGTGTTACCCTGGTGAGAAGATAGGGGACCTCCCAGCAATGATGCGGTTCGCCTCAATAAGCTTCCAGGTACAGAGGGAAGTGCAGAGTATATTTGAGTGTCTCGCTGTGTGCTGTCCATCACCCGACACATTCTTTGGTAGATGTCCATTCTGCTCAGTGCGGCTCACGGTGGGCCCCATGTGTTAAGCTAAGTGCGCAACACTGCCGGGCCAGTGAGCGGAAGAGCCGAGCGCCCAACCTTGTTTATTGAAAGCCATTGAAAGCGTATTTTGTCGTTTGCTGAAGTCCCTTGGTGTTGACCGAAAATTTAAAGTTGCAAGGCAAAACCATACCCCATTATTGCAGCACAACCCGCCCGCGCGGACGCTGCCGCGACGCATTGTGATGTTTTGGGCGGCGTGTGCATGAAACAGGCATTCGCAATTGTACTCATGACAATGGCAGCTGAGAACTCCCGTCACAGGAAGTCGGAAGGACACCGGTAGAGCTTCTTGAAAGATCGAAAGTTTCTGGAAGGCAATCCTTCCTATTCGAGGCGGGATCCGAGAGTGCGATGCCTGTAGCCGGTACTCATTCCATCAAAGCATGATTCTTCGAGCCATACAGCCGTGAATGCAGTATGCAGGTGGCAAGCTAGAGAGAGAGAGAGAGAGAGAGAGAGAGAGAGAGAGAGAGAGAGAGAGAGAGAGAGAGTGGCAAGCAAGTGGAGCATTGAGGCCGGGCGCCGCCAGACATCTCCTGCTCAATTAACAGCGATAGGCTTTCGGACAGCTTGCCCCTGCCCAAGCTGCTCACCCGACTTGCACTTGCGTCGTGCACACGTACCAAAGTTTGACTGGTATCGGTATATGTGACGGTGGTTTCATATTGTCAAAGAGTCAACTTGACAGAGGAGGGCCGCGGGTCGCCCGTTGGATGCGAGTTCTGACTTGTCGGATAGCTGGTTGATTCCTGGACACGACTCGCTTGATTCCTTTTCATGAGTTCTGCTCGAGCCATCTGGAGCTGGAAACTTTCGGGCGTGAGCTATGCTTGCGGCGCGGCGCGCTGCAGCTGCACAACCTACTCATTTTTAGCAAGCCAAAGCTACACGGAGGCTAAAGGATTGATTTGTTGATGCTCAGGAGCGCTCACTTCATGCTTTGACGGCCTGCTGGACCTGTTCCAGGATGTGCCCAGCTCGCTGAAATGGGCGGACTCGCAACTCGATTGGTTAAGTACTGGAGGTGAGTCACCAGACATGTCCGACTGAGTAGCTCTTGCTTAGATGATTGGCAGTGTTCACCAGCGTGGCCCGCGAGGGTGGGTGCGTTGATAAGTCACAAAACCTCTCATTCCATTGGGTATTATCATGTATTATCAGAAACATGCACTACGACACTGATTCTATGGCAGAAGCCTGCACAACAAAGTCGACAGGTTGAAGAAAAACATCACACTCTCGATATACTCCTGCCTGCTGCATGCCCCTGAGGCTTGGCGGGGCGCTGGTTCCTGTTTCTGAATCCGAGCCTCTTTCGCTGACCGTGAAGTCAGGGACTCCCCCTCAAGATCCTCGGCTGCTCCTGCGCTGTTCGCATTTCTACTCTCTCTGTTCTTTTCTTGGGAGCAAAGGACTTGGTCGGTGCTTACATGCGGGTTGGCCCCAATGCGCAGTACTGGCCGCCGACAAAGCGCACCCATGCGTTTGATGGAGACAAGCCCTCAGAAAGAGACGCTTCTGTCACGGCTGCTTCTGTGAAATTGACATGCGCACTTACGTCTACCATCTTCTACCCGTCCCATGCTGAGGATGGAATGGTTCACGCAGAAACCTGGCTGAACAATGCAGTAAGAAAGCACCCACGCACACCTTTTAAAACATTCAGATGCGTTGGCCGATGCGGCTTGAGTCCGTGCAGGTTCGCATCTCCGAGGGGAAGGCAAGAGAGCCTGGATACTTGACGACTTTGACTGAGCATGATCTTATCATCGAAATCCAACACGCTGGTCCTGGTTGCCACTATACATAATATATATATATATATATATTTATATTTATTTATTTATTTAATGGCTACCGCCAATGCCGCCGACCCCGACAGGAGGCCCTAGGGTTTACACAAACACCCCCTACATTGCGCTTACATATATCCATAGGTTCTAGAGTTCAGGGGGGGGCGAAACATTGAGTCTTCACGCGCAGGGAGTTGGCGCGCAACCTTAAACCCTAAACCTCACACCTTAAACTCGAAACCCTGAACCCTTAAACCCCAAACTACTAAACCCTCAACCCCCTTAACCAGGAGAGCCGAACGGGGGTGAGGTGGGGGGTAAGCGGTGATGGCGGGGGGGGGGTTGGGGGCAGAGGTGAAGGGGTGAAGGCCGGGCGCGGCAGGGTGGGCAGGGTTCGCAGCGGGGGGGGGGGGGGGCAGGCCCAACCTTGGCCCCCACCCCCCCGCCCTCACCCCTTACCCCCCACCTCACCCCTACCCCTGACCTTTTACTTGGAAATGAAGTGTGTCAGGGGTTTAGGGCATGCCCGGACCCCTACCCCCCACCTCACTTGCCTTTTGCGTGTTTGAGGGGCTCCAGTGCATGCCCGACCCCCCCCCGCCCCCCCCGCCGCCCCCCGCCCCCCCCCCCCCCACCCACCCACTCCCCCCCCCTTCTCACCCCTTCTTCGCCTCTGCCCCCAACCTTGGCCCCCGCCCCCCCCACCCCCCCCCGCCCTCACCCCTTACCCCACCTCACCCCTACCCCTGACCTTTTACTTGGAAATGAAGTGTGTCAGGGGTTTAGGGCACTACCCCCCACCTCACCCCTACCCCTTGCCTTTTACTTGCAAATGTCCTGACACACTTCATTTCCAAGTAAAAGGTCAGGGGTCGGGGTGAGGTGGGGGTAAGGGCTGAAGGGCGGGGGGTCGGGGGGCAAAGGTTGGGGGGAGAGGTGAAGGGGTGGGGGGGCAGTGGCGGGGTGGGCGGGGGGGGGCGGGGGGGGACGGGGGGGGGCGGGGGGGGTCCGGGCATGCACTGGAGCCCCTCAAACACTTCATTTCCAACTAAGACACACTTCATTTCCAAGTAAAAGGTCAGGGGTAGGGGTGAGGTGGGGGGTAAGGGGTGAAGGCGGGGGGGGTGGGGGGGGTGGTGGGGGCCAAGGTTGGGGGCAGAGGGGAAGGGGTGAGAAGGGGGGAGGCGGGGGCGGGGGGGTCCGGGCATGCACTGGAGCCCCTAAAACACTTCATTTCCAAGTAAAAGGTTAGGGGGGAGGTGGGGGGGCATGCGCTGGAGCCCCTAAGAGGGTAAGGGTGAGGTCGAGGGGGTGAGGGCGGGGGGGTTTGGGCATGAGGGCAAATGGGTCTTCACTGACGCCTCCCCCCGCTAAAGCAGGGGTCGGCGGATATGGTAGAATATATATATATATATATATATGTGTATTATATATATATATGTTGTACACATTATGCAGTATATATATATATATATATATATTATATGCATAACATCATAATGATAATTCACAATAATTAATACGAATAATCGTAACAAAAATAGTAATCATAATAATAATAAGAATGTAATATGCCGAGTCGCAGGCTACATACAGCTGCAAGTTCATGGAGACTCCGCGATATCTTTTCGAGAAAGAGTACGGCAAGGAATGGTTCACCCGTATCGGAGAATTCCATGGCTTGTCGGGTCTCATCAAGATCATGACAGTAGCACCTTGGCTTTCTGCAAGCTCTAAGGTTCTGGAAGCGTGCTTGAACATGTTTGCGGACTCGATCCGAATCCGAAGCCGCTGAAGCGGTAGAAGCCCTAGGTTCCCAAAAAGACGAAATTGGCCAACTTGGATGCAAGCTTCAATGCATCAACGGCGAACACGGCCATAGGACACAGGGTTAAATGCTGCCGCAAGGTTTGATCATGAATTCCGTTCTCGAAGAGGTAGTCTTGTCTATTGGGCAGGATACACGCCAGAAGGAAAGCTTTGGGCGCTGAATGAGGGTGGCGCGCCGTTCCAGTTCGCATTAGATCAGGCGGGATTTGCGGTGAGCTGTTGCTGAGAAATGAGGGCTTTGTAGGGCTTTCTTCAGCTTGAGCATGCCTCAGCATCCCTGAGGCCGGCGTTCCAAGGAGCCTGGGTTTCGATACTTTGGGTGGAACACTTCACGAATCCATCTCGGTAACTTGGGCTCCACCTGTTGGTGTCATGCCATGGTCCCAATTCTGCCACTGACGGTGGAGTCTCGGGTTCCGGGATGTTCAGGAGAGTTGAGAGATCTCAAATCGAGGATTGCCAGTCTAGGGATGGGCTCGTCCTTGTGAAAGGGTTCTACCACAGGTGGTAAACGACTCAGACACCTAAAGCTTATGCAAACAGACGAGGGCCTTGTTTAGGATGCGATGGGACTCAGGCACACCCCAAGTTTGACTTCCGGACGGGGGAGACCTTCTTTCACGGGCGCAAGCTGGCAGCGAACAACTTCTACGCGGGCCGCGTATTCAACGGCACCCTCGGCTGTCAGTCTGTTCGTCTAGCAGGGTCTAGCAACAGGTGTCGATCATCAACGAGAGTCATGAAAATCACGGCCAATGGAGCTGCTTCACTTCAGGAATGTTTGCTGTAAACCTGCAAGGTAGGTTGGTGGACAGACTGGACGTGGATATAAAAGTGCAGGGATTCCACCATGACATGTTCATCACGGAGAACTACATGGTCCTCGTGGATGGCTCCACCCGTTTCACACCGGACGGGGTCGTGAAAGGGCAGCCGCTCTGGAACTTCGACCAGGCTGGATATGCCTTAATTATTGGGATCCCTTGTGTTTAAGGGAATCCTACTATTATTTGGGGGGTCTATTATAAGGGGCCCTTGTTTTCGTAAAACCACCAGAATGTCAGTTGCTGTAACCGGCAAGGGGCTTGCAACAAGTGACCACCAAAGTCTGACAGCTCAAGATGCTTGAGTTGCAAATAACAAAGCATGCCTGAGGGCCTGAAGGTATGAATGTTGAAGGGTCATGTAGGCAACAGAAGGGACCGCTGAAGAGAACCCCCGCCCCCTGCCCCCAATCCGCCTGAATGAGCCACGAGTCGCGGCGAACAGCAGCACAGGGAGGAAATCGGCAACAGTTCACGACGCTTGACCGTCCTTGGCCGCGGAAGGTCTGTTGCGGCAGTGACAGCATTAGGCAGCACGTTCCTCGTTCATAGGAGCGCCAAAACAATGAAGTCCCTTTGGGGCCTGCACTGTTACTGCTGTTTCTGATTTGAAAAGCACCTGGAGTGGGTGTGTTTGAAGCAATCGCTTTGGTCAGGACAGTCTGATTTTGTTACAGCATCTTAGTATCTTGGTTTTCTTGTCGTGTCGAGGCTGCGCCTCACTCGATACGGTCAGCCATCGACGGCTTGCTGCTGGGGGGTCTCTAGAATCTCCATCGGTTCGCTCTCAGGGGGGTCTTTGGGCTTCTCTGGGTCTTACAAACGGAAGAGGTTTTCCGGGGGGCTTCTGAAACAGGGAGAAATGAGGAACTCACACCCCGTGAGTTTCTTGCTTGTGCTTGTTCCGACGCAAAGCTAAATTAGAAAACCCAACTTGGGATTTCTTGTTCCGTTGCCTAGATAAACTGGGTCTGCCAGGATGTGAAGTTAAAATCCCTCAAAGCTCTGTTTTTCTTCTTTTGCGATTCCTGACCCGCTTGTGGATTTAGGAACATCGGGTCGTCCAGAGCTTCCGATCGTCGGGTGCAGCTGTGACTTTCGGAACTGACGCGCGCTGGAAAAGTTTACACATGAACGTCCCTGAAGCACTCGGTCAGGGCAGGAAACTGCGCTTTGGCATTCACCCGCGAAATGAGAAGCTGTCTTCCGTTGCTCGGCCTGGGTTCCATCACCACTATTTTGATTTGGGGGGTTTGCGGGAATAAGGGGCCCCTGTTAATATACCCCCAAATAGTAGGAGTCCCTTAGAATAAGGACCCCAATATGGTACCCCTAGTATCGATGGGCATCCAAGGAAAGCATGATTTGGATTGAGGCCAATGAGGCAGCCGAGACCCTCGGCATTCATTGCTTCCGCGACTCCAAAGTGGGGGGTTTACGAAAGCAAGGGACCCCTAGTGTAGTCCCCAAATAGTAGGATTCCCTTATGGTAAGGAATTCGAAGTAAGGTACCCCTACGTTCGGACCTCCCAAGTCCACTGTGGACAGATTGAATCTCAGCCTGAGGATTGTGCACACCTGCTATGCCTACGATGAGAGCGGCAAGATCGTTTTGTGGTCGCCTGTTGAGTACTACGAGGATTTTTGTTCCTTCCAGCTGTGAACACACGGAGTGCAGCACAGGGCATAGCAATCAGATCGAGTCTAAGCAGACCCTTCGGGCCCTGGAGGAAGGCGCCAATGATGGCATCCTAGGAGGTATTGGGCTTGGACGCATGCATCGAGTTGTGATCGATCTTGCCTCCAAGGCTGCCCCTTAGCTGAGACGGTTCCCTGAAGACAGTGGCAGCTACTCACCAAGATGACATACCCTGTTTGAGTAAGGTACAGATTGAGAAGGTGGCTGGGGCGGACCAGTACACGACAGAGTTCCCTCGCATACGAGACGACCGCATCGGCAAGCGGGCCTGCTTCCTGGGCTTCGCTGCATGGAAGCTCAATTTGTTCAATTGCGTGCAGAATCCCTTGCCAAGCCTGTCAATCCAAAAGCACTCCAGGCAGTCTCGTGCTATTCTTGATACGGTGTTCGGTGAGGTGCGTCATGGCTACTCCGGGCTTCAGGTTCCAGGATGACTCTTGGCTATCTTCGGGCACAGGCTGTGGCGTTGCCAATGCGGTTCTTCCTCAGTCTTCCTTCAATGCAGCCCGCGCAGCCAGAGAAATCCTGCTCTTAGGCGACTTCAACTTCCGCGGCATGCTGAAATGGGACTTTGAAGAATGCAAGCTGGATGGTGTGTCTTGCCAGCATCTTCCCTGTCACAGAAGGGGTAGAGGAGCAGTCCCAGTTGCTGGAGGACGACCTCGGTCCTAAAAGTCATGCGCGTGTGAAAAGCGATGATAGGACACTGGCATCAACAGCGTCTGTGTCTGGAGCCACGAATCGAGGTCATTCACTATCCTGACGATGTTATTGGAGGCGAGCCCATATTTGCACCCCGCAATGGCACGGGCGAGGAGGACCTGGTCTTTTGCGTATTCTCGGATCGAAGAGGTGTTGCTAGGTGTGCTGTGTCATGCGCAGTTCAACGTGGCTGCACCGCTGGCTTTGTCAGCACCTGTGCGCTGCAGGATGATGGCTACATGGTGGCGCTGCTGTTCAATGAGAAGACCCAGGAGTCGACCTTCACAGTGTATGATGCAGCTTGCCTTGGAACAGCTCCTGGAACATTGCGGTGATTTTAACTATAGTTGGTTGGATTATTCCCCCTTATACTAACAGTCCTTAATAGGGATTATCATAGGGGGTACAAGTACTAGAATTAAGGGCTGCTGGTATAAGGGGAACATCCCAAAGATAGGCTGTGAAAAGGTGAGGTGAGGAGAGTGTGGGATCGGAGGCCAAGACATTCTCATCGACGCCCGTGGTTGAATACTCGGTTCCGCGGCGGGTGCCCATCGGCTTCCACGCGATTTGGCTTTCGGAAGCACAGCGTCTTGGCACCTCTGTGCAGATCCAGGGAAGACCTAAACCCCAAACCTTAAACCTAAACCCTTTTGAGATCCTGAGCACGCAACATGTCGAGCGCGCGAGGTTCCAGAAGCAGCTCCTCGGCGGCGATATCGCTTCCCCTAAGTTGCCTCCGCCCCCTCACGCCCCCCACCACGCTGCAATGTTCTTGTGGCATGGTGGGCCCTCAAGCCTCGTTCTGGATGATCCTAGTATGTAGCCCTGAAAAAGGCGACAGCTCCAAATCACCAATCGCCACCCTTTGCCACCCCCCCTGTTTGTTCCGGGCTCGAAAAGGCCTCCTACTGGCATACTGCGGTCTAAAAAACTGTCATCTTTTGTGGACCGTACTGACGGGTATGAAGGTATAGACGGGCCTTTCGCTGTGACATGCGCCTGGCCGGTCAAGATCTCGAAGCCTAGGCTGCAAACGCTCAATGCCTGAGCAAGAGAGGTGGTTCGGGGCAGTGTAGGGGCCTTCAATGAGCAGAGCTTGCCTGCCTGCCAAGCAGGGAGGACGCTCAAATCACACAGTTTTCGCGGTTTTCCACTCGACGGTGCCAAGAGTGCCGAAACCATGCTGGTCGGACCGCCGGTTTGAAAAAGGTCGTCTCCGTTCTCTCGCATTCTCCAGCTCTGCAGCTCGCGTTTTCACATGTTTTGCGTGCTCAGCTCAGCTCTGTCGCCATGGTCTCCGACTCTTTGAGCTCAGGCAGGGTTCGACCATCTCCGATGCCATTCCTAGCACTCCCACCGGTGGGGTGCAGGAGCTTGCTAAGACCAAGCGTGTGTCAGAATGTGCCATAATGAGTGTGTGTCAGATGCCTCTTTGCTCTTCATGCTCTTGGGAGTCGGCATGATGTACGCGCTTTTGGTCCTGACATGTGCAGGAGAGCAATCGAGGCTCCGTGGATAGTCCAACTTCGAATCAGGCCCAGTGCCTGAAGTGACCTCCACTGCACGACTATTGTATTTTGTTTTCATGCTGCCGAGTGTTCTGTAGTGGGGCGACGAGCACGAACACGCAAGCAGAACAAAACAGAGCAACATCGAAGAATACAAGTTGCAATCAAATAAAATACCCTGCATACTTCAAGAGGAAATCGCTGTTTCTTCCGTTTTTGGCTAGGAGAAGCTGTAAGGAAGGAAGAGAGGGAAGGAAGGAAGTAATCAAAGAAGGAAGGAAGTCCAGCTTGTTTTAGGCCTCACTTTTGAGCTGTGCAATGCTTGCGTCAAAGCACATGAATCCTGTTCCACCATGCGAGCTTGTTTTGGGGCGTCGTTCTCAGCCGTGCAATGCTTGGCCTAGGTTTAAGCCCTGCAATGCTTGCTTCAACGCCTCCTCAACCTCCCGCTTCGTTAAACGTACCTGCTTGCATCAATCCCGTACTGCACGAATCCTGTTCAAACCCATCACGCGAGCATGTGTTTGCAAATGGGCTGCACACCCCCCAACCCCCCCTTCTTTGTTAAGTCGTGCAAGCTTGCTCTCTATCCTCTGAATCCTTTCCGAACCCTTCTTGCGAGCATTGCATTTGCAAAATGGGGGCGGCGACCCCGACCTTTTTTTAGCCGTGCAAGCTTGCTTCCGTGACATGAAACCCGTCCAAACCCACAATGCAAGCATTCCTGCCGGCCCCAAATCCCCCTTCCCAAACTCCTCAATCCGAACAAAAGCCTTGGAGGGCTCGAAAAGAGCCCTCAATCCAGCCTGGACAGTCTGGACAGGGGGTCGAAACAAACCCAAGTCGTCAACAGGGCCCAAAAGGAACCAATTCGGAGTGCAAAGCCCTGCCCGCTTTGTTCTAGGATTATCTATACTGTGTTTGAACGATAGTTGCCAAGAGCTGTTGACACAGCGAGCTTTGCAGGGGCTTTCACCGGCACGGCGGCATATTCACGTGGCTCGAGGCGCCATCCGCAGCCGTCACTCCTGATTTCAACATGCCTGGGGTCAACATGCCTGGATGAGGGTATTGAACTGCTTGACTCAAGATTAGTTGGCAAATCTTTTCGACATCTGCCGCTGGCTTAGGCCTCAAAGCGAGCTCTTCGAAGCCCCAGGAAGAGGCGCCCCAGTTGTTGCCGACTATGTTTGCAGCACTGCTGCAATTGCAGGTGCTTGTGCCGCTTCAAGTGAGGGTTGTGCCAAATTCTGCATTTTTCGAGGTGAGTACTTATGAGTGCCCTCTTTAGGCACCTTTTCAGAATCAGTCAATTTGTCCAAGAACCTCAAACCTCGGACCTTCAGATGCCTTCAGGACCCCGTGCAGCCGTCCCAGCCAGGGCCCCGAAGGGATTTGTTGTTAGCTGCAGGGTTACCTTGGTAGTCCTGCCATCACCCTGGATTGGATTGCTCGTGGAGCAGATCGTAGATGTCAGGTCCCAAGCTTGATATGGCTCAGGCCCGCACCCGCACGGCGCTGGAGCAGCGGCCTCGAAAGACCCATGTGGGAAAGATTACCGGGGCTCCCTGTTCAAAAGATGCGAGGGCAGTGCTGTGCGGTGCGATCATTTCCACTTCAGTCCGGGGTAGCTTGTTTGTGATATAGCACATGACATCAGATTTGAGGTCGCTCCCCTTCCAGGCCGCGACGAGAGGCCAGAAAATTCAAGGGGGGGTGTAAAGCATCTAGATCTTTTGAATTGTGAATGCGATTCGAATCCTCAGCGGAGATGGTTTCCGGCACAAGGATCACAAGACATGAACCTGAAGCACCCCAAGTTCGATGGCGACTGCTTGCTGCTATCACCCCTTGCAGAGGAGATGGAGTCCAAGCCAGCTTTGCGCTCGAAGTCCGTTGGGAGGCCAGCAAGTAAACAGTCAGGACATCAATGACCAGCCGTCCTAGCCCCTCAGAGCACCCAGAGTTTTGTTAATCCTCAAGGTGTCTGCTGAACTGTGAGCCTGGGAAGTCAGCATTAAAAGACTATGGCAAGGGCTCAAGTTTGGCCCCTGTTGGCTCCTTGGCTTGTATTGGCCTCAGGGGCCTCAGAGGCCTCATGCTCTGGGCTCCGACCTCGGCCCTGGCTGGCAATGATGTGGTCTTTGTAGGGGCCCACCAGGCTTTGACAAAGCCTTGGCTTCCGAAGACTCACGTTCCCAGTTCTTCCCAGCCTCGAGATGGTCCATGTGGAGCCAGGACAGCAGTTCTGTGGACGTCTCTGATAGCCATGTCCTGCCGGGGGAGCCGCAAGATTTCCAGGAAGCCCCAGCTTCGACGAGAATTTTGGGGTGGTCTCCTCTCCACCTCGATGGCCTTACCGGCCAGTGCCTCTGCGGCCGAGATGTGCGAGGGTTCGGTCTTCAATGGCACCTGGACCATTCCTGAATCACTTGGCGGGAAGGCCAGCATATCTGTCCGGGACGGCACAGCAGTCATCACCGGCAGCAAAGGCGGCAAGACGTGGGAGCTTCGCTCGACCAACATCCAAGGTGCGCCTCTGGTATTTCGAATTGCTGGAGTACAGCGGCAGTTTTGGGTGGATTGGACACCGCTGGGTGGAAAACCTGAGCTGCGGGGGGTTTGGCAAGGTGGGATGTTGGATGGACCTTTGGCCACAGGGCCCCCAGAAATCAAATGGGACGATGGCAGCAGATGGCGCAAAGTCAGCTGTATAGCAGACTGAGGAGGACATGCATCAACATGGGTGCCGCAGCCTTGAGATGCTCGTGTCGCAGCGGTAGCTAGGAAAGTCTCAGCAGGCAGCTCTGGTTACCGTGCTGCTCCCTGCAGCGTTCAGTTGCAGATGCTACAATACCACTACAATGTGACCTGCCCTTATTTGTAGCATGCTTATGGCTAGGCCATAGGCCCGTTTCCATGTGGAGGCGCTCTATGAAAAAAATCGCAGGCAAAGACACAAGGGCCCCAAGATGCGCTGAAGCCTTGTAAGCTGCCAGGGCGCGAGCTTCTTCAATCCGAACCCCATCAGGCCCTGGGCCGCTCGGCTGCCTTTTTTATCGTCAAGGGTTGACACAACCTGGCTGGAGGTGCTTGGGATCCACCTTCACCTTCTTCACCTTCTTCACCTTCTAGCTCACATCACAAGTGCCCTGGCGCAGCCGTGTCAGCGACATCAATCTAGGCTTCTCGCGCCACCCCACCCAGGAGTGTGACGTTTGCAACATCCAGCCGAAAATCGGCACCAGATTCCCCAACGCAAGGCTGCGCAGCTGCATGCAGGTGCACACATTCTAGGTAAAACTTGCGTATCAAGTTGCAGAAGCGACGCGCAGGCCGTATTCGTAGTCCTTGTACTTCTCTGGAGCAACCAACAGCAGCTGCTCCGCCCTTGTCTTTCAGGTTCCGGATGCCACTCGCATGCCACGCCGAAGCGGGTGGGTGCAACAAAGTCTCTTCAAATTCCAAAGTCCCCAACCGCTGCCACGGAATCGATGCGAGGAGCTGCGGGGAGGAAGGGGCAAGCATGAGCCAGTATTGTAACTGTAGCCTGTAGCAACACTGCTGTCTTATTGATCAGAAGAAGTTGGCATGTGAAGGAGGCCCGCACGTAAAAACAAACCACAAACCCATGTAATCATGTAGGCGATTGTTTCAAATGGCGAAGCTTCCGAGTTGCACCCTCTCGAGAGGACAGCGAAGTGGAAGCTTCTCGCGCCTGAGTCGTCCAACGCACTCTCAAGAGCTTGCAGGGGAGAGCTCTGATCCAGGACTTGCCGACGCATTGCAGAAGAATGTTGACCAAGCCATATCTCAATATGCAGGACACCGGAAGCATCCATCCGCCAAGAGATCACTCTTGGCCAGCTCCGATTCCAATCCCGAGCCATCGTCGCCGGAAGGATCGCTCTGCGCGCACCAACTCCATTCCAGTCGCGCGTACGACACATACGAGAAAGTTTCACCAAAGCGCGTTAAGCCGTTCAGCGTCAAGTTGTCTATAGAGGGCCGTAGGGACACCAAAGATGAAGCCTTCTTGCCCTGCAGGAGGAAAGGCCTTCGGTCACATCTCCAGGCGGCTCCGCAGCCCATCCTGCGAGCGCAAGGGCCGCAACTCCTCTCCGACATTGCAAGAGCGGACCTCTACAGCTATTCATGCTTTGGAGCATGGTATGGAGCCCCCTGGTGCTTCAGATAAGTGGCGAGTCGCGCAACTCTTTTGCGAGGCTATTCCCCGTGCCGTGGCCAAAATACAACGGATTGAGCGAGTTGTCAACCCGGAGACCTTCGGAACCTTCCTGCAGCTGCATGGCGGAGGGGACACCGCGAGTGACTGCGGAGTTGTTTTCTTCACGCCATCGGACGCAAACCAGTTGAATGAAATCTGCTTCCACGGCTTCCGTTCGAGACCCGCTGCTCCCCTCCGTGTGGCGTCAGACTGCGGTTTAGCGGTTGAGCGCCAGTTGGAGCTGTCAGGCCATCAGGGTGATGAGCCGGGAAAAGGATTTCATGCAAGATTGATGTCGATGTGTGTGTTGTTTTGCGGGCCGCAGGTCGCGAAATCCAAGCTGGGAGGGGCCATGGATCGTCCTAAGGATGCCATTGAGTTCGATGTGGAGGATCCAAGTCAGTTCCTCCCAGCCTACACCATTCACTACCAGCTTATGGCATCGGATCCTTCCAGTAGTGCAGGCACGAGTTCCGGTGCAGAGTTTCGATTCCGAAGTCTATCTCCTGAGCTGTCACCCCGCTCGCAGTCCCGCTCGCGCCGGGTAAGTATTCGTGATCCACTGATCCAGGGAGTTCTTCAGAGGCTCCCTGATCTGGGAGACGACGTTGCGGGTACTGTCTTGCTGCCCAGTAACTCTGCTGAGGCCGAAGCCGTCATTTCCCTGTATCTTCAGAGTGGCGGGGCCTCGCGCCTTCGGAGGCCGCCTGGAGTCGACCTTCGTGAGGCTCTGGGAGGGGTCGTAGTCCAGCGCATCGAGAACAAGAGCCTTGGCCAAGAATACCTGGAGGTGGAGCTGGATTCTGGGAGTGGCCCAAGGCTTCGAGAGGATGTTGTCTGGCATGGAACGCGTCTGAAGCGCGCCGATGAAGAAGCGACCTTGGCCCACAAGCTCCAGTCCATCGCCCAGCATGGCTTTGATCCTCAACGCTGCATCAAAGGAGCTCATGCAGCCGGGGGGATCTGGCTTGCTGCAAACCCCATGGAATCCTTTGGCGTGGGAGGTGATGGTTTGGTTGCATTTGTCCTTTGCCTTGCCAAGACGAGTTTCAACGAGTGGGTGGACACGTCCTGCGCCCGCGTGCTGCAGCGTGAACGGGTCTTACCACTCTACTCTTTAGTGCATGTGTAATCTGCGCGCTTGGTTGGCGCATCTTAAATTATCAAATCTGGTTCAGACTATCAGATCGTCTTGCATCTTGCTGACAGGCACACTCTAAGAGTGTCTCTTTTCGGCGGCATGCTCTTGATTTCAAGACGGGCTGGCTGCCAAGCAGTGCCCAGCAGCTCTGACGATTTTTAACCCATCAACAATCTTAAGACCTTGAGGCCGCATTCGCCCGATGCCATCAAGTTTGCAGGTCAACCAGAAGAGCTGGTCCTGAGTTGCTGGCTGGGGCGACTACTGCTGCACGGGAGCGGATTAAAGACACCTAGCTAAAGGATTGGCTGAGACACTGAAGCGCCTCAGGGGCGCTTGATTTTTGGTGTGACGTTCGCATGGTCTTTTTTCCCTCTCCGCAGCTGTCTGATCCTCTTCCCTACAATAAGGCCTTGACGGCCCTTGTCCCAGATTTGCACGCAGCTGCGCAGTTCGTAGCCCAATGCTCCCACTGCTGTGCTAGGGCTGCTAAGGTTTGCTTTGGGAGAGAGAGGCTTTCTTTCACGGCCATTCTTGGTAACTGTTGAGAACAGTGTTGGTTTCCCATGGCCACCGCCATGGCTACGCGGGAAGAGGCCCAAAACGAGGGCAGTGGCCAAGGCCCCCCTCGCAACTGGGCGGTTGAGCCGCCCCGCAGTGCCAAGTCCATCTTCCACAAGTTCACCGGCACAGGCGCCTCTCTCAGAAGCCCCTTTGAGATGAGCGAGCCGAGAGGACGGAATAAAGGATGAGGATGATGGCGACGGTGATGACGATGCTGCTGCTGATGATGATGATGGTGATGATGACTGATGATGACTGATGGTGATGACTGATGATGATGATGATGATGATGATGCTGATGATGATGATGATGACTAATGATGACTGATGATAACTGATGATGACTGATGATGACTGATGAGGAGGAGGAGGAGGAGCAGGAGCAGGGCAGGGAAACAAGAGGAGGACGAGCAGTTTTCCATTCTACTGTGGGTTCTGTTTTGAGACCCCTTCCTTCAGAAGAGACAAAGTCTTGCCTTGTGCATGGAAACTGATTTGACACGCGGCCTGCGACTCAGCGGATCAGGAACCTTCATGCGACCCACCACCGCACCTACAATTACTCGCGGTGGTCTCAGGAAGCGGTGAGAGTAAGTGAGTTGGTGTGCAGTTGAGCAGCATGCTGGTGCACGTCCGTTGAGTGCGCAAGATTCCTTAGAGCCTCGTCCGCCGGCCCCACAGCCCGGCAGGAAAGACTTTGGAGACAAATCGGATGTTTGCTAGTACGAGTGTTGGCCATGTGAGGCGGGGTTTTTATTCCAGTTGGGGCTTGGATAGAGGGCCCCAGGAGGACCCACCGACTCTTTTGCTGAACACACCCCTGCCTTGAGCAAAAAACACCTCTTGGGAGAGGAGGCGCACGTCGTGGTGAGGACGGTTGCGTTTGGAGAGTCTTGCTGGATGCACTTCTCCCTGAGCGGGACTTCAACGCGCCCCTCATCCCTAGCCTCTATCTCGACATCCAGGCTAGCACAACTCCGGAACAGCTTCTTTTATTCGGACGGCTTTAGCTTGCTGGTGCAACCGGTTGTTTACAACAATTCTTTGCCCGGGGAGGATGGGGGGGAGGGGAACTGAACCTTTGCGCATCTCATGAACACGGCCCAATCATCGCACGTGGTGAACGAATGTCCTCAAGAACGTTCCGGTGGGTTCGTGGACGAGCTGTCTTAGGGATACGTCCGGTGTCGTGAGGCTGCGATGGGCCGGGCTGTGATGGCGAGATGGCTGCCTTGTGATTCTAGTCTCTTTGCCTTGCCAAGGATTTGATCCGGTGCCGGGATTGCCGAACTTGGTGCAAGGTGTGCCAGCTAGCCCTCGTGGCAAGCGGCTTGTTCCTGGTGCGCACAGGCACGACGTCGCTTCGAGCTCTGGTCACCCGTGAAAAGAGTACAGTAGATGAGTAGCATCCCGCATAGCGCGTTCATGTATACTCTGTGCATACAGTACCTCGACAAGCTCGGATCACGGACTTGTGTTTCCAGGATGCCTGTGATCCCGGTGAAGGGTGCGACTCCCAGCGGGCCGTGGGCGGAGTGCCGCGGAGCACCTTCACACGAACGGATGCGGCGAGCAGCGCCTTGGCTGCAGCTCCTTGTAGTAGCTGTGCTACGTTGGCCCACCTTGGTCCCGGGACGTCTTCGACATGTCTTGGCACTCCGGTCAGCACAGGCGTGGCCTCGACAAGGCACAGAGAACTCCCTGATGTACCGGCCGCTCGGCTTGCGAGGGAGCAGGGAGTTCCGGAGAACCACACCAGCCTTGCCCTAAACTTACTAACCGTGTGCCCGATAGAGGTAGCACGAAGAAGATGTGTCGGAGACCAATTTGCGACGTTGCTCCTTGCCCAGAACCTGACCAGGAATCCCTTGGAAAGAAGAGCTGCGCATGATGGCTGGGGAGAGGAGGTCTCTCTCTGCGCCTCACCCGCTCCGCCAACCCTCGATTGGCCCAGCCCCGGAAGTGACAGGCCTGGGCATTTCTCGGGTGTTTGTTCGGCCTTCACATGCGCAATATACTGGACATTGGATGGAACTTTCTTGCCAGGCAAGTCAGCGGAATCAGTAGAATAGTAGTTCAAGTGTGTAGTGATCTGTGCATTTGCTATTATCCAGAGCCTGGTGCTGGCATGTGCTCCAAGCGTCATCTACTTGGAGTTCCATGGTACTTCTTTGACCTACTTGTAACCATATTAGGACACTTAAGGGGCTTAATCAGTGGGTCATAAGTACAGGAATAATTGGTTAAATGGTACCATGAACCTCTAGTACTTCCCATCAGTACGACTACAAACGCTATCTTTGCACACTTGCTGTGGGTCTCATGGCATCACGCACCGGTGGACGGTGCTGGGTGCCCTGAAGCCTTAGTATCACAGAGCCTTAGTATCAAAAAAGATGTGTCTGTTTGAAAATGATACCTCACCGACAAATCGGGACCCCTAGACGGCCTTCGCCTGGAAAAAGGACTTGGTGTTTACGGCAGCTAAAGGTTCACAACCCCCGCATAATGTTTTCAAAGGGCTCTGCGCCGCTTCCGAAGGCCCATAGAGAGTACGATAGTGAAACAATGCAGGGACCATCCATAGAGTGAGTTGCTTTGCCTGACTCGCTGTGCTTGCAGACTCAGACACCTTTGTAGTTCTCTAATTTAGGGTCCTTTTTGGGTCCCAGATATAGTACGTCCATGAACCTGAAAAGAAGGACCCCCAAAAGGACCCTGATTTACCCACACGCAGGCAGCGGTGACTGAGTTGATGACTTAGAGCCTTGGACTAGCATCGGCCCTCGGCACGTTGTGCGCAATGGCACGGCAAGTTGTCCGGCGAAAGAACAGTGAAAATAGGGGACCCTCAATATAGATCCCCATAATCGTAGGATGCTTTTATAATGAGAGGATCCCAGTAAGGTACCCCCCGAATATCGTAAACCCCACATGTATACACACAAACCTAATGTTTAAATAACGGCAGGGTGGTGTTCCGTTCGGCTCTTGAGTCAGGCAACTGATGTATGCAATATGCTACGATATGCTGCACGCTATGTATGCTATGTGTTGCAAACTGTACGTATGCATGTACGTAATGTAAGATCGAATGTATGTACGTATGGGCGTGCATTTGCACGTGGTTTGTGTTGTGTTCGTACTATGACGCTATGTTTAGGTTTGTATGTTAATGTCATGTTCTCTCATGTTGTGGTGTGTCGTGATATGTTTTATGTAATTCTTTATGGTGTGTGTGTGACTCCCCTTATACTGTTATGCCAGATGTGCATGCCATGTATGTTATGTACGCTATGTTTGTTCTGCATGCTATTAATAGAATGTATTGACTGTATGGGATGGATGAAATGTCTGGAATGTTTGCACTATGTATGAATGCAATAATCACGAAGCTAGCTCCATACAGGACTTGGGGCACCTTTGGCCTGATATCTCAGGGGAGGGCGCCTCTGGCTTGAGTTATCAGAAGATGCCGCATCCTCGACCTTGGCCCCCCCCCCCGCCTACCCAATTCGTACAAAACATCTGCGAGCCGATCAGACCTTACAGCTTGCAACCCCCCGAAAAGTTCGAATGCTTTACTGCGTCTTCAGCAAGTGCATCGCCATGAGTCACTTGCCACGACTACGCAAGCATGTGACTGCCACCTCGGAGACCTGGCTGTCCTTCGCCCTCTGTATGTAACGCACGCAATGTGGAATGCAGTGTATGTAGTCCGTGCTTGAGTTATGCTATGTAGCGAATGTAGGCAGTGCATGAGGTAATGTATACAGTATATTCTGTGTATGTTATGTTATGTAGGCCACGTACGTCGTGTAGGTTTTGTAGGTTATGTAGGTTACGCATGTTATGCATGTTGTGTAGGTTGCGGATGTTAACTATGTATAATATGTCATGCATGGTATGTATGTTATGTATCTTGCAGATGTCGCGTATGTTCGTATGGCATGAAGGTTATGTATGCTATGCTGTGTATGTTTCGTATGTCACATGCTATGCATGCTTCGCATGTGTTGTGTGCGTGTGTGTTGTATGTATTGTATGTGTTGAATGTTGTGTATGCTGTGTATGTCGTGTATGCTGTGTATGCTGTGCATGCTGTGTATGCTGTGTATGCATGTAGGTATTGTCCTTTAAGTAGCGTGCATGAATGTAATGTATGTCGAGTGCATGCGATTCCTGGGTATGTATATTTAGAGATCGAGCCAGGAGGCAGCAAAGCGGGAACCAGGATTACAGGTAATGTGTGACACCAGCCACACTCGCAAAGACCCAGAAGCGACGGCAGTTCTGCCACCGCCCATGGTGGGAGCACGATTTTCGAAGCACCGCGAACGGCCCGCAGACGAAGTGCCTAGGCGAGAGCCGCGCTAGACCACGTGTGGCGTGCGAAGTTACACCAACCGGACATCCCGACGGACGCAAAAACTCTAGTGTGTGTGTGTACATATAGTTTTGGATAATTCGTGCTATGCGTGCTTATGTCAACACACATCGTGCTCATCCATTGTCGTAGTGGGTCAGGGTTAAGCGGCCGCGGCACAACGGCTGAAGGCTTCATAACTTTCCTCACCTTTTTGTTTGGACGCCCACAAGGTGGCCACTTTGGATGCGTAGAACGATTCAGAACGATTCTAGACCTTGGGACAAACCCATGTTCTGCTCCACAAGGAGCACCAAAGTTGTAGATTCCTTAGCGGTTGCGGACCCAGGCATTGCAAGTCATGCCAATGCGTCCACCACTTTTTTGCTTTCCGGCCTTGGGAAACTTGGGACTTGTAGCTGATAGTGGCTTCTCCATGCTTCTCCCATGTTTCCCTCAGCGTGGCAAGAGCATGACCTGAACTCAAAGAGTTGAAGGCTGATGCCTCGCAATCTCATCTGGTGATCTTGCCTGATGGGAGGTTGCGACTTACTTGTCAATCGCGGCAGCTGAGTCGAACAGCAGCTTGCTATCAGCAGTCTTATCGAAAACACAACCTGCAATAACATACGTGTCCTTCCTCATCTGCTGGGGCGCAGCAGAGCTGGCAGGAAAGCTTCCAGCTGAGTTGGCCGACGAACTATTCCTAAGCCCTGATGCCAGGTGGAGTTCGGAAACAAAGCACTTTGGTAGCTTCTCTTTTCGCACGTGCAGCTTCTGTGATTCTGCTTGTCATTCAAGTTCGCCGAGCAGCATGACAGTGTGTCAATCTTTTTTTGAGGCGAGGGGGACGGGGTTCTTGGTAAAATGTGTAGTGTCACAGCAACGAGGGAGGTTCCGGAAACAAGGTGGTCAGCTCTTCAAAAGCATCACACAGCCAGGAGCTGAACAGGTGAACTGGCAAGAACTTGACAAGCCAAGCATCTAGTGCAGACTCGTCTGTGGTATCTTTACGAGCACAAATGGAATGAGGCTTGAGCAGCATCTGAGTGGGTACAGGTATCGACTTCTCGCCCCCTGCCTGGGGGACGTTTGGAATGTGAGAGAATGTAAGAGATAGCACAAACCTTCCTAGACCGTTATATGTCATCAGCACGGCAGCAGACGCCGAGCAATCGACGAGCAAGAATGAATGAGGGCCTGCCGGGAGAAGTACTATATCATTGCTTGAGCCCTCGAAGGGTGCTTTATGTGTTCTGCCTATCCATCTGCATGGATGCGAGTGCTGTTAACTATTGTGGAACTTCTCTACAACAGCAGCGCGGGACTTGCTAGATCAGTTTCCATGGTCTCTGATCAGCCATCCATGAGCTTTGAGAGACACATGTCTGTATGAAGATTCTATTGCACGATCCAAGTCAGGCGTGATGTGCAAGCATCGTGCAGCACTACGCAAGCATGCGCCCCATGTAGAAAATTTTGCCAAGCAAGTTGACCAACGACTCACACCCCACAAGTGCACATCAACGCAGTGAAGAACGGCAGGCGTAAGCACTTAATTCAGGGCTGGGCTCTCATGGAGTATGGTGACCGCTGCAAGGACCCAACGCAAGCCCGAACTTGAAACCTGACGGCAGCAACGCGCCGCTGAGTTTGCAGGAGCCGCTGGCAGCCTGGTCATCATCTTCCGATGAGAACGGATGCCTTTTAGGCCCGAAGACGTACGATCGCGAAGTGCTTGGTTTTTGTATGTTTTTGTACATGCTTCTGGGTTTGGAACATGCAGGTGGTAGCAAACAGTGCCTCGACGAAGGCAACAGAAGAAGAGGCTCCGTGTCTTAGCATGTGAGAGGGCTGTTTCCCCGTGCTCTTGAAGTTCCGAGAGCAGGTGATACTAATTCGCTTGCACACAGGGATGGCCGCAATCCCAGCGACGAGTCTTCATAGATCAGACAGCCTTGGGACGAATCTGAAGTGCCATCCACTGGACCAGACATCTCTGGACCAAGGCCAGTCACCGCAAAGCCGTGTGCCTGCAGCGGTGTGCTACGCCTTGTCAGGCCGGACTTCTGAGCTGACTGGCCCACTGCAACTCGGGAACCCGGGCCTCAAAAGCTGCACAGGCCTCATGATACTGACGCTCCTAACACTCAACGTCGTTTTGGATCAGTCAGCCAAAGGAGGCCCTTTGCTCAGCCTCCGCTAGACAGAGTCCCGGGGATGCAACAGCGCTGCACTCTCCATACTCCGCTCGTGCCAGCTGGATCCTAGGGCGTAGCAACTCCGGAGCGCAACATCGCGCACAGCTCTCAGCGCACATGGAGACAGCATGCTGGGGGAAGGACTCTGCAGTGTGGCGCCACAGCCCATTGAGGTCAACCCCGAGAAATTTCTCGCATCCGGACTTGTGCTGGAGGACGAGGCTCGGAGCTCACTTTCCCCGGCCCGACATGGTGTGCTGGGGGAGAGTTGCGGAGCTTATGAAGCCAGCAGAGCTTTTAGCCTCGAATGTCCTTGACTTCCCTGTGCCGCAACCAAGCCCAGGAGGTAGGCTCTGTCTACCGCAACCGCTAGTCCCGCTTTTTAGGCAATGGAGCTGGATAGACTATGATTCCATTTTTTGGCGCAGGTTGAACCCCTCCACCTCAGAATCCCCGGGCCCCAAAACCCGCCTGGTGGAGGCGAGTTCCCATGGCGTTGTCAAGAAGGACGCTTTTTGGGGCTCCTGAACTTCTCAAAGGTCTCGTCATTCTTCGTCCAAGCAAAGCTGGCAAACAAGCCATTTCGTGTCCACCTTAAACTCAGTAAACTCAGTAAACCCTGTTGAAAAATTTCCCAAGACCTGAGCTCCCTAAACCCCCGAATTCCCGCTTTCAACCTTAGTTCCCTTTCCCAATGATGCAGAGGACATTGTCGTTGGTGTTGGTGAGGGTGACACGCCCACAGTGCCATGGACCGGTATTGGGAATGTTGAGAGGGTTTGCGGGCACCTTTCTTGGAGGGACCAGTTTTTTGGGGGAGGGGTTGTGCTTTTTGGCGTGGATGGAGATGACACGGTCAGGTGGTCACCGAGAACTGTGTCTGGCACTCCTGTGGCATGAATACCGCAGCGCGGTTGCAGTGCTTGGCACACACTTCATGGAGGTTTGACCACGTGGTCTCTAGGCCAAAGCACTCAAGCTATGCATCGCTGCCTGAGGTCTGCAGGCTGTCGGCAGATGACGCCACAGTTGACGGTGAGCACCTCAGAGCTAGGATTGTTTTTCAGCCCACAGCTCCTGGCAATTGGCGAAGCTCATGCAGTCTTAGGTCGGGGAGACTTTCGTAAGCCCTTTTGGTATTTCAGCCTTCTCATGTCTGTAGAGTTCTTCGTTGCCGAATTGCCGTGCCCAGGTGACAAGACGGTCAATGCAACAAATGCAAGCCATCTGGAGGAATGTAAGCAGAAATGCGAGCGACTTGGCGAGGACCGCTTGCTGCTAGCGGCATTTATATCACGTCGTAAAAGTACACAGTGTGTGACTTATGAAAGACCACAACATAGTTCCTCTGGCAAGGACAATTGTACCGGAGTCGAGTACAACAACAAGTCACGCAGGCGCATAATCTCGCCCATCTTAGCCGCACGCCAGCCCCGTGGAGTTCAGTGCAGTGTTAAGTGCAGCGAGCCCGAAGTATTGGCTCGACATAGATGTTCCTTTGGACTGAATCTCGGCAGAGTGGTACCTGTCCTGTGTGTTGTACCGTTGCCCAGAGGTGACAGGCCAGGCTCCTGTCTTGGGACAGGTGCGAGCTGTGGACACGGCCCATCCTTTCGCATCGCAGCTGCCTAACTGGCCACGACTGCCCAGAGGCGCTGGTCCTTGACCGTGTATGACATTCGATTTGTAAGCCTGCTCGGACATGGCCGCATAAAAACTGCTTGTGTTGTGTTCCAACATCGTGACAGAGTTGGCGACATCAAGCAGGCCCACCGTGGCAGCCGACTTTGAATCAGGGATCAGACCGCCAGACTGTCGATCGCGCCTGACATTTCGCGTTGCAGGCAAACTATTCGTGTCACACCATGCAGTGCAAGGCGCCGATGTGTGCAGTACCTGCCGACCTGAAACCTTGTGTTCTGTATCTCGCGCGGCAATGTGCTTGTAACGTGTTTCTTGTCTGCTTTTCAAGATACGATTATGCAGCCATGTTGCAACTCTCCTTTCCCATCCAGGTCAGCATGCCAACCCTGCTCGAAAGAAGCCAGCAGCCTGAAACAAGCTGTTTCGTCCCGGCTAGGCCATTGACCACCCTGTGCGGCTGCAAACGTCCGAGCGCAGCTTCCAGGACAGTTTCGGAAGGACAGGGAGTGCAGCCGCCTCTGAAAGTGACGCATGTGATCCCAAGCATTCGCGAGCTGCTGCTGAGCAACCGTGTCCACGCAAGCCGCCGGCCCGAACGCCCCCAGACCCACTAATTAGGGCCTACCCAGCCTGCCATCCGAGACAGAAAAATCCCTTTTGTCTCTGGGGTCCCCTTTGGGCCACTGGCAGGAGCATTGGAATATCAGGCTCGTCCGTCTTTCGCTCTGGTGAAGCTCGCACATGCTGCTTCAAGAAAGCCACACAACAGTACCGATAGTAGTTCAAGAACAGTAGTCATGCATGCTGTCCCGAGATGCTACTGTAGCTGTGCAATGCAGCAAGGTGACACTGTGGTAGCTGGAAGCTCAGAGAAGCTCAGCAAACTGCCAACATCTGCAAACTGCCAAGCTCCACATCGGAGGGCTTTGGAGGGCATCCCCTTGTTTTACGGATTTCGCGGCCAATGTCGGGCTTGGTTATTGGGGCCAGCACGTTCAAGATGTAAGATGCATCCATGGATGCTAGCAAGAAGATGTGGTTTCATTCGCTTTCATTTCAACAGGCCGCACCATGCCACACATGAGGTCGGCGCTCCTGGCGACAACGATCGTGGGGACGATAGCGGGGCTGCTTACGTGTCCCTGCTTTATAGCATGCAGCAGAATACCTATGCGAGGGACGCGCTTGAAGCCAGATGGCCTATTCGATTTCTCATGACTCGGACTGACATTCGCAGGTATTTGTCCGCAAAGCGAACACTTTTGTGGAGCAGGCCCAGCCCAATATCGCGAACACGCGTCTGCAACGCCTCGCCCTGCAACATGGCGACATGAGGCATCATGATGTGTCGCACAGGCAAAACTGACGGCTGACGATGGTTTTCGAAACTCGTTCTTTGGCAACAGCGTCGACACCCCAGCCAAGTGACTCTTCCATCCATGCAGCAGTAGTGCTCGTGTGGGATGCGGATTAGGTACTTCAACAGGCTGCTTCTGTGGTTCCTGCAATATGAACCGGAAAGTCATTCCCAGAAAGAAATTGGGATTTGGCTGCAAGCTGAATAGCAAGCCCTGGCAGAGCTTTGGCTGAGGTTAGCATTGCGGGTGGCAGAATTTTGGTGGGTGCCTACCGCGATGGTTTGAATGGGAAGAAGGACTGAGCCGGACTCACCGTGAGCACCAGCCTGTTGCCCAATATCGAGTGATCACCGAACATGGAGCACGTCTTCTTTCCATGGCCTTTCTTTCGTAGGTGGACTGCCCTGAAACTTGGAACCATCGACTGGACCTCTAACCGACCCGATTGGGTACGAACCACGTTGCAGGACAGTGGCTCGGCCTACGTATTTCGCCGGGCGTTCGACGCACCACAGTTGCATGCAGGAGGTTTGAGCTGGGATCTTGTTGACTACTCAATGTTCTCAGAATATCCCTCAACCTGAAGCCCGGTCTTGCCGCCGCAGGCTGTTTGCGTTGACTACACTGCTCTTATGCTACGTTGATCCACCCACACGTCTCGACACGTCTCGTGCTTTAGGCGAGCCCCGATTGTGGTACAGTGGTAGGACTAAAGCTGCTGGCTGGCTTTCCACTCGTGCTCTGCTGCAACCGTTGGATCTTTTCCTTCTCCATGGCTTGAAGCCGCACCTTAGGTCTGGGAACAGGAAGCCAAGCTGTCTCCAGAGGACCACCGGTCTCTGATGGTTGGTGTGGTGTACCAGCATGGGGAATCCGGGCGCGGTAGTTCTGATCCTTTCGGACCTTTAACGTTGGATTCGGTCGTGATCCATCGGTTTTTTGCTGCCAGAGCCACGCGTCCACGCATCAGCACACCTCACCCTACGAAGCACCCCTTTGCATGAGCACCTGAGTGAGTTGTGAGGCCCTTAATTTTCACTTCTTGAAACTAGCATTCCTATGATGAGTACTTCTTACAGTTGTTCTTCACCCATCGACTAATCTTCACGCAGAGGACGCCGTGGAGAACGAGCGATTCGGCTCCAGGCCTTGGCAATTTCTTGACTGTGAGGTGAATGAGAGCAGCTCTGTCCAAAGAAGTGCTAACAAACAGCAAGAGCAGTAGCAATATGCAATAGTTTTCAGAGCAAGAAGAAGTATGATAAGGCTAATCAGAATGCTTCTCAGTTGGTAAGAAGAGTCCTGGTGCTGTTGATGCAAGCAAACCCTGGTCTCCCGTCACCACAGGAGCACCTCTATGTAGGTTTCCCAATCCCAAAGAGACACCTTGTGCCGGTCAGTCACAAGTGGAGCTGTGCATTGCAGGGTCGGCCTTTTTGGAGACATGGCGGTTGTCACGTCTGCCGGGAATGCCGCGAAGAATGCGTCTGCTGCAATCTATCTTTTTCACGTAAAAGGCAAAGACTGGGCTCGAAGCTCAGGGATGCACAAGCTCAGGGATGCACGAGCAGTTGTCCGCTCGGGGTTTCTTGGCTCTTGCTGCATTCAGCTCGTGGCATGATATTGAGCCTCAAGGTCCTGAAGGCAAAACTGGCACCTCCCCAAAACGCCGGGAACCTGGACAGTGCTCTGTGTCATGATGCGTGCATGAGCCAACACGTTATATACATATACACGCCTATACCTATACATATACATCCCCACGTGTCCAATTTCTGTCAAGTTGTTCTGTTGATGTTGTACGTTTCGCCTTGTTGTTTTTTGCATGTTTCAGGGTGTGTCAAATGAGGTGTTGTTTTGGTGAATGCTGGAAAACTCGCGGCTTTTGCAGCGCAGAACGTGACCCTTTCCCTTGGTAGCCATGTCGTGAAATTGATCTCAAAGCCGCTCCACAACAGCAGCGCGTTCCTAAACTCTGGAACCTCAAACAAATTGATAGCCCCCCCCCCCTGCCAAAACCGCCTCTAACCCCCACACCACCCCGCGATGGTTTTTGGACCCATATATACATGTTTTCACACACTACCTGCCACACCCTCAAGCATCTTACGGCTTGCTTATGCTTGCTTGCCAAGTTGAAGAATAGCTCCAAATTTGGGACCAGCCTCAGCCAGAGCAAGACCACCATCATGATTGGGGCCGAAGAGGAGCGCTTTGAGATCATGTCTTCATCATGAGCGGAGATGGGCAGAGTACGTGCACTGCCTTAGAGGACGATACCGTTGGCAAGGCCAGCGGAGCGGTTTATGTGTATAGTTTCAATGGAACGAACTGGCCAGGTCCCCAGAATATTGGCAGGGTGTTCGTTTAAGTCCTCTGCCCCCCCCCCCCCCCCCCCCCTGCCCCCCGCCATGTCAAGCAAGGGCCTTAGGCTTTGTCCAAGCTCCTTGGAGCAGGTGGGGCTTCTGGAGTAGGGAAGTCACTGCTCATTGTTGTGCAGGCATGTCTTCGAAGTTGCCACGGGAAGTTGAAGCAGCTGAGGTCTCAACCAACCAGACTTGTGGCGAATGACACAGCAGCAGGAGATCACTTCGGCTGCAGCGTTAGCTTGCCGGGTTCCCAGAACTTTCACATCATTCTCCTAGCCGCATTTGTCCTTTGTTCCAGCGCCTCAGACGTTCTCAGCGTCCCGCGAGCTTAGATGGGGAGTCGTTCACGATCTGCTTTCCTGTCCAGACTCTCGACTCTCACTGTAGAGGTCAGAGTCCGGGAAGACTTGCCTGGTCGGTGCTTATGGCCACCGTTCCAGGGGAAAGCTGTGAGCTCAGAGGTGACTGAAGTCGGCGTCCCGGGTTTAGGGTTGCACGAGCCAGCATGTACCAGCCCAGGGGCAGCGGAGCAGCCTATGTTTTCAAGCGACATGGGGGGCAACTCGCCAGCCGAAGGGTTGATCGAGCCTTGTACATGGGTTTAGGGTTTAGGGAAGCAAACTCAAAGCTGGTTGCAGCAGTGGAAGGAGTGGAAAGCAGTGGCCAGTGGCAAGACTTGCAGTGATTCTTGCAAGTTAAAGTTGGTTTCTTCTTTTCACAGCTTTCGCTGCCAGTCGTAGTCTAGCAGTTTAGCATCTTTTGCTGGAGTTGCTTCTGGCCCGCTTGCACAGGCAGTGGGTGCAGCAGCAGCAGTTGGTTCCCGAGGCGCATGGTGGCAGCATACTGGGGCCAGACATGTGGGCAAGGTAACCTCGAGCAGGCAGTAGCTGAGTAGCAGCAAAGAAGCACCAATCCCCGATCCTTTAATGAGCACTGTCAAAATTCACAGACAGTTGCCCTGGACGCGTGATCTAAAACGCGGGCCTAGCAGAGGCATGCACTCGCCAGACGCGTGCCAGTCTGTATACAAGGAAGGTCATGCGCCCCTTGCGTCATGCGATCTGTCATTCATGGGCAGGATCTTGATGCAGACGACGGGTTCGGAAAGAGCGTCAGCACTTCTGATTCTACGGCCATGCCTGCGAGTTTACATCGGGCCTGTATAATTTGCCGATATCTCTTGGGAATCAAACGAATATGGTGATCTGCGACAGGCAGCCATTGGAGCCTTTGGGGACGAGCACGGAGGAGTTGACCGAAGCGGTTCGGCATACATCTTCGTTCATGCAGGCTGCTGCGCAGTGCCACTTCATGCCACTTGCACTTCATGACGGTGCAGGTCATAAGTGGGTGCAGCAGAGCAAGCTGGCGCCACAGAAGGCCCCCCCTGCTCTCGTGAGGCATCGCTATGACAGTACAGTGCCGCTGGGTTTGCGTTAGCCTTTTAGAAAGGTCTTTAGAATTCTTTAGAGGTCGCTACCACCAGGAGTAAGTCTGGCTGTCTTTCTCGGTGTCTCTGTGTCTCTCCGTCTCAGTGTCTGTCTGTCTGTCTCTCTGTCCGATTGTCCGGCGTCTATTGCTTCGTTTTTTGCTTGAAGCGCCACAAGCGCTTTGTCTTAACCAACTTGACCACAGTATCGAGCGAAGCGCTACAGACATGCGAAAGGGACAGGAATGTGTGACCGCAGGCCGAAGCAGGTGCCGAATTTGGCAGCGTCGAGGACCTGTCAATTTTTTTCATGTCCCGCTTGACCGGACTCTTCTGAGCAAGCCTTGTCAGACTATCAGAAGAAGGTTGGTTTCATGGTCTCATGTCAAGGTCGCCAGCATATCTGGGCACATGGCAACTTTCTCCAGTGCTGAGCAGGCCTCCTCCAAACTCCGGAGAGCCTGCTTGGGAGGGCATGTCGCCACGCATGAAGGCAACAACCCTGGCTGTTTAGGTGTTCGTCTTCCCGGCATATCTCACCCAGGCCAGAGTAAGCATTTCTTCTGCGGATGCATCGGCATTCTGATTGACGTGGCTGCTGGTGTGGGCTTGCAGGTTTGTCCCTCAACATAGTGTTGAGACATGAATCGACCAGGCCTGAGCGACGAGTGTTGTGCTTGGGTCAATGTTTCCTTCCAGCCAACTTTTTGGTACTGTCGTGGAAGGTCTTCGTTGGCTGTGACATCTGAGATGCACACATATCGGACCTGTCTGTATAGACTCATGGAAAGAATCTGATGCAAACCGGGGCTCCTGCTTGGTCGGACGCATAGTCGTACATGGGCTGACAGCATACTTGCATCCTCTCCTACTGGGTGCCCCTTTTGCAAAATTTGCTCTCGGCAAAAGCCGCAAATGTCTGTTCACGCCTTCCTCAGCGTGGTGGCTCGTACCAGCTCTTCACTTTTTCAGCAGAAGACACCTGAATCGCGGGTCTAGGTTCGCAACAATCCCCCAAAACCCTAAACCCTACATCCTAAACCCTAAACCCCAGCACTGTCAACGAACCGCTGCAAGCTGCATGGCATAGCCGTTCAGTGCATGTACAGGCTCCGCATCCTGGCCGGTGTTGCAGCTGGGAAATGTGGATCCCTACTACCGTGGATAGCTAAGCGTAGATTGCCACCTTCGTTGCCCTTCTTTTCCCTCGCGCCCTCTCTTTTTCTGAATGTGCTGGACAGCTCTCTATTGACCTTGAGAAGAACTATTAGAAGGGCAATGTCGGGAATGTTCAACACCTCCATAGAGCCCTCCATTGACCCTGTCTTTGGCCTGGCCGGAGGAAAAAGCCTCACAAAGGCGCATTGCTGTCGCTGGATTTCAAACTTCCAACACCAAGCTGAGTTGAACCAACTGGAGGCCTATACCGCCTCTGCCCTAAATGGGGGTTCCCGAAATCAGGGACTCCTAATATAGACCCCCAAATAGTAAGAATCCCTTGTAATTAAGGTACCCCTAGTTTCGGAAACCCCTAAAAGGTTTCATATTGGCGACGCCTGAGGCCTATGGTTTGGGGTTCCGTGTGGGATTGTGCAGGGCTGGTGTGTTTCCACAACAAATCCCTAGCCGCCTACTTGTACTTCGTAAGAGCCTACACGGCCCACCGTGTACAGGGCCTGCTTGCAGTCGACCACGAGTTTTCGGGCTTAGTACGACAGAAAGTTGCATGAGACTATTCAGCATGGCACCCATCTGCAGTTGGGTGTTGTCTGTGTTGGTGTTGGGATGCTTGTCTTGCGCTTGCCGAAGCCCCAATATAACTAGCAACAACAACACAACGCAGACAACTATCATCTGGGATTTTCTACTGCCTGTTTTTTGCATTTTTTAAGGTTTTCGCCTTAACCTCAACCCCTCCCTTCCCATAGGTACACAAGAGTGTAAGGACAGCTGCTGAGACACTCGCTTGCAAGCCACACCCAATGCGTGTGTAGAAACAAAACTAGCATAAAAACAGGCAGATATGGCACAACCCATTAACCAACACATTACTATGCAAATAAAATGAGTGCTTATTGGCACCTTGGACCCTGAATCTTGTAGGTCGCGTGTGGTTTTTTTTTGCAGTCGTATCTCTTCTGCCGACTCGCGAGATGCCCTGATAGATCCCAGCACCACAAATGTCGAATGTCCATGGCATCGGAAAAAAGCCAATTCTCCCACTCATCCGACAGTATCAACCTAGAGGCGGACTGTCCTCCGAAGCTTGTGATCTGTACATTACGCCGCGCTTTTGCAATTGCTCAATTCGACAAGCCCTGACAATGTAAGTAAGGGTTCGTCTCTCAGAGCCCTACATCCAGCTCACAGAGGCTCACAGAGGGCTACTGGACTCCCACCAGAATCCGGTTAAAGCATCTTCAGGAGAAGGGTCTATGGGATTTGGGTTATCGATTAACTTTTCCCTGTTCGTGCCCATGCCCATTGATGTCAACTGGCTTCGCGCTGACAGGCCGGCTCCTAGCTGCGGATGTGTTGCAGACGGTAAGCCATACCACATGCTGCAGCATGGAGCAAAGCTGCTAAGAACCTTCAACCGCCATTCGACATGCACTTGCTTGCATGCTACGTCTTCTGTTAATGTGGCGTTAAGCGTGGAGGTCTGGTGATCCACACCTGGTGCGGCAAGCGCAGCGCCAGCGCTTCAAAGCGGATGCAGATGCGCCCCTCGAATTGAGGCGTTAGACACTTGCTTCTTTTACATTGTGAACCTTGGCCCGCCAGCTGGATGGGCTAAGTACTGCGAGGACGAACCAAGCCAAGCTTTGACCACTTTGCCACTTGCCTTCTGCTCCAAGGCTTGTTGATGAAGTGCTGGAGTTAGACACGCGCCTCGGCCATTGTGTTTATTGTGTTCAACGAGCCTCTCAAGGAAGCTCGCGCTGCCGAGATAGGAGTCATGGGGCTTCGTGTGAAAGTATCTTGACCTACTTAAAACTCTGGCACTGAAGACCCAGGTCCTGGCGGGAGAAGACCACGTGCGGCTCGCCCCGGAGTTTGGTTTCGGGGTCTGGGGCAAGAGCTTGAGTTTTGCGATAGAGGCGCTGTCACTGTTTGACTAGTTGTCGCGACTGGGTAACATGAATGTCAGGGTTGGTCTCTCGTGGGAGGGCTTATAGACCACGACAAGCTAAGATTGTTTTAAGTAGTTTAAACTGGCCAATACTGGTCAGTTATGAAGCGGATATAATTTTTCACAAACAAATATGCACACGAATACACGTACAACTTCTGTCGGGAACACAGGTAACTTGGCTGGTAACGGCATCAGTTAGTGATTTGCTCAAACGCGAGACTTTTATTCAATCTGCGGTTGCTGACTTTGTCGTGGTTTTTGCTTCGGCATCCACCCTACTAGAAACAGCCACATACGATTTGAAGCATGTGCAAGAGCAACTTGAACTTAGCGCAACAAACAGGCGGAGGAGCGAACTTCCGAGATGCGTGCAGCATCATTAAGGCGCGAGGGAGCTGCACACACAACTCAACGCGCTGCAGAAGGAGCGCGCCTCAGATCATGGTAAAGGTGCCCCGACTCTCGCACTAGTTGCCCTGAGTTGCCCTTGGTTTTCCTGAACGCACTTCAGGACGTCATTGCCCGGAGGAAGAAGCTCAAGGAGCCTTGCGACGAGGAGCTGAAGCAAGCTGCCCTGATTCGAGAGCAACTAAAGGAGCTGGAGTTTGAGGCTCAGTTGCCGCACATGACTTGGTGAGATGTATGGTTCGGGCTTGGACAACCACAAGCGATCATGCTCTACACTGCCCAGGCTTCAAACCCTGCAATGTGAGAAGCTCCGGGATGGAGCACTTGGCAAGCTTGGCCGCGTTGTTGCAACACTCCAGGGAGAGCCCATCTGCGGGTCACGCCTCCTCTGTCGCGATTTTTGACCATTAAGGCAACTTTGTGGATCCCTCAGTTCCGATTTCGCAGAATGAAGCCGACAATGAGGCTTTTCAGGGCGGTCCTCGGAAAAGACTTAGCAGGCCGCTAGAGCATATTCCTCGGTTCCTCGATGTCCCAACCGGCAGGTCATCAGTACCTGGCCATCGGGCACTTCGGCCGCGCATCCCGCGTCGAGCTCAAGTCCCGAGTGTGGATCGAGTAGTCAAGGGCTACCAAGCGCCATGATCCGGTAGCTTTGGTGAGCCGGAACAAGATGCTCCTCTCTCAAGGCACATGTCAGCCATGACGACCTTGGGAGGACTTCACTGCTGCATGGCCTGATCGGTTCCTTCAACTTGTTGAAACTGAAATTGCTTCTTACTTATTGTTGTTATTGCTTTGCTTCTTCTTCTTCTTCTTCTTCTTCTCTTCAGGGTCGGGGCTCCAGGAGCCTTCTCGGCCATGATGAGTTGCTTTGGCGCACCTTGCCTGCAAAACACACAAGCCACCATGGGCACCTTGATCTGTCGCATGAAAGTTTCGTGAAGGCATTGGCGGATATGATCCAGAGAGAGGGTGCAAGGTTGCAGGCCAGCACGCTCTCCTTCGATGTCCCCTTGTCCCGATCGAATCTCAACCGTTCATCAGGAAGCCGCGGCTACTTCCTTGAAGATGCAGGCCAGAAGAACAATGCAGTCTCGTTCCGCATCGCACCCCTGGTTGATCCTGGCTGCAGCATCATCGCAGGAGTTCTTCTCAACCAGGCCTTGATCAACTTTGGTCTGGCTTTTCTGCGTGCACGCAGCTTGCTTTGAAGAAGCAGCTCATTCGGGCACAAGCTGCAAGGCCTGCTAGGCTCAGGTTGGTGCGCGTTGCCTCAGGTGGGTATCGTGCTGTGCAGCCGCCATATTTCATGAGGAGACTTAGTCCCGCAAGTTCATCATGAGGAAACCAGGCATGAAGGATTGCATGTTCAAGCCTGGGTTCGGTGGCCTTGCCCTCTGAGGAAGGAGCTCATGGCTGGAGTTGCTCAGCTGGATGACTTTGATCAACAGCTGTACAAAGTCACAAAGGGGGGCCAAGGACGGCATTCTTGCTTCTGCAATCAGTCGGGGTTTGCCTGAGTACTGCCTCATTTGCACTCGATTGCACAGGCGAAGTTGCAGAAGAGATGGAGAAGGTAAGCAGGGATTGCTGAGGGTTACGAAATTAGGGGTCCTTAATGGGGTCCTTATTTTAAAGGGATCCTACTTTGGGGGGTCCCTTATGTTCGTAAACCCCCGGCTCACCGGCAACTTCATTGCAGCTTCATGATCTCCTTTCTGCACCGATCCAGTCAGAGTTTCTTGAAGCGCTTCTTTGTATTTTGGTGGTCGGCGTCTTTCACCATCTTTCATGTGGCATGCGCAGTATCTTATCGCCACGTCGGAGCAGCCGCTCTGTGCCTTTCATGCGACCCTTGTCTGCCATAGACTCAAATCAGAGCCTCAACCCCTGAAGCCCAAAGCCTCTCAAATCCTGAGCCCTCAACATCCCCAAACTCTCAGCCGACTTTCGCCAAGGAAAGAGGTGCTCGACGCGGAAGTCCTTCCCTTGCGCTACGCCGGGCTCTCCACGTGCTTCCGGACTCTTTGTCTCTTCGTGAAGAGCCGGGAAGGGCTTTGGGATTTGGGATCCACGCAGCGGCAACCGTTGTGACTCGAGGACTGAGCTGGGCAAAGCCGGCAGGGAGAACCGAGGGATCTTTCGCGTGCATCAGTTCGACAAGGTGGAGCAGTTTTGCATCACAGCGGCTGACTCTGAGCTGTCGCAGCAGATGTGACCTGGAGGCAGATATGAGGGCTGATACACCGGGGCGAATCCTAACTTCCATAAAGCTCTTCCCCCCGCCCCCGCCCTCCCGCGACTCAGATGCTGCTCCCTCCATCCAGGCACTCAGAGATGCTGCGCTGCGCAGAAGAGTTCTACCAAAGTCTGGGGGTTTCTTATAGAGACTTGGGCCGCAGTCAGGAAGGGGCACCGCAGTACACATATCTGAAATTGTTCTAAGTGCTGCAAGAGCCGCTAGATCCCGCTGCTTGATCTTGTCGAGGAGTTGTCAAAGTTGTGTCTGGAGAGCTTAATGACGCTGCTGGGGGCTTAGCACGCGGTGGAGGGCTATCTGCGTACATAAACATCGGCGCAGGTATTTAAGAGTCCATTGGAATTTCTACTGGGTACAGCAGCATTTTCGGCCGCCTGCAGGCCACCATGAAGTATGACTTGGAGGGCTGGTTTGCAGGGCAGGCCAGTGGCCATGCATCCCAAGTTGAAATAAGTTTAACACGCAAGAGAACCGCAGATCCGATAATCCTTGGATCCTTGGGTCCTTCGTCCTTCAGTCGCTCACAGGGGCAGTATCGCGAGCTTGTCTCCTGCTCCAACTGCACCGACTTCCAGTCGCGAGCCCTCGACATCCGATACCGACCTGCAGATCCTCCGGACTCCGCACATACGATGACCTCTAGGAATTCCCTTTGCCCCTTTGCATCCCTATGCATCCCTTCTTTTCTGCCTTTCCTGAAAGCTTGGAGTCGCAGGACAAGCAGCGCCCGCGTCACGTGCACATGCTCAACTCGACACTGACTGCTTCGGGAAGATGCTTGTGTTGCCTGTTGGACACCTGGCTGTGCATGTTTTCTTTGAGCTGCCTTTTCTCGTTCGTCATGCTGTCGTGCAGCAACACCGATTCACAGTCAGGAAACTTACCAAACATCCGATGGTTGGGCGCTTAAGTGTCTGTGAGCGGCAACGGTGGTTACGCAGAGAGAGAGAGGGAAGAGATTTCTGACGAGGGCATGCCAGTAGGTTCATGAGCCTGTATCAGGAGTGAAGTATAGTGAAGTGTCTGAATGTCTTTGTGGCCCATTGCAAAGAGCAGGTTCTTAAGTCTTAACCCTGGTAGACGTGACCCCGACCATAAAGCAATAGCACACCAAGTTCATCTCTGTGTCAAGGTGTTCGGGTCCCAAGTGCGCTCGTGCCATTTATGGGACCGAGCTTTGTTTGCAAAGCTCTGGCTTGAGTGCAGTAATGCTGGGACTTTCTGGTGTGCAGGAGGCATTGATTTTTTGCCCTTCATTCGCGGACCCCGACAACCCGTGGAGGTGTGTAAGGCGAAAGTGACTCGGGCTGAATACTGTTGGCAAGTGGCAGTGGCATCCAATAGTCAGATGTTGCTTGTCATTCAGGCATCCCTGCGATACTGTAGTGCCCACAACTTCGCCTCTGTGCCCTATGCACCGCAACTTGTAAATGGAATGCAGCACCACTACTGCGGCGTAAGTGTGTAACCTGAAAATGCCTACATGTGCGCAGCAAATCGATGCAACCACGTAGACGGAGCAATCTTGTGGCTTCCAGGGCTCCTTGTTTCGTGATTCCTCATGATTCTCTCGATGCAGCTGTGTGCAGCTGTACTCGTATGAACATGGGTGCGATGACCTTCGGCCCGTTCGGCATTTCCGATGCATTCTTCGTCAGGTCCCGAGGGAGCCAAAGGAGCCTTCCAACCTGAGCCACATTCAGGAGCACTGCAGATGACGACGGGTACGTGACAAGACTTTCAGAGCATTCAGAGCCTTTGAGGACCTTGAAGAGAAGCTCCTGCACTGCCCCTACGCGCCGCAGCTGCGACAAAGAGTCCTGGGTGTTGCGACTAGGTGGATGGGTATGGTGGGGGTCGCGAGGTCCATACTGAGAGTAGAAAACAGCTCTCATTCAGATGCTTGCACCTAGAGACCAAAAGCGAGGTCGGCGGGTTTGAGGCTTCCAAGGACGACCTGAATGAAATCAGCATCGTAAAGCACGAGGATCTCTCCAAGCAGCTTGCCAGATGGTCATGGTTCAACTGAATGATATCACTAGAGTCGCTAGACTAGACGGCGGACTCCGATGCTCTCGCGAACCCGGAACATGTTGACGTGTGTTCTTCCGTACTGCACGTATTGACCAAACTAAGCGATGCATCGAAGCAGTGTGTGCTCACATCTTCTTCCTCATTCTCCGCTACCAGGTACCCGAATGTCCGACGTTGGATAGAGCACATGAACTCGCTGCTTGATGGCATTCAGTCTGCCCAGTCTCCTTAACGCTTCGAAACTGAGCCGCTGCCTGATGTCTAATGTTGGACCCCCTGTACTCTCCGACTATCTCCCCCCCCCCCTTTGTGAGGACTTAGGCTGTTGTACGGATCATGGTGATACAAGCTTTTTTTAGTAATTATCGGCCCATACAACAAAGAAAAGTTCCAACAATGCGGAAGCAGGTGGCTCACGTGCCTCCAAACTGATTTCTGCTACTGGGATCTGCTGGGCGCACGAAGCCCCTGGCCGCTTGAAGCCCAGAAACAATGACAATAACAAAAATGGCAATAATAACAGTCATAATTGTAATAGCAGTAGTAGTAGTAGTAGTAGTAGTAGTAGTAGTAGTAGTAGTAGTAGTAGTAGTAGTAGTAGTAGAAGTAGTAGTAGTAATCATAATAATAATAGTAATAGTAATAAGAATCACAATCATACAATAATACTGATAATCATACAAAAATAGCAATATCGAATAACGAATAATAATGATAACATTAAGTTGAGGTTCACCAGTCGAGAGCTTGCCCTCTTGACCTGACGTGTTCAGCATCACTGCTGCCATCGGTTGAGCCGAAGCAGCACAGAGGTTTCAGTGGTTTTGGGAACCTGACAGCCTTGAATTCGTGCGATACCTTATAGGGGGTGCCTCAAGTTCTCAGCTACGATGGCTCTCATGGTTCCATTCATGAATGTTCAGTCAATAGTTCGTGGACGCTCCGCAGAGACTGTCCGGTCAAATTTGTACTGCTTACCACTGCAGCAGCTTCCCAGGACTGCATGAGGCTGTGAACCAAGTCGTGCAAGGAGGCGGTGGTGGCGACAAAAGCGAGGCCCTGAACGTTCCGTGAGCAGTGCAGGGGTCACGGTGCCCTCACGTGGTCGTGTGAGCTGACAGGATGACTCACAATCTTCTGGCAGCGTGGTCCGAGCGGTTGGGTTTCGCCGGGGCGGACCTGAAGGAAACAAGGGCTCCGTCCATCCTTACTCGTACTAGCTTAAACCTTGTCTGAGCATCCCAGGCCGGACATGAGAATCGTATGCTAGACAAGGCTAAGGTGCAGGCGCTGCAGGCATGTAGGACTTGCACGGACATGCGCGGAACGATGCTGAGATCAGTTCCAATTGCCAGCTGAGAAGCAGCAGTGCTGTCGCGCAAGGACGACGAGGAGTACCGCGAACATCTTGGTGAAGACCGAGAAGTAAGGACAGATGCGGAAGTGCAAGGAGGCGATGGCTACAGGCAGCCAACAGCACACTGCGGCATGCCACCTGAGCTGACACTCATAACCGAAGTGTAAGCAAATTAGAACCGGAAGCCCGAGACTTGGCGTTGAACTGCTTCAACTCCCGGCACGCACCTCCAGAAAAAGGGACCGGCGTGTTGAGACAGGATTTGCTTGCTGCGCTAGGAACTGTAGGTCCACATGTTCCAAGTCAGACTCCAAGCCTCCCGGGCGTTGACAATCTGCGGTGTCGACGAGAGCTGCCATTCGTAACTTCAAACAAAGTTTGCTGCCGCACGCCACTTCTTGTCCAGTTTTGTGGACGGTGGGTAGTCAGTCGGTCGACAAGAATCTCATTCGGTCACGATCTTAACAAACAGCAGTTGCCAATGCTGAGGGTTACACGTATTCTTAGCTGATACACGCTGATGATGTGACATGCTGTGAGGTGTGAGCATGGGTGACGAGGCTAGGAGATTTACTGTGGTGATGCGTCTCGTGTGTTCCGTGAGTCTTCCCGTGCCTTACGAAAGGGCCGCAGTATGGCATCGTGCTCTGTGCAGGGCAGCGATGTGGAGGAAAGTCAGGCCCAGCGCAAGGCCGAGGTTGGGATGCCCATGGACTCACCGATGGCTGCAGGACTACAGAAGCTGAAGCTAAGTTGACGCACAGATGTGTGGTGCAGGTGATTCCAGATGCAGTCGATCATTTCTTGGGAAGCCGCCTGGCTGCACCGCTAGCAGATGACAGTACCTGGTATGATTTAACCTTTGTGTCGGTGGCTCTGTAACGTAGCCTCTTTGCACAAATGCCACGTGCCCAAGGACTGCTGGACTCGATTAAGTTCCGAGCCTAGCTGCAAGAGGCCATATGGCCATGTACCTCCAGCTGCCTTTTTGAGGGCCCAGGGCCTAGGGCCTAGGGTTTAGGGTTTAGGGTTTAGGGTTTAGGGTTACGGTTTGGGGTTTAAGCGGAGCTTCGCAAAGTCCAGGAGATGCCACGAGGTCTATGCGTCAAGTCCGTAGTTCTGCCGAGGTCCAGCAACATTCCCGACATCAACAGGCTCTATGACACCTGACTTGGTCGCACATGGCATGGTCTCGTGACCTTCCGAACAAAACATGGGTTATCTTGTCGTAAAAACAAGTACCAACCATTCATGCAGCCAAGGAGACAGATTTCAATCAACTCACCGAGAAGTACTACAACAAGACGAGACTTGGTGTCAAACTGTATCGGTCAGCCTGTTGACGGCTTGATGGCATTTGGCTTTGTTTTACTCTGCATGCTGGAAACGTAAGTCGCACACTAAACTGCAAACCCTAAATCTTAGATGCCCCTGGTTTAGGAAGTGGCCGAGCGCATACGCTGTCGGCGATGCTCTTGGACATGGTGAGGCACTGTTCCTCATCCTCTACAAGGACTTTGTTTTTGGTGTGCAGCCGCGGCTTGTTCAGCTCGTTTTGCCTTGTCTTAGCCCCACAGGAGCTGTACTACAGGCTGGGGGCACCCCTTACATCCCATACCCTCAACTCCAAATCCTCAGGCAGTATTGGTGCAGGGTTCAGTTCTGAGTCTGGGGCAGGCACATCTATGCCAGACTGAACCCTGTCCTCTTCGAGGACACCGACTGCACTGCTGTGGTTTGACCTAGGCATGCTATAAGCCTAATCTTAAGGCCGCGCGACACGCCTCGGCATGGGCGTGGAGCAATCATGCGAAGTAGCATCTGACCGGACCCCGCAATGGTGCACATCATTCACAAGCCTCCTGCATCTCTTGGGTGCTAGGGGTTCCCGGTGATAAGGCGATAAGATTAGAATGCAAACTCTCCAGTACCTCAAAGCCAGCAAGCCCGAATGCGTAAGTGGCAAGTTGAATGTGGCGGAACCCTAAGCTCTAAGCCTTCATGTCATGGCCTTCGAAGTTTCAGGGTTGTCCACCAGAGGTCCATAGAAGGGGCCCATACATGGCCCAGACATGCATCCATATGTTGGGGAGGTGCATAGTCCGCAGGGGGTCCATGAAAAGCCCATAGCTGCTCTAGGCGGTTGGAGGAATTTAGAGGGGGAAAGAATACCTAAGCTAATTCCGGGCCTGTTAGAGGGGATGCATAGGGGACCGTCGGAGGTCAAGGAAATCCCAAACCCGCAGATGGAGTTGGAGAACACCAGCGACCAAAAACACGTATGGGGCCCACAGGAGGTCCATGCACAAGGACTGTAAGACGTTATGGTGTCCATACAGACATACATAGACCCAGCAGCTCAAGATGGTCCATAGGAGAGGGCCCGTGAGCAGCCCAAAGGATGTGCATCGAGTGTTGGCAGCCTCACGCTCGGTGGCTTGCGGATGCCGGTCGGTTAGGGGGGATACCCATTCCTGGCAAACAATCACGAAAGAAGGCAGGGGCGCAGCATCCAGCATCCTCGGTGGAGGATTAAGTGGTGAATACCTGAGACACTACTAGAGCTCTACTGCCCGAGGTCGGGGGATTAACCCTATCATCCCTATAATTTCTGTGCCGATCAATTTGGCGCGCACGCCGCTGGGACCACTGGGATCTTCCACCACTTGGCATCTGCAGGACAGAATTGGCTCGTGGAAGAATTACACCCAGCTCCTGGATTTGATGATTGAGAACCTTTCCGATGGGGAGGCAGTTGATTTCGGTTGCTCATGTATGAACAGCAATCCATGACGCACGCGAGTCACAAGCAGTTTGCTACGCGCTGGAAGGATCTCGGGATTGCGCTTCCGGCGCAGTGGCTGTGGGACATTCTGGACGAGTTTGTGTACCACTATCAGACTAGACCTCAGCCAGTGCTTACATTGAGTGTGCGGCATGACTGATCAAGGTGAAACATTTTGCAAAGCTGAGGACGTACAGTACGTACTGCCACAAGGCAGCCAAGCTGCAGAAGGCCAGCGGCTTTGGTTTCTGGTCGTTTGGAGTCTGGAGTGCCCAATTTCCACTATACTGGTGCAGGACCAAGATGTCAAGCAGCTCGTCGACAACCCTGGTGTCTTCGAGACCACCAAGGCCCTGGCAGGGCATGTAGTCAAAATAGATGCCTGGTGTTGCTTCAAGGTCCTCAGCTATTTGCACCAGCTCGTGCGCTACTCTTTGATTGAGGAGTGGCTCGCTAATCCAGATGGAGGCAATGGCCAAGGCAGATCGTCGCATTGTCCCATGATGGATGAAGCTGCTACATCGCGGTATTTGCAGAGGCTTGTGTTGCATGACAGGAGCCGCTTTCACAGCTCGGGGCTTAAGGGCTGGCAGCGTGTGGTGGCAAGTTTTGTCGGGGACAGCCGGCTACGAGTCTCCAGGACGAGTCGACGCGACTGATCGGCTATTTTGCCTTGATGCAGCTACTGCGAATGCACAGCTTGCTCGGGGACTATCGCCTTGCGATGGACGCTCACATGCAAACAGCTGCAAAGATTGTAAGCACATTGCGGCCCACCCTAGGGTTCCCCGCCTAGGAAATCAGCCCTTGTTTTTACTGGGCCGCTCATTTTTTTGCACCTTACTCTTTGCAGTCCAGATGCCACCCCCATGCCAGCACTCCAAGACTGAACAGAGATGTGGATGAGGTGAACCCTCCCTCTGTTGTTCAAACTCAGTGTGCCGACTTCCATTATGATTAGTATCATTGATAGTTTCATTGCTATTGTTATTTCCATCTAAAATCGGACTGAATGACACGAGGGTGTTGACTCCAGTGTTGACATCATGTCGCCCAGGAAACGATTGAGAACATCGACTTCCGTGCAGAGGCAGCTTCTCCCGAACAGTTCTCATCATTCCCTAACAGAAGACCAAGCAAGAAAGACAGATTTGTGACAAGTGCAGCATATGCGAAGGTGGAAGACGGTAGAAGGGTTCAATAGCAATCAACCGCCATTGAGGATGCCCACCATTCATGCTCGTAACATGCCCTGGGTGTGTGACTACGCCTCTTGCGTGGAAGTGCTTGTCTCGTCGTTGGATGTTTTGTTTGTTTGGGTGTGTGAGCGAGTGAGTGAGTGCGTGCGTGCGTGCGTGAGTGAGTGAGTGTGTGTGTGTGTGTGCGTGCTTGCGTGAAGGCGCGTGTGTGCGTGTGTGCGCGCTGGCGGGGGCAGGAAGCTGCACCGGAAGTCAAAGGGAATGGCCGGAATGGCAGATAATGGCAGTGATCTTTTTCTGATTTGCGCCTGGATCCTAGAACACGCATCAGGTGCCTTTGTTCTACAGAATTCCCGCCTGCCACGTCACCGTGTTTTACTACATGGGCTTTGCGTGCGCCTGTATCTGTTTCTGACATGCAGTCTTGCGGTGCAGGAACTCGTGGGCGTGTGAGGTACATGATGATGCGCCGATACGTGGATGCATCCCGCACCTTCCAAGACATTCTCGTCTTCCTCTCCAAAATCTCCTCGGTGAACTCGCTGTCCTATCAGTATGATCAGATGCTCAAGAAGCAGGCGCGACACCAACAAAGCTGCAGCTAAAGCAGTTGTGCCCCGTAGACACAGCACGGCCGGGAGGATCAGATGTACGTGCTGCTGCTGATCTCCAATGCGCTTTGTCCCCAACCGCTGGACGAATCACTCGAGAAACCCATCAGAGAGAAGCATGCAGGCCATGGGACTTGAACTACCTGTGAACTGCTGACCCCACTGCACACACCAATTTGATTTCGGTGCTTTTGCCTGCTCCGACCCTGCAGACAAGCAGATGCGCTTGCAGCAGGGCAATGAAGCTTGCTTCGAGGAGCCTATTGTGGGCAGAGAGAAAGGTTGATAGGGCATGCATTCGACGGCATTCAGCAGCATACAGGTGAAATGGTGAAATGTTGGAGAATAGCAAGATTCGTGCAAAAGCTATGTCAAGCATGGTACTGCGCAAGTGTAGACCAGCGTGCGCACTCGATGAAGAGAATAGACCTAATTATGTTCGAAAGGTTGGGCAGATGCCTACGACTTGTTTGTTGCCTGGTGAAGATTTCTCGGGAACAGTTGGGAGATGTTGGCTGTCTGCAAACACGTGTAAACTCATTGCTCACCTTGTGGCGAGCATCATTCCCGAGACTAAGCCTGCATAGTTGCTCCGGAGGGCTCCTGCACGCCTCGCATGCCGAGTTATTGTATGGTTTTTGCTGGAACTTGTGATGCTCTATGAGGCAACCACTGTCTCGACAGGACTTGTTCTCATACGCGTGCCCCAAGTTCGTTGCGGCCTCTATGCCCGATCTGGACAGCAATGCCCTTAGCCATACCAATGTGCATGGTGCAAATGTCCGTTGCTCTTACAGGCATCTGCCACCACACGGCGAGTTAACCAAATTGTTGTCCTTTTTACCCTAAATACAAGGGGCCGCACAGGTGACCCTAATTCTGAACATGGTTGTGTGCTTGGTCCTTGTGTCCTCGTTCCGAGACTTGGAGAACTTCACGGCTAATGAAGCGCACCAGCGGCAGCTGACTCTTTTCCTGCAAGAGGCAAGGTTTTCATGCGAATCTTGAAGGTCCAGGGGTAGCTGTGGGTGCAGATCTCGGCAAACTCAGCAAACCAAAAAGGTTAGACCTTACCTTACTCATAACTTTACCATAATCACCCATGAACCTTCGCGTAGAGACCAAGACTGTCTGGCAGCAGCTTACCGAAAGTGCTTACTGAGTTTCTGCCATTGTAGGGCAGTGTGAGAGCGGAGGTGAGGCAACAGCAGGCTTTGCCAACCATTGGCTCCTACATGAAGCTCTACACCTCTCTGCAGACCTCCAAGTGCGCACCCGAGATGCCGGATCCCCCCCCCCCAATTAGTTCTTGCGCCTTTGCTGTTCGGTGGTATGGAAACCCCTAAATAGCGTTTTTTCATGATGACCGATGCTTACTTGCACTGATGGCAAACTTCAACCCAAGTCAAGCAACCGTGCTTTGCCAACCTTTGGCTCTTCAGGTTGGCACAGCTATGTGAAATGGACGGGGAGGGTCTTCGTGACCAGCTGATGTGTGCAGCAGCCCCAGCTGAGTGTTTCGACCACACTTCGGTCGTGCGTGCCTGGAAGCGGTCAGGTCATGCACAAGACCCGACAGCTGGTGCACCAGAGAGTTGGCACGCCGTTAGATGGCGCCATGGCCTCAGACACCTGCGAGGTGCTCTCAGGCGGTTCTTTTCTTGGATAGGCCTTGATGACACGGCAGCAAGGAAGAAAGAATGGTCACCAGTAATGGCAATGAAGGAGTTGCAGCCATGTGGCGAAGTGGAGTTCTACCTGGATGGAGACATGGCTTCTGTCCAAGATGCTGCCGTTGCACGATAAGGCGGCAGGCATCGTGATGCCATTTGCGGTGCCTTGCCAGGTCCACATCAACGCGCAGAAGCCGCAGCGACCGCATGCAGATGTCTTCCTGGAGCATATCCGGAAGTTCCAGGCACTGTGCATGCCCGAAAGCCCACTGCTGGCATGTCAGTTCACCTTGCAGAGGACATCTTGAAGCGGGCAGACAAGCTCGACAAACCATCGCCTGCATCTTGAGTCGCTGCGCGGCGCGATCCGCAGAATCTTGCCTTTACACACCGTGTCCAGCGGAGCGCTTAACACGCATGTGCCTGCAAAACTGAATCGGGACAGCTATAGGCTCCTGAAGTTATGTAGTCCCGCGCAAACGGCTTAAATCTCAGCAAACAGAAGAACACTACAAACTAGGCTGCGCGTCAGCCTTCATGCAGTCTGGACATGGCAGAAGCAGCGGCTGACACGACTGCCATCTACAAGACTTCAGCCAGGCTGCGCATGTCACGTCGGCAGCCGATCCTTCGATATAGCGATCTGCACGCTGTGCACAGTGCGCAGTAGTTAGGAAGCAGACGTCGGCACAGTGAGGCAACTCTGTCAAATCTAGATGCTAGCTGCTGGTGTTTGGCTGCGGAGTGTCATGCGTTTCTTTGGATGGAGCTAGGAATGCGCAGCGTGGCAAAATGAGCATCCGCAAGCATGGACAGTTTTGTGAAGCGCTTGTTGCCTCAAGTTGCTCTCGGCAGTCCAAGCAGAGCCTAAGATCACTCCAAGAACCTCAACCAAATAAGAACCTGGAACCCTGATTCCTGGTCCTGCATTGCTTTGCAAAGTGGAATTCCAGTCCTCGCTTCTACGGGTTGATGAATTTCATGTGAGAAATCCATCATCCTGTGGCTTGGACGCAAAGGCTCATGCCGCACTATCATGGGTGGGCATCGGGTAAGCAGAGAAACGACGCTTAGCTGTGGAAGAAGCCTGCGACATCGAAGCAGAAGGTACGGTCTAAGGCATTCATGCGGCATATTAGGTGTGCAAACAGCTTCTGACGTTGATATTTTTTCAGCATGCCCATGTGACCTTCAGCAAGGGGGCCTTCTTGAGAGGTGCGGAGCTTAGCTCGCCAGTTCAACCGAGCTATAGAGAGGCCCGAGCATCTGGAATGCCAGGTGTGCATGTCTGGTTATTGCGCGAGCTGCTGCCAGAGCCCCAAGCAGCAGTAGGGTGGCTGCGCTGTGATGTGTGTGTGTGTACTGGTATCTCTCGTGGCAAGAGTGCGCTGCATCTGTGTAGTACCAGCGTACGCATGTGCACACTTGCAGATGGAATTTCCGCTCTAGGTGTCGACCCAGATGTTCCCGAGAAGAAAGGACTTTGCGTGCGAATCAAGACCCTCCCCCTACAGCACCTGCAAGCAGCAACAGGTGCCTCATGTGAGCTCAGCCGCACGCAGCTTCGGCGCCGTTAAAATCCAGACCTGCTAGGACCACGTGTTTTCGCCAAGCAGATTGGCTCCTTGGGACTGCACTGTAGGATTCCAGACGCTGCGATAGGGTACCCGGACAGATCCTGACCGTGCCTGAGCTGTGCCAAGAAATCGGGCTGCTTCACTCGCAAGGTGCCTTCACAGATGACGAGGAGCCAGTTTCTGACTCGGTGTTGGCAGTCCAGGCCGGGACTGTTCCTGGGATACCGTCTAGGGGAGTCGTATATATAGTATAGGATAGTATAGGTAAGGGCCTGCTCCCCAGAAGTGCATATCAGATATCATGCGGAAGACGTCGCCTGGCAGGACCAGTGGTACAGGCACGCGGGCAGATTCTCTGTTTTCGCTGCTAAAATTTGTTGTGTAGCTCCAGCACCGGCCATGGCTTGTGGCATCAAGCCCTTCTGGGTATCAGGTTTCGGTGCTTTTGGATGTTTCTGCTTGGTAGGCCACCGGCTGACAAGAAGTTGCCAGAGCCCGATGAGAGGCGTGTCTGCTCTCTCTGGTGGGTTGAAGTGGGACCACGCCATGATGGGGCCCTCAGTGCTGCTCAGGAAGCCTTCGACAGGTTTTGAGTGCCGCCATCTTTGGGCAGTTTGAACATATTTGGGAGTTCACGAAAATAGGGGACCCCTGAAAAAAAGAACCCCCCTACGGTAGGTTTCCCTTACAATAAGGACCCCAAGAAGGTACCCCTAATTTCGGAAACCCCCGTTTGGGCTCTGTTGAAGAATCCAGGCCCCGTGGGAATGTTCCAAGCCACTGGGATCCGAAACTGCCATAGACAACCTGTTGGGTTCCGATTCCCGATCTGGCCACATCACCTTTAATCTTAGGTCTACCTTGAGGGGATGTTAGCTCTGTTAGCCGTCTGCAATGCCCTCAGGCCCTAAGAGCATGACACCAGGAATGTGTTACGCTGATACACAGCAACACATTTTCATTTGTTCCCCTCCTCCGCAGGGCAAACGTGGTTTCTTGAGTGGTGGAACTGGCATGAATAACGGCGTGTTTAGGGAGAGACGTGGAGGTTGAGGGCGCAGATCGGAACCCTCTCCCTCACCTTCGAAAATGCAGAAGGACTTCCGTCCATGTCAATGTATGTCCAGACGCTGCTTGAAGCTAAAGCCCGCTGCAGGATATTCGGTCATCCTTGATCCTGAAGGACACATAAAGTCTGATGTGCCTGATCCAGGCTGCGGGAGTTTGTCAATGAGTCCGCGATGAAAGAAAAGAGAGCCGTGACAAGCCTCGGAAAGGTCCAAGACCTGTTGATGCAGATCGGCTGTCGGCGTTGATTGCCCGGCTGCAGCGAGCAAATCAGGAGGCCTTGCGTGGCCCTGCTCTCGCAGTTGCACAGGCATGCGTCGTCGAGGCATGCATATAAGAGGTGGCATGTCCGCACCTGCGTAAAAACCATGCCTTGCCGATGCTAGCAGAGAGCGTTGAAAGGCAAGGCAGCCATGGGCTGACATTGCTCCCATGTGCTCCCTTTCTTTCTGGCAGGCTGCCCGCCGCAGAGTCAGCATACGGATTCCGACCTTGAGCCTCGAACGGATTCCAGCAGGGGCCCGTCCCAAAACCATTCGGATTATCCGTGGATCTCTGCTAGTAAGTAGTACTTCCAGTAAGTGCGGAGTTCCTGACGATGACAGCTTGAGAAGCCAAGGACAGCAGGGTGCTGTTTCGCGATGGCGGCAATCGCGCCTCCATCTCGGCTTCGCAGCCCTCAGAGGGGCTTTGTGTGCAGATGTCAAGTAATCCAGTACAGCATGATCCTTGCATAATGCCAAGGCTGCTGGTGATTGGTCAGATTCGCCCCGATGATTCCGCAACTGGGCTTCCCAAGCCTCACAATAGTGACTAATTAGAATGTGTATTGTATGTGATAGTAAGAGTAGAGCAGTACCGATGGAACATTAGCACGTCTCAAGGGAAGTCGCGCAGCGCAGAGATACAGAAAGGAGCCGCAATGTCCCAACCAAGAACCTTTTTAAGCTCATTCACACAGAGAGATCCTTTTGCTCCTTACCAAGGCACTGCTGGTCTTCATGTATCTTGCGGGATTTGCGATCGCCTCAATCGGAGAAGTAGTATGCATGATGGAATGTAGCTACTCAGAGACCCTGGACATGTTGATTTGAGGCTCTCTGTGCTGCCTTGGCCAATGTGCTGCTCCTCCTGTCAGTCATCCCTGCAGACCGATGGACATTTGGGGCGCTTGTAAAACTGAAGTTGGGGTTGGCTCTGAAAGGAGGTAGTTGCCAGGTAGCTGTTGCTTGACGAGTGCAGACACTGCGCATGTTTGATTCTGACACTTGGTATGAAGGATACAGCGCTGGTTGAGACTGCGTCCTGGCGTAAAGTTGGTTTTCAAAGCCTCTCTAAGATGTCATTCAGAGTACTGCAAGGCTCTTCGGCTGCATCGCACTCCCCTCTGGTGCCTTGCCTGTGTCTTCGGGGGATTTTTTTCAGGGACGGTCTCCTTGTTGTTGGGCCAGTTAGGCTCGTGTCGTGCGAGCGAGGCATATTCATCACCCACCTGGGGACCTCGGCCGGGCTTCACGCGAGAACCCTCGCATGTGCGGCTTGGAAGAACTTGAACCTGCGCCATGCACTTTTCTGTTCTCCAGCCTGAGGGGGGCCCCTGAGAGTTGTAGAATCTACAACTGGAACACCCGAGCTTAGAAGAGCTCAGACCTACAACGATGTCATCGTACCGTGCTGGGCAGCCTCAGCAGCTTGTACTGCAATGGTGAGGCTAGAAGCCCGAGTTCAGGCAAGTTTCAATGCTATGCTGCATGATGCCTATTGCGCTGTGATGTGAGGCAATTGCCGTTGCTGACGTGGCTGCTGGCCTCATAGTCGTCTGCCTCCTGCTCGCATACTCTACTGTTTCGAGATTGCTGCGCAGACCTATGTATTGCAATGATCTGTATGCAAGTGGAGACAAGCCCGGCCAGGTTTTGCATGCTGCATATTGATCGATCAGTTATGCTCCCCTGGAATCGATTCAATGAGGCCACTGCCAGGGCATGCCGAGATATAGGGATCGAATGGCAGCACAGTAACACAGTAACACAGTAACACATGACCTCTTAAGCATTTCCGGGCGCAGGCTACTGAAGCGTCTATATGCTGCTACCGGCTTCGACCCGGTCTCAGTTGCTGGATCTCATGGTAGCGAAATGCAGTGAACCTGGGGGCGTGGACCTTGGGTGGGCCTCTGTTGTTGCCTGGGCTTCTTGTTGGCAGTCGTGGGTGGCAATCGGAGTCTTCAGCTTCGCGGCGAAGCATTCCGTCCTGATCCCTGCCGGTTCTGCCGGTGAGTGGCTTGCTGCAGTTTCCGAAGTTCGAATTCTTGGGATCCCCGTAGCGCTTGCTTGCTTGCCATCCGTCCTCCGCCGAGGTTGCATGTGCACGTCATCGGAGTCATCGTGGGCATTGTGCTGGCACTGCTCGGCGGAGTGGTCGCGCACCCGAGGTGCCGGGCAAACAAGAATCTCAGATTGGCTTGTGAGACCAAAAGTTGAGGAAAGAGAACATGCTCTCTTCAGGTTCCGCCGCCGAATGCAGCCATCAACCTAGCATCCAAGGCATGTCGACTATCGCGGTGTTCTGTTTGTTCAAGTTGGAATCTCGCACGCGTTTTGTCCAAGGATATGGTTTGCACAATGCCGGCTTGGTAGCACTGTGGGATCCGGGCTGCACGAGCTTCTTGGCGGGCGCGCGGCGGACGAGGTGCTCGGCAGTTTCTTTCTGAGCCCGGTGCAGTAGCTTGTTCAGTGCCCTCCAAGAACCTGAGGGCCAGCTGTGTCAGGTGATTCTCGAAGGGCAGAGCAGCTTCCGCAGCTTGGCATGTAATCAAGAACGGCTTTGGCAGAAGCGTCAGCTCTGATCGACAGCTATCCGGAGATGCCGAGGCGCTGTCCCAGCAGACAGGGTGTCCAACTCAGCTCAGCTCAGCTCGCAGGATCTCGCAGGTGCCGTGCATGCGGCAGTACCTCGTTCCCCGATATATTGGATTCCGGCCCCAGGTGTATCCTGAGCACTTCCTGATGCCAACAACCCAGCCCGAACAGCGTGAGCTCTATGCCCTGTCGGATGCTTTGCGGCACTCGGTAGACTTCTTTCTAGACTTGTATAGACTTCTTGGGGAGTTCTCCCTCATTCTGCACCCACGCCTGGGCTGATGAGACGATGCCGAGGAGCCTGCCCAGTTTGGCTTTGTTGATGCCTTCATTTCGCCCGTGCACTCAGCAAGTCTTCCCATTTCTGTCAGCATCTCCAAAATAAGGCACGCAACATTGTTGCGACTCTTCGGACAGGCTCTTGGGCAAGTGTCGTAGTTTTTTGCCTTTCAAGGTATTCGTGGAGTGAGGACACCTCCTCGCTGCCTTGGGCTTAGCGGCAGCGTTTGCAACCTGGGCGGGGCCATGGGGGTGCTGTCCCGCTATGTCCCGGCCACTCCCGGCCAAGGGTTTAAGGGCTTCTTGCCTTGAGGTTTATTGCGCTCCAGCAATGGAGAGAGGCCTTCAAGAAGGCCACGGCCGACGTGGAGGGTTTTGCATGAGCTGTTTTCTGTGCAATGTTGAGCTGTTTATGGTGCAGGCATGCCAGAGGGAGCCCTTGCTCTGGATCGACCGTTACTGCCTCCACCCCTCCGAAGTGGAGGTTTGTGAGTTGCACGTCAGCCTTCGTGCATGTAGAAGGGCGTGCAGTGTGGGGTACAGCGTGCCAGGCGGCGGCGATGATGCCGACCTACATTGCGGGATGCCAGAAATTCCTGAGCCTAGACCGCAACTAAACAAACTGATGAGAGAGTTGGCACAAAGCCAAAACTGTGACGTTCTTGTAAGGAGTCTCGCAGGCTCCAGGAGTCTCGGCGAAAATTTACTCGAACCAGTTGCAGGTACTCCTTTTCAACAAACGACCCCGCATGAAATCTGTTTTAGAACAGCCTCCACATGCTTGGCAATCGCGCCGTGTTGCATCGAAGGTACTTGAAATCACTGCGATGTTTGGTGGAGGTCTTCGTCTTCGGAGAACTGGGAAGGCCTCCATGCACCCTGAAACAGCTGAATTCGGTAAACAAAAGCGGCAAACCTAACCTGGACTCATAAAGCTCGAGCGCCCTAGATCTGCAGGATGCCGGAAGAGCTCTATGAAATGCTGTTGCTGGCAGATGCAGAGAGTGCCCTGCAGCAATTGCGACCTCCTCCCGTATGTCCTAAGCACCATGAAGTGCTGTTCGGGGGGATTGAGGGTTCTTACAGGGCGTCCAAGATTCAAGGGTCTAGAATCGCCTCAACGTTTCTTGTGATGATGATGATGATGATGATGATGATCACGATCATCATCGTCATCATCATCATCATCATCATCATCATCATCATCATCATCTCAACCCCGGACCCTGAGCAGATCTGGAGCAGTGTGTTGAGGGTTCCCGAAGCTGAGCTGAAGGCCGAGGCCAGATGCACGAGTGGATCGATTCCCTCAATGTTTGGAATGTGCAGCTGGGCAGCAGTCAAAGGCTTTCAAGTTTGAGGGCTCAGAACAAGGTTGGTTTAGGGTTCAGTGTATCTCAGACCAGCTACAGTTTCAGTGGAAGCCAATGCCCCTTGCTTCCCGATAGACCCCCCAAAACTCCAAAAAGGCAGGGCTTCTTGGCACGAGGGAACGACGCCGCTCAGGCGTGACCCCTCAACGGCTTTGCTGCGTGCGCGCGAAGCTGCTTCAGGAAGGCATGGGTCTCTTGGACGCAGTGGTGAGGGCTTGGGCATGTTAAGGGTTTGAGTTTGGGGGTTTGGCAGGGTTTAGGGTCATGGGCAAGGGTTTTGGGGAGTTAGGGCTTTTGGGTTAGTGACTGTGGTGTGCTCAGAAGCGATGGTGCCATGTAGTTGTAAGCGCTTGCACTCCGCGCAGGGTTCACGGGCACAGGAGAGATTTTCAGGTGAGGTGTTAAGCGGTCCTGCCTTTGCATAGCTCGGGCATGCTCGGGCTACGCTCACCAGACACCATGTTGTGGCCGGTCGGCGCTTCGATTGCTAGTAGAGGAGGCAGACATCACGTAGCCACCTATGTGGATGGCGAGAAATCAGCCGTCGATTGGAAACGAGAGAGCAGCCAGATGTCAATCTCAGGTTTGAGACAAAGATTAAGCGCATCCTCTATGTGGGCTTGGATCGTGCCCGAGTCCACAGAGGCCCTTCAGCAGGTTCGTGAGGATCGCTAATTCCGCGGTCTTTTTAGGACCTACCATACCAGTTTTGCCCATCTGCGCAGCTGTCCCAATATTGAACTCCCAGCTGACATTTTAAGGGCCTCTTCTAGAACGCGGCCTCTTATACTTATACTTAGAAACTTAGGGTAGCCCGAGCAGCTCGAGCATATTGGAAACACAGCGCGGAAATTTAGAGAATCGCTTGGCCCCCGTGGCCCCGCAAGCAGTTTGGGCCCATATGGGCTTCGGTTCAGATTCCGACAAGCTGCTTGCGCCCTCTCGGCCACCCCCAAGATGCTCCGCTTATGGGCAGGAGGTGCAGCACTTGGCTCCATGGTAATCCGTGGTGGTTATATAAACTAACATGGGCCTTCAGGTCAATACTGTGCAACTTTTGGCCTGCCAGCCGGCAAGACACCATGGGACTGCTTTTCACTTGCCCATTCCGCTGAAGAGCCATCGAAGTCATGTAACCAACTCATTGCACTGCATCGCCCAAAGGGGCTTTCATGACTGAGCCTTGTTTGGGAGTGCCGAGCTTTTGAGTGCCAAGCTCTTTTTGCAAAGTTTAGCTACGCGCACACACGCCTTGGCTCTGGCCACCAGAGACGTTGACAGATGCTGAATGCTGTTGCCGATTTGCATCTATCAAAGTGTCTGGGACAGTCCGAGGTGTGGGTCTTGACTGGTGGTTGCGGTTAGCCTCTCCGAAAGGAGCTAACCTGCTCACCAATAGCATAATAGACCTGGGAGGCTGGGACCTGGATAGCTCGTGCATGCGTCAGAGAAATGACCTTAAACAGCCATGTTCAAGATCGCCCAAGAGATACTAAACCCACCTAGGCTCTAAGGCTCTAAGATGCGGTAAGCCCTACACATGCAATAGCTGTTCCAGTCCCGGACTTGCAGGGATAGGCTCGCTTCCTTCGTGGCACCGATATCTCCCCCCCCCGGCGCCCAGCGTGGCGGGCCGCCTTCGTCGGACTTCTGGCCTCAACCCTCATAAATGGGGGTTTACGAAGATAACTACATGCAGTAACATACACCTGCATAGGCAACATGGCTGCGACGCACTTTATCTCTTGTTGAAGGGGCTGGAAGTGACATGGCACCGCCAATGCCCTCGAGCGACAATAAGTGCGCCCTGTGCTCACGATGTGTCTTGTCTTGGTCCGCTGCATACTAAGGGAGATTGAGACGACAGAGCTGCCGCGATCGCGAATGCCCTGCTTACATTCTTGTCTGAAGCATTTTAGCCCAAGAGCAGCATACAACCCCGCTCATTAACATTCGCCTTGCCACTTTGTTCCGCACTTGGCCGATCTGCAAGCGCCGCTGTATAGAGCACGTTGCAGCACGTTGCTGTCGCTCTAAGCCGAAGTGAGGACAAATGGAGCTCTTGGTCGAGGCCGCGAGTGAGGTTCCCCAGGGCTGCTTCGTCAGCGTTCGCCTTGGTGACAATCTGAAGCAGTGCCTTGCCCTAACATTGCGCCTGACTGTCCCTACCTTGAATGTGATGTGATGCAGATGTTTCGGAGGGGTGGCGCTGGTTTCTGTCCCAGAACTGTGACGTACGAGACGGTGCTTTCTTGAGGCGACGTTTCGACAAGAACTCCGCAAAGTATCATTTTCCGATTCCTGAAGAGAAGCGCAAAGCGCGGATCGATGTCTACCAGCTCGTGGGCACGTGCTCAGTGCAGGTTGACCCAGAGCCTTGGCTTGTCAGCTCACGAAGCACACGTAGCTCACGACGGCTGAAAAAGAGGCCTTGCTGATACTCAGGCATCTAGCGGCATGGATGAGGCAGGACTCTTGCAAGCCAACTGTGCCATGTAGTGTTCATGCACCATACATACCCCATAGGTCAAGGTGATCTCCTCCGATCCCAAAGCAGAGGGCATGAAGCTTCGTGCGGCTCAGCAACACGAGGGGTGCATCACGGGGTGTTTCTATTGGGTTTCTATGGTGTTTCTCTGGTGTTTCTCTTCTGCCTTTGCTGAATCAAGGTCAGCTCGAGCAGCAAGGAGCTGAAGGCTGAGGACACCGCCAAACAACGCCGGGAGATTGAGACCGAGACGAAGGCCTCGGCTGGGTCACCTGCGCGTCAGAACTTCCGTGCGAGCTGGTGGTAGGGGGCTACAGTAGTGAGGCATGAAGTGTTGCCCAGTTGCTGGCTCCCCCGCGGTGTCGCTTGAACTTGCTCCACTGAACTGCCCCTCACCTTGAACTTCCCTTCTCTCCAAGACCACGGATTTACCGATCGATCCATCCATCATTTCATCTCTCTATCTCTCCATGCGTCTCATAATCTTTCTTTATCGACCCTCCATCTCTCCCTTCCTTCGTGTTTCTCTGTCGCGCTCTCTCTCTCTCTCTGTCTCTCTCTTTCTCTCTCTCCCTCTTTCTCTCTCTCCCTCTTTCTCTCTCTGTCTCTCTTTCGCTCTTTCTCCCTGTCCTCCTCACCCTCTCTCTCTCTATTCTCTCTCTCTCTCTGCCTCTCCCTGTCCCTTTCTCCTACCCACTCGCTTGCTGTGTTTGGGTTCGAGGACGCTGCTGTGGGGTACCTGGCGAAGCATGGAATCGAGCAGAGGCTTTCCGAATGCCTCCGAACGCTGCTGAGGATGGCTCGCGGAAAGCTTCCTGAACTGCCTGTCACCCCTGCCGAACTCATTCTGTTTGAAAAGTTCATCGCTTTGACGAGACAGGATGAAGCCAGAAGATCCCGTTGAGTTCATGTGCAAGTTCCTGCCACTCTGCCTCTGATCTGGTGAGGCAGCAGTGTGGCTTCTGCATGTCATGGAAAAGCAAATGAAAAATCAGACCCAAGGAAAGCTGGTGTGCCCGGAGCACTTTGGCATGGACGTATAGCTCTGCTTGGTATAAGCCCTCAGCTCACCAAGTCTCTCTTTGATCTAAGGAAGGGCCACAAGCTCCCGCACCAGAGAAGCCGGCGGAGAAGCCTGCGGAGACCTGGCAAGAAATTTCTGGCTTCTGAGGGCTCCTCTGGCTTCCCTCTAAATTCTCTGGGCTCCCTGAACCTCACATCGTAAAGGTCTCTGAGAAGTTGAGGTCAATGTGCTCGAGCCACCAGCTCCTCCACCGAAGCAAGAGCCAGAGGCTTCACACTTGGGCCCCAGTGCAAGAAGGGTTGCTCATGGAAGCGTGCCTGGCGCAAAGGGGCCAAATAAGTCTGCGCATACACCGCGGCGCTGAAGATTCACGATGCCTTAGCCAGGCCTCCCGTGGCGATGCCCGCGCTGCTCTCATGAAATCCGTTCGCGAAGGCGGAGGCGACTTGATTGGCGCTGTCGAGGAGGACAGTCAGGCATTCTTTGGTGTTCACACGATGCAGGTTTCAAAAGCATGCATTGCAGGAGTCCGCCGCAAGCGCACCCTTCACTCTCAGGCCGGCACTTGCTATGTATCTGGATGTGTGGAATGGTGGGGCACTGTCACTTCAAGCTATTTGTACATCGCACATGGACACATGGCCTTACCAGGCCGTCCGTCGGCACGTGGTACATGCCGCTGCCGCTGAAGACCCCGGCCCCTGCGCCGATGCCAAAGGAGGTTCGATTTAGACAACAGAAGAGAGCAATCGAGCAATCGAGACCATGAGTCGTGCATTCAAGTGTATTCACGTGCATGTTTCGCAGCTCAACATTCCGAAGCCATAGGATGCCATAGCGCAGCCTTTCAGTGGAAAGCGAGGGCCCCTCCCCAAGCCCAAAGAGGCTGGAGCCCGCAACTTTTTTTCCTGCGAAGGCAAAGTTCAAACCGCCCCGAAGTGTCCTGTAGCATATGAGACTGCTGCGTACAAACCATCCGTTTTCATCAGGGCTTCAGGCGTTCTGCCCTCCAACAGACCTTCCAGTGTTTTCAGCTCTGGAGCATTGTGTTCGCGTTAATCAACATGAAAGAACCCGATCCGATTCTGGCCGAAACCACGACCATCATCTCACACTGCTCTGGAAAACATGCCATGACGGTGTCAACATAAACATCTGCCACTCCTAGTTAGGGCCTATCCGTTCTCAGGGCCGTGGAACAGCGGCATCCACTCAAAACGCGACGCCACACTGCAAGCTCTGGTTGGTTGAAAACAGCCCCTAAACCCCAAAACCCTAAACCCCAAACCCTTTATCTTGAGCTTGTCAGGAGAAATCTGAAGCCCATCCTGCCCCTCCGATGGTGTCCTTTGGCCGCAAGGCCTCCATGGAGATGCTCGTGGAGGCAGGGTTCTTAGCGATCATTCTCATGGACTCATGGGAGTTTACGAGAATAAGGGACCCCTAATAATATACACCCCCAAATAGTAGGATTCCCTTAACAAAAAGGACCCTGATAAGGCACCCCCCAGTTCCGGAACCCCCCTCATGTTCCGTGATGCCGCTTTCGGCATGGCAAGGCGCCTGCTGTTGGCGACTGGCTCATGCCCAGCGCTGGCAATCTGAGCCTGCAGGGCTTGGGAACATCAGCGGCAGAGTGCTGCACCTCGACTGCCAACTTTCCCGCTGACGGGATGACAAACTCCTGGTATGTCACACCGGTCCTTGTCACTCAGGTGAAGCTGAGCGCCTCTTGACGAAGGCCTTGCTGGAGTTTGGTGGAGAGCTTGAGGGTGTGCCTTGGCTGAATTTCCGAATGATGCACTTTCGAGCTGTCATGCCAAAGCAAGCTATCATATTTCTAGCTAGGAATCATTGATGTCTGGACCTGTTTAGATGTCATGGCACACCAGCTTCGTAGGGCTCCTTCGAAATTGGTCACACCGCAACACTGGAGGTGACGGCCTGTAAGGATTGTGCAGGCAAGAGGCGTCAGGAGGCATATTGGTGCTGCCTTCTCGGCCTCTGCTGAGGAGTACATTCCTTTGTCGCCCACATTTGCAGCGCACCCAGGACGGCCAACAACAGCCGTGTAATCTGAGTCCACCATAGTCCACCTGCCTCAGCTGTTCAGCTTGACCATGAGAGAGAGATGCTGTCCGCAGCTGATGTGGAGGTTTACGAAACGGGACTCCTAATCTAAATCTCAAATAGCAGCATTCCCTTATCATAAGGACCCCAAGAAGGTACCCAGTACCCCTAATTTCGGAACCCCCATGTTGTCAATGCTGTGCAGGAGGTGCCAGCGACTCGGTGAAAGCAACGCTGAAGTCCAAGAACCTGCTCTTCGATGCTGCAGACTTTTCTGGCAGCTCCTCAACTTTGAATGTACAGTGCGAGACCCCCCACACCCTTAAGGACCTTACTACTGATTGTCGCTTCTGTAGGAAATCGCTATCAACCTCCTGAGGAGGGGTCTATGTCACGGAGGCCGAGGATGTTGCGCTGTGGCTGAATGCAAGCAAGCATCTGCAGATTTTGGTGAACAAGTCTGCCAAGAAGCAGATGATTCACAAGATCGACATGGTGGTGTCTGCCCTGCAGGGACCCCTGTGCCAAGACGGCTATGCGCTAAGCTCATAGACAATGTTTTTCCTGCAGCCTCTGGGACGAAAGAAGTCATAACAAGTTATAAATCCAGTCAACTCGTGGCAACACGGGCATATGCATCCACTCCGTACACTTCAGAAGGGAGATGCAATTAGGGCCTTAAGGCCTCCTCAGAAAAAGGAACGTTCCAGAGCGCGAAGACATGAAGTCTCACTGCCGACAGAGAAGCTCGTGTAAGGACATATTACTGCCAGCGGTCAGCACGCTGCCATTCAAAGCGTGCGGGACTGCTAGCGCTCTCAAGCGCTGCCCGCATCACGAGCCCTTGTCAAGCAAGCGCTTCGTGCGGGCCGCGTTTGGCAAAACTTCTCTGTGTGTGTGCGCGCATAAAGCGTGTCAAAAGTCAGTCAGCCTTACGAAGTCATTGAGCCCTGAACCGGATGTTTTGCCAGCCCCCGCCCTTGGCCCACGAGTGACCTGCGCTGGAGAGTCGGCTTACGGCCACCAGTGCGCTTTTGAATGGCTCAGGCACAGCTTGAGATGCAAGAAGCGAGCACTCGATTTGGGCTTGAGGGCAATTCTTTTCTGCAGATGAGCGATGAGCCTGCAGCAAAGTGTTAAACAAAGAGAAGCTGAGAGAAGCAGCCACTGAGTCATGCAACCAGATTGACGTGTTGGAACTGCTCGCGGGCTCACGACCGACGTCCTTCCTCATGAGCGTCTCGGGCAAATTTCAAGAGTTTCTTCGCGACGGTGCAGTTTCGCATCTACGCAGACCGAATCTTCAGGAGCCGCATCTCACAGGTTCAGGCGGATGCTTTTCACTGCACCACAGGGCCGCAGGTGTGCAATGGCGTCGAAGACGGCCAGCGCTCACAGAGAGAAACGCCATGCTCCATGGCCGTGTTTGAGCATGTATCTACTAAGTTACTACATCTAGTGACGGCAGCAGTTCTGCAATGCTCTGCATGGTTTTGTCTGCAACTTGCATGGTCTTCAGTCAAATAAATTGCCCCTTGACCTGTTTAGGGCGCGCTTGGATCTTTTCACCCCGCTGATGGCGTCACGGCTCCAGCCGATCGCATTCGATCTGCCATGGTCCCTGCACAAACAACAACACTGCGATCAACATTGTATATTGCAGCATCTCTCCTCGCAGGGGCTGAAGTTTAGTTTAGCGTTGACAGGCACAAGCCTACATCTGTCACCGGCAAGGGCTTCAGTTTGCGCACAATCCATGCCTCCAGACATCGTCAAGTGCACATGGAGCGACATGAAGAGAAGCTTCGATCACAAGGTATCATGTTGCTTCTTGTTCCGTGCAGGAGCAGCTCACAAATGCCAACGCGGCAGAGTGGGCAGTGACTGGCCTCATGACCATACAGGCCCTGCATGGCTCGAGTTTTTCCTATAGGAGCTGATTTGCAACCTTGCAGGCCGTCCTGCACTGGGGCCGGGCAAACTGCGCGGCACAAAGCTCACGAGCTGCGCAGCACGAGTTGCTCAGTGGCGCTACGACGGGACTGGCTGCGTTGCTTTACCTGGCAACTCAGCCAAAAGTCAGAAGGGTTCCCCAAACTTGCTCGAGTGCCCTTTCTTTTTTGCTGATTGCTGAAAAGCTGCTTGGGACCTGTTTTTGTGGGCCGAGGCCCCCAGTAGGCTTGTCGCGGCTAGGCTTTCGTGGACGTTGTTTGGACAAAGAGGCTGTATTTGCCCTTTCATGCAAAAACAAAAAACCGACTGAAGACCCAACACACCAAAACCGTCAACCAGGCGAACCCACTCGCAACCAAACCGGCCAAAGGAACCGAACAGGAGAACCAGGAAATGGCAAATTCAGCGAGGTGAGATGCACGCGGTACTGACTGGCGTCTCATCTGTAAGGCGGCGAGCGCAGCGACATACTTTCCATTTAAGGCGAAGAAGGAGGTGAAATGAAAGCGACGACTAACCAACGGCAACCAACATGCAAAACCCACCCCAAGCACTACAACCCAAACGAGAGTCGCTCCCTTGCCAACATGCCAACTGAAACCTAGAGCTAATCCTACCTCGACACCCCCCCTCTGCACCGGGCTTCGGTCGTTTTACGGTTTAGTGCGTGTAGTTTTTGAAGCCCACATGTCTGCCAACGTCTGTTCTGGCAGCACGCAAAGGCATGTCGCGATCCAAATCCGTGTTGGCAAATAAATAGGGGGGGGGGGGGCAATTCGACGTAATCTTTCAGCCGCCGCTCCCACATTCAGAAGTGAGAGTTCCTGTGCTAAAGCTTCCCCTTGATGCAGGCCATGGCTTGTGGTATCTCCCAGGACTATGAGAAAGGCAGTGGCGTGGGCAGCACCCAGCCAAGGCCTCAGTCACTGTGTTTTTGAGCGTTTTGTGTGTGTGTTGTGTGCTTTGGTGTCTGCTGTGGATAGCAGTGGTGTCTGAGGCGGCTCTTCTTCCACCTCGCATATGTTGGTCGAGCCTTCGTGCCCTGCTTTCTGCGCCTTGGAGAGATGGCCTGCTGGCAAAAACACGTTCATGGCGTGTAGCCTCCCTGGAGCCCAGATGCTGATCTGAGGCTTCTCAACATCTCCACACTAGCTCGGGAGCGCAGATCACCTGCGGCGGCCTTGCTGGGTGCGTGGATCACACAGGCAAGGAAGGGCAGCAAGCAGCACGATGCCTTCGTCGGGCTACCTCTCCAAGTGTCGCAACTGCACAGCCTTTCAGTGATTCATGCTGATTCATGCTGATTCCAACAAGCACAGCATGAGCTGGACAGAGGGCGTACGTCTCACCAAAGTCTGTGTGTGTGAAGCAGGTCCTGGCACTGTACCTCGGTCAGCTGGTGCAGGCATCTTTTGACATTTTTTGACTTTGTTCCTCCGACACGTTTAGCAATAGTTGCAACTCATTGCTGATAGGCGCAGAAGAGGCCCTCTCTGCTTTGGGAGGGTGCTCTGGAAGGGTTGCAAGCACTCGCATGCTGCCTGTCAGCCACGATTGCTGGGTTCCTTTGCCTGAGATGGATCTTCCTCTTGGCAGCCGTGGCGGCGTGGGTGCCTCAGAAACTCCGATTCTCGTCGCTTGAAAGTCTGGGCTCGTTTTCTCGCTGCAGGCTGCTGCCGATGGGAATTACGATGTGTGCATCTATGGGAGGGCGTCTACATCAGTCGCCATTGATGACCGTTGCTTGTCAGCGAAAGCTTTGTTTTGCCAGAAACCTGCTTGCATTTCAGCTAGAAGCAGCAAATTCCCCCAGAAGAAGCTTCTCAAAGCTTCACAACGCCAGGCATACCACTTCCTGGTGACTTGGGTCTGCCTTTGCGGCGCTGGCTTCTGCTGGCTGTTCCTCTGCTGTCAGGCTGGGCCTCAGTTTTGCTTTGGTGTTGTTTTTAATGCAACGTAGTGCAGCTACTCGCAATTTGGCAGTTTGGTGTCTTGAGTAAGCTTTCCAGGCAGAATTTCAGTTTCGGTTTCCTCACCCCGCAAGTTCGGGCAAAAGGCTGCAGAACTGGCTTTAAACTCAAAGGGCCTGGCTTTCAGGAAGTATTGAGACAGACAGAGTCCAGGGAATCCAAGAAGCCGGGTTCATAGGCCCTGCTGGCTTTTTGTTTCTTTGCGCGGGGCGGGGGGTGGGGTGGCAGGTCGATCATTCGTTTATACTGTGGACCATTATTGTTGTCTCGTCGGGAGGGCTTTGGGCTTCTGCTAAACCGAGTGCCCCATTACCAAAGCTTCTTTCGCCGTTACGACCGTGCCATGATGCAGGTCTTTCATTTCCTTGATGTGCAGACGGAGGCACATGCTGAAACCCTCGGTGCAAACTTGCTGCATGCATGAAATTCTGGGACTTTGCCGATAGAGCAAAGGTTTAAGTTGAGAGTTTTCAAAGAGCTGTTCGGTCGACTGTTGAGGTGGTGTTGGGTGCGATCCTGGACTACTGCCTTCTGGGCGTTGCCCAGTTGCAGCTCGAGCAGTCCTGAAGCCCGTTCCAAATTCCTACTATTTGCTTAAGAAACCCCGAAACAAATTCAGAGTAACAATCCCTATATGGCCCTTATAAGTTATAACGAAGAATATGTTGATGTCTTGGGTGGTTCTTAAGAAAACAGTAGAGTCTGAGTTTTGTTGCTCCGATGGACCTCGAGGTCTCCAGCATTGCCATCAGCTGCGCGGGTCCTGACATACAAGCTCCGCTGCTTCCCAGCCAGGAAGAGGAGCAGAGTGGAGCAAAAAGAGTGCCGATGTCAGTGTGGCGAATTTAGAATCAGAATACTCCCTTTTTCTGCGTGTGCAGGAGCTTTCACTCTACCCTGGTCCACATAGCCACGGCTTCTTCCCAAACCTGGACAGTCCAGCGCACTTTGAGCGTCCTGCGCAAGAGGTATTTGCAGTGTCATGGCACGTGCTTCCACACTCATCGCAGGACTTCTACGACGACAACCTGTAGCAGCGTAGCCTATGCTGTGGTGCTGTGTGATTGCACACGGCGCCTCGCGAAGGGCATTCTTCATGCCGGGTGTGCTCAACCTTAGCAAGAACATTGTCCGTCAACTGCGACCGATTCGCCGACACCTGCCCTGTCCAGTCTGATGCCGCCCGCAACTGACGTCCGCCCGAGCTGATTCGCAAATCTTGGGGCAGCGCAGGGCTTCATGGTCGCCTTCATGGAGATCGAATGTGAGAGCCTCTCAGAATGGCGAAACGTCACAAAAGGCCAGAAGACTGATTGAATGTGCGGAGCGCGCGCTTTGCAAGATGAAAGCTTGGCACAGGCCTCTACTGCCAGTCGACGGCCATCAAAAAATGCTAGTGAGGGTTGGAGTCATGGAGCGTCCATCAGCCATATGGTTGTTAGTGTTCCACGATGGCTGCAATCTGCTGCAATGCAAGCTCCTGGTACTCAAATTTGGAGCCCACACTTGCGGGGGTAAGGAGACCGTGGCTTGATGTCGGCAGCATCCTGCAGCATTCTGTTCTCAGAGCTTCGCCAAAGTGTGAGTGCACCCGCGCCTAAGCCATGCGAACCAAAGGCCCATCAACCCGAAGCCCCGAAGCCCCTGAACATCCCCCTGAACCCGACCGCGCAAGCTTCGCTTGGCCCGCCTTGGCGCTTCTCTTCGGGGAGGGGGCTGTATGGGCAAATGAAAGAAGGGGTCCGGGGAGCGCGTGCTGGTTGCTGAAGAGAGGAGATAAATGGTGTCGGTTTAGGGAACTGAAGCCGGGCAAACTCAACACCTCGGTATGTGAAATTCCAACACAGCTCCTGGGCTTCCGCCAGGTTTCCGGGCGGCAGCGGCAACGCCGGGGGCCCGGACTTTTTTGCCCTTTTGCTGTTGTTTAACCCTCCCCTCACTTGTTTCTACTCGTTGACTCATGAGACGAGGCGACTATGCTGCATGATGGCCGGGAGCCGCAGAGTTTTTGCTGGTCGGGCGGGGGGGAGGGGGGAAAGTGCTGATGAACTCCTCGGGAAAGTTGAGGCTGTCTGCAGCTGCTTGGCATCCTGGCACCCAAGCTTCCTCGCTCTGCCGAGCAAGGACTTGCAAACCCGTCTGAGTGCATTCGAGCTCGCAGAAGCACCGAAAACGCGCGACTTGGAGCGGCTTAGGATCTGCATTCGCCCGGAGATCTTCTAGAAAAAGCTGATTACATGCTGAGATCACAGGGTTTGACAAGCACCTGCAGGACCTGCAGCGACGTGCCGTGGCAGCCGCCCTGGCTTCGCAGGCTTCTACCGCTAGGACAGTGCTGTACGAAGGTGAAGCTCTCCCAGATACACCTTCCACATCACCTCACAATCTCTTCACAATCAGTCTGAAGGTGCTGCTTCCGTCAGTGCCTGCAGTTGCCGGCGACCGGGATCGCACGCGCTTTCTGCATGCTTAGTTTGTTGGAGCTCGGGCAGTTGAGGGTTGCCTAGGGACTCTGTATAACCCTCATTTGAAGACGTTCTGCCAGGTCCATGGTGATTGCCGTCAGGATTGGAGCTGCATCCAGAGATTTGCCACATTGACATTGAGCGTCGGGAAAGAAGGCTTTCCCTTTGAAGGAGAAAATTCCTTCCACGGGTCCTGGCTGGCTACAAAAAGCTGCAGGCCTGCGACCTTGGGGTTGCTGCTGCTGCTGCTGCTGCTGCTGCTGCTGCTGCTGGTGGTTCGCATCCTGCATTGCTCCACACCATGCTGGAAGTTGGACTTGTGGAGCGCACGAACTTGGGATCATGATCTGGCAGCACATTGAACATTGGCATGAGCCTCATTCGCTACTAGGCAGACGGCGCCGTCACAGATGACTTCATCTCGGGAAAAGATTTCAAGAAGCCCGAGCCTCACCAAGAAAAGCTGTGGGTAAGTCTTCTTAAAGCTGAATCGGCAGGTGCATTCAATGAAGCAACTGCAGACCGAGAACTGTCCATTCATCAGGTTCAACACGGCCCTGGATGCCTACGGCAGCATCCAGCGCCTGGATGAGGAACTTCCTTGACTTTCTTGTGGCCTAAACCCTAAACCCTAAACCCTAAACCCTAAACCCTAAACCCTAAACCCTAAACCCTAAACCCTAAACCCTAAACCCTAAACCCTAAACCCTAAACCCTAAACCCTAAACCCTAAACCCTAAACCCTAAACCCTAAACCCTACCCTAAACCCTAAACCCTAAACCCTATAACCCCTAAACCCTAAACCCTAAGCCCTAAGCCCTAAACCCTAAACCCCCTAACCCTACCCCTAAACCCTAAACCCTAAACCCTAAACCCTAACCCTAAACCCTAAACCCTAAACCCTAAACCCTAAACCCTAAACCCTAAACCCTAAACCCTAAACCCTAAACCCTAACCCTCAACCCTACGAACAGTTTTTTGACCGTCTCCTCTCAGCTCCTGCGTGCCAGGCACCTGACAAGTACTCAAGGAAGCTGCAAGCTGATGCCAGGTTCAGATCTGAGCTCTAACAGCCTAACATTCATAGTAGCATGAATAGATATTCATATGAGCAAAACGATTGCTAGTAATATGAAGAATACTAACTGTATACCTGAGCATGCGATCAATCATCGCCTTTCTCGATCAGGGATGTGGAGCAGTTCCTGAAGGCCAAGGACTACCAAAAGGCCATGGAAATGCTGGAAACCTTTCGGCAAGGCAAGGTGGGGACATGAGCTCTCGATTTCTACGAAAGTCTCAAGCATCCAACTCTCAAAGCACGCCCTGTTCAGACATTCCTGCTGGTCCGGGCTCCTTCGTGTGGACCGATGAGGGCTGAGAGGTCCTGACCTGGCTCCAAGGTAGAGACGGGCGCAGGCAGTTCATGCCACTTGCTCGTGTGGCTGTCTGCAACTTTAGTTTTCACGATGTTGGAGCTGGCTCAAAAGCCTGGTGAAGGTGTGTCGCATGCTCCACTTGCTCTGGCCACGGTATCAGTTTATATTTTCTGGACCAGACTACAGGGTGAGGAGAAATGTCCTCAATTTAAAAGAGGCGTCGTCCCCACATCCCGCATACCGAGCCTACTGAGCTCTTGAAGAAAAAAGGAACTACGCCTTGCGTGCGAAAGCGTTACATGCTAAGGGTGCATCCCTGCCCTGTATATAGTGACTATCCATATGGGTTTGTGCCCATGCCTTCGAGGTGGCATCGGTAGTGGAGATGCCTTGTGGATCCCGGGGGCCGACGCAGACTTCCTCAGAGCTTTAGTGCTCACAGTTCTATCATGAAGCATCTCGCGATACCATGCAATACCCAGAGACCTGCAGCGCAGCTACTGGGAGCTGCTCATTCTGCCTCTTTCCCCAGTTTCCCCAAGCAGAAGATACCAGCTTGCTACCAGCATGAGATATGTCGCAGACACGACGAAGCTTGTCGAGAATCGTTGGTGTTCGTCTTGTTTGCATGCAGCGGGTGAGCTCCCGAGTGGCTTTGCTGTGGTTGGCCGTGGCTCTGCACAGCCCGCGTCTTACAGTCTAAGCGAGTCTAAGCGAGTCCAAGAGAGTCTGAGGGAGAGGGGAAGTTTCTTAAAACAAATGACACCTTGGAAGGCTGCATGCGCTTTTGGGGCCGCCCGTTCGGCCTCTGGTTCCGGGGCGCGAGTCGCAGGCAGCGGCCCTGAGCTCGCCAATGAATCCAACAATGGTTGTCATTGGAAAGTTGAGGATACAGGTACAACTGAAAGGTGAAAGGTAACAGCAAGAACGCAAGCAAAACGATCATTCAAAAGTGACATCAGTCCTGAGTTCCCCAGTCAAGGCTAAGCACGAAGCAATCCGCAAACATGGATCCAGGCCAGCTCCGTTGGCCAGGTTCTGGCCTGAGGGATGCTGAAAGCAGTTTACTGTTTAAATACATTTAGTAGGCCAGTCCTTGCCAAGCCTACTAACGCCCCTCGGGCCGAAGTCTTCCTTGCCAGGATGGCTTCCACTTCCGGTGCCAGCCAAGCAAGGATGTCTGATGAGCAGAAGTTCTTCTTCGACCTCAACGGGTTTCTACACGTCCGTGGTGCCCTGTCGAAAGAAGAGGTTGAGCGCATGAACAAGGCCATTGATGAGCACTCCGGTGAGATCAAGGCAGGGGTGCCTCCTGAACTAAGGGCAGCATAGTACCAGTAGCACAAAGTTAGCATACAGTAGCATATATTACCATATACTAGCATATCTTACCATATACTAGCATACATTAGCATATACTAGCATCTATTAGCACATATTAACATTTATTGGCACATATATATATATATATATATATATGGTACCCCCCCCCCCCCCCCAGTGACCTACCCTTTTTCGCCTTGTCTCAAGTCACAGCTGCACTGCAAGCAAACTCGGTGTGCAATATAGCGTATTTCCTAGGGCGTAGACTAAAATACAACTAAAATCGCCTACACGGGACAGTAGAAAAACCAAAAATACCAAAACCAAAAAAACCAAAAAAAACAAAACCAAAAAAACCAAAAAAACCAATTTTCCGGGACTCTCAGGAAATTCCTATGAAGCTTCTCCAAGAGCCCCAGAAAATTGGTTTTTTTGGTATTTTTGTTTTTTTTGGTTTTGTTTTTTTTGGTTTTTTTGGTTTTGGTATTTTTGGTTTTTTGGTTTTGGTATTTTGGCTTTTTGGTTCGCCTTCACGGTCACGAGGCAACAACTACGCATTTTTAAGTGTGCTTATGCTAATTGTGCTTTTCAAAAATAGTATACAAGTGGTCTTTCTAGTGCTTCAGAACTTTTTGTTTCGTTATTATGTAAGTAGAGCCGCTAGTGTTTAGTGCATCTTTTGGTTGCACTCAAGTGTAGTAGACCTTATTCAGCCATTACTTGGTGCTCTGGTAGCTAAATTCGCATGGATAATATTTGCCTGGTAAATGCGATTAATTATCTAGAAGCAGCATTTGCAATACTTGTCTTGAGAAAAAGCATTTATTGCTTAGAATTGTTTGCTTAAAAAGTGACTCCTACTCGTCCAGGGATACCCCAAAACCCTATAATCCAAACTTCACCAGAGATTCTCCTGAAAAGCTTGCGCTTTTGGATGTTTTTTCGTATTTGTGAATTTGCTTGTGGTATGGCCTTCACTTTAGAAGTACTTTTCTAGGATTCTTGTGCATTTTTTAAGCCTGATTGTGCAAGTTGCGTTTTTCAAGCATAGTATATATGTGGTCTTTATTGAATACTTCAGACATCTTTGTTTCATCGTTATGTAAGTAGAACCGATTTCCATTATTGTGCATTTTTAAGCTTGCTTATGCAAATTGTGCTTTTCAGACATAGTATACAAGTGGTCTTTAGTGAATACTTCAGCAATCTTTGTCTCATTGTTATGTAGGTAGAACCGTTTCCATTTCCGCAAGTGTTTATTTCGTATTTGGTTGAGTATGGTCCTTTAAATAGTATTCACTTGAGTCAAATTGGGCTATTTGCTTAAGAATTCCTCTAGTAGTTAAATTCGCATAGAATGAATACTTCAAAAAAAATTGTTTCATGAATATGTAAACATAAGGTGTTTCATTTGACTTTGCAGATAGTATTTCAATAATGCTTTGCCTGGTATAAACACAACTGTTTCAATGCATTAGTTGCTCAACAAAGCACTATTTGCCCTTTAAACCACACTTTGCCATATGTTGGTTGTATATGGTGCTGATTTCGTATTTTGGTTGAGTATGGTCCTTTAAATGGTATTCACTTGAGTCAAATTGGGCTATTTGCTTAATAATTACTCTAGTAGCTAAATTCGCATAAAATGATTATTTCAAAAATAAAACGATTCATGAATATGTAAACATAAGGTATTTCAGTGGACTTTTCAGAGAGCATACTTTGCCTAGTACAAGCACAATTGTATAAATACAGTATTTGCACTTTAAACCCACACTTTGCCATATTTTGGTTGAGAATGGTGTCTATTTCGTATCTTGGTTGAGTATGCTCCCTTAAATGGTATTCACTCGAGTCAAATTGGGCTCCTTGCTTAATAATTACTCTAGTAGCTAAATTCGCATAGAACCAAGAAAAATGTTTCACTATTTGATTAATACTTTGCCTCGTACAAACACAATTGTATAAATAAATTAGCTGCTCAACAAAACATTAATTGCCCTTTAAAACGTACAATTTGCATAGAAAAACACTGATCTAAACATCTAAAAACAGCATTGTCCGCTTCAGATTCAAGATGTAGATTCTTCCAAATGCTGGCTTATCGGGGTCTGTGAGGTGGGTGTCCCAGTAACTGTCCTTCATTACCCGGTGATTAACTACGCGACTTTTGGGCCTTGTTTGTTATTTTTTGTTAAAAAGGCCTAAAAAGGCCTAAAAAGGGTAGGTCGCTGGGGGGGGGGTAGCATATATATATATATATGTTTGCATATATTAGCAAATTGGCAAAAATTAGCAATACCTCACAGCCTGCAGCCTGCAGGAGCGCCTTGATGAGCTTCGCAACACCAGAAGCTCGGCTGAGCATGGCTGCGTCTGCTGATTCTGTGGTGATGCGAGGGATGACACTTCGCGCGATTTTGTTCCGTGAAGCGACAGAATCCAGAGGAGCCGGCAGCGCCCTCTCCGGGGATGGGCAAACAGGACGGCGCGACCTTGCCGGGATGCTCGGTCAGCGGCCTAGCAACATCTAGCAGTCGTGTGGCCATGGAATTCGCTCAGCCGAATCTAGCCGTTGGTGTGTCGGGTGAAGGCTGGCCAAAGCCTCACTGCCAGCCCTTCCGCGAAGTCTTGGCCCACCCGCCTGGAGCTGAGATCTGAGAACGTGGTGGACGTGCCAGAGATGTGTGTTCAATACCTCACATCAGGCAGCTGCTGCCATATCTAGTGGAGCTTTGCGGGCCTGGCTACCGCATGGACCACCTGCCACTGGTCATAACCTCTCACAAAGGGAGTGAAGGATTCCACTTGCATGGCGGCCCATTGACGCAGGCTTCATGAAGAGTATGCCATGCACGAGTCTCACAAAGTATGCAACATGGTGCAGCTTAAAACTATCTTGGCAGGGTGGTGGCTTCAACCCCACGCTCCAGTACCGCTGCGTCAATGGTGTCCTGCCTCAGAAATTTCAAGCTTTGTCATGCGCTTGTGATTGCCGCCAGTCCTGCAGTGAAGTGAGGCTGTTTTCATTGAGGTCAGTTTTACAACTCGCTGCTCGGCATGTCGGCAACTGAGCAGCCAGTGGATCCTTGTTCAGAGTTACTGCCACCCTGGGGACACCCTAAACGCTAAACCCTAAACCCTTAACCCTAACAGAGAAGAGAAGGAGCAGAGGGTAAGTTAGCAATCCGACCGGCATCTTTGCCCCCTCAGTAGTCAGACACAAGTGAAGCCGGGCACAAGAGGACAGAGTTGGCTGCTCCCATACCAATAATAATATTCTCAATAAGATTAATGGCAATAATAAGACAAAAACATAAGAATAATACCTGTAATAGTAATACTAATAAACAGAAAGGTCGGTCCAGCTTGTGGACCACGGTCCGGGAGATGGCGGCTTCTGTGTCATCCGTGGGAGTGCACCTCAGTTGCCCCAGGAGTATGAAGCTCTCAAGCATGCAGCTTATCGGCAAGGTCTCACAAAAGCAACTTCCCGGTGCCGGACGAGTTCTTGCACGGCGGCGGTTCAGAAGCCAAGGAAGATTACCGTCCAAGGGGGGGGGGGGGGTGGGGGGCTCGGGGTGAGAGGTGTTGACTCTGTCCCTGGGGCGTTCTATTTCGTTTGGTTGTTTGGCATTGCGGGCGTCGGTTGTGGAGTTGGTTCACCCCCCTCATAGGCAGGAGCCCCAGGCTGGGGATCGGATTTGCAGGTCAGCACCGGCCAACTGTTGAATTGCATGGCGGGACCAGCTCTGCTGCACTCCTTGTACATCCAAGCTTAGAAACGATGGGATGACGAATCAATCATATAAGCCCTCCCTGCCAGAGCAGTGCTCTGCGACAGTACGTCGCTTGATAGCCCGGGTGCAGTGAGTGTGCATTGCTTGAGAGCTTTGCAGCAGCAGGAACATTTCTACCAGCCAGAGACACGCCACAGCCTTGGCTGATGCATTCTGGTGTTCGGACTTTGTTTGATTGATGCACTGCTGCCGCCCAGGTGCTGGCGATGTCATATTCTTTTCCGAAGCAACTGTGCACGGTGCAATGCCCTGGACTGCAGAGCATGAAAGGCTGCTCAGCGAAGGAGCAAGTGTGATTTTTTGTGCGTTCCACCGAAATTGTGTTCTGTCTTTCGACAGGCGCATTGCATTGTACCGGTTTTCTCCGGCGACCGTGGCGTACGGCCGGAGCTATGCAGCTTGCCGGCATTATCTGATGCAGCTTGCAGCTAGCTGCAATGACCATTTAAATCTCCATATCAGGCGCCTCAGTGGCCACAGGACTGTGATGTTGGTAGATCATTGCGAGAGTCAAAGTCCCAAAAGGCCCAAAGTTCCCGCTGCTGCAACCGCGCAGGAAATGCTGGAGGGCTTGACGCCAGCCCAGCGAGCGGTCTTAGAGCCACCATATGCAGGCGATCTCTGTTTATTTGAGTGTTCCCCGGCTGCCGTGCCCAGATGTGCCCAGTATACAGCGCCCCTTTCAAGAGAGCTATACTATAGCGACCTAGTGAACACACACACACACACCTGTCTCCTCCTTTTCCATAAGTATTGATCTACGGGGGGGTACTCGGTGTTTTTGGTCAACGAGCACTTAGATCGGTCAGGTCCGTGTGCTGGAACACCCGGGAAGTTTCAAGCGCCCAGGAACCAAGTGCGACTCAGCAGGTAAGTCCTGACACAGAGGAAAGTGCATAAGCAGAAAGCTCATCCTGCTATCCATCCTCATCTGTTTTCTGGTTATGAAATTTTGGGGTGGATGTGGCGTCTTGCGCAGGTGGCGTCAACCTGGTATTGCATGAAGCTAACTCGTTAGCATGGGTTGCGAGCGGTGGAGTCAATGGGTTTTGAAATGGATCGAGAATTTGAGCTTGCGGTCGTGGAAGAGCCATGTAAGTCATTCACTGTAGATGTGGTTGGTTCAGCGTTGGAGGTCAATCTGTGCTTGTGCTCGTCGATGGAGTTGTGGAACAATGTTACTTTCGAACGATGCAGAAATGATTTTGTTGCCTGTTGATCGCCACCCTATGCGAACCCCATGCTCTATCATCAGCCCTGACTATATCTGAGATTGCAGCCAGTCACTGAAGGGACAAGCCGTCACTTCAGACTTGACCACATGAATGAAGGAAGCATTTCGTCGAGAACTGTCTCTGTTCGCCGCCGGCTTTCAGCATTTGGCAGCTGTCATCATTGTGATAGATTCCCTCCGTAAAGTCAACACCTTAGACCAGGTAGGCTAGAGGGGTCGGAGGGCAAGCTGATGCGTGCAGTTTGCTGCTCCTGGGGCTCTGTATCTCCCATGTTAAGAGCAGATGTTAGCAAGCTATGGAGAGGATATGTTAGAATCAGAGTAGGTCCGGTTGTCCGTCTTCCTCACAGCCATGCCCTAGCGGACATGGAGGAGAGGCCGACGAAAAACAAGTGCCCGGGGGGGACAGGAGCTGTTTGGTTGGGAGCGCCTGCCGCCCCGTGGCTGCACAGAAAAAAACTAGATATTTATGTATATATACATATACTCGCAGTAATGATATATTTGTCACAGCAAGACTGTATGATGCAGTTGAAGAGTCTTACAAGTAAAATAGTATAGTGTTGAAATACAATTGGCTGCACAGATATAGACTTGAAATCTTTTGTGTCAGACAAAGCTGTTCGTTGACAAAAGAGTCTGCCAGCAGCCATGCAAAAGGAACAGCCCACAAGTCCGACAAGTCCGACAAGCCCATCCAGAGTTGCCGCGCGACTTGACCCAGAAGCACTTCTAGCAGAGCGTCTCGCCTCGGTGACACGGCGGCAACATGATTCTTCTCGCCCTCATATTATAGAGTTTTTGTGGTTTGCGACCGCAATGTGGATCTACAATTGATCTGTTGCAACCCGTGTTTTGAGAAGATGTGGCACCATGCTTTTGTTCATGATATGGACCTGCGCCGGAAACATGCGTCATCTGCGCAGCGGCTTGGGATTAAGGTCTGGATACGACTTCAGCAGAAGCTTGAGGCACAGTGTAGCGAGCTGTGTGCGTCTGTAAGAAAACGAGACGATGACCTCATCCAGCGCGACTTTGCTGCATTTCGTTGCATTTGCAGGTCCTTACGAGGTGGCCATAAAAACCTTTAATTCGCCAAATTCAATCAACAAGGGTCTTATGGTGTATTTGGTTGCTCTTTTCACTCCCCTATGCACTTCTCCTTTGCCCTTATTTAAATATTACAGTGTAGAGAGCATACTAATAACATTGCAATGAAGTGCAACGAAGCGTGAATATTACTAGGGAGCGAACGAAACCCCCAAGAACCCCACATGGCCCCGACTTTCGCAAAGTGTTGAGATCCAAGGATTGGACGAGTGTCTCAACAGACACACATCAAGCTGGGAAGAACATTTGGGCAGCCTGGATAGTCTGGTGCAAGCCCAACAGGCTCAATGGCAATCCGTTATGGATGGCGTGGCCCATCATGCGGTCCCCGGGCCAAGTGCATAGTGTGCATGCCAGCATCGTAGGCAGAGTCTTGTGATCATGTTGCGCATATTGCGTGTTCAACTCCGGGGTCGGCGTGACTAGGAAAAGCGTGTTTTTTCAAAGGGGATGGTTACAAAGGAGGGGGGTTATATGCCCCAAGAAGAAGACGCGAGGTGCTAGCTGAAAGGCGAGAGATTTGCTCGTCGCACATGTCAGACAGGCATCTTTGCTGTTGCAGCAGCTGCATTTCTCAACAGATTCCTGCCCAACAGCGCACATAGTCCTCCAACGAATGTGTCTCCCGGGAGTGCGATGCGACATACCTGCCGGGATGCAACAGTAAATTGTACATTGGTGTGGGACATGACGCAAGGACGATGGAAGGAGCTGTGAAAGATAGTGAAAGTAAAGGAGATGTCCGGACAGATTGCTCCGGAGGGCCCTAGATACGGAAGAGCTGAGGCCTTGGATTAAACTGCATCTCGGGTGGGTGGGGGAACATGATCATGGGAAGCATCGGAGAGGCCCACCTCTGCCCACACCGAGAACGGATGAGCTGCCAGCACGCGGCCACATGCCTTTGCGAAGCACGGCCGTTTCACAACCTTGAAGATGGAGTCCAGGGGCATTGAAGGATTGAGCCTGGTGAAGATAGATGTGAAGCTTGCGTATGCTCGCGCACGAGCAAAAGCAAATGGCGAAGTGCAGGAAGCAAGGATCGAAGAGATGAAAGAAGGAAGAGTAAGCACCAACACAGCTATGGCACTCCCCCCCCTCCAGGGACAGCAAGCCCGCCACGACCTCACATGTCCAGAAAACTAGGCAATTCGGGGCCAAACGGGGACCGCTTGCTGGGGCTGGGGGTGCTACAACAGGGTGGAGGTCACACACAGACACCCGAACCATCCTGGCCAGAGGAAGGTTAAGTTAGAGACGTAGAGATTTTTAAATGTTAACCATATTTGAGGATGCCAATAGGTTCTTATGTTATGATATCTAAAACTTGGCAATCAACCCTGGCTTCAACTTCTGTTTGAGAAACCACAGGCTGTCCAGCAGCCCCTGGATGGCACCCTGAAGTTGACGACTCTTGGCAAAACAGGTTTAGGGTTTGGGTTTAGGGTTTAGGGTTTAGGGTTTAGGGTTTAGGGTTTAGGGTTTAGGGTTTAGGGTTTAGGGTTTAGGATGACCCAAGAGCTGTTGTGGTGGACTTCCCGTAGATGCTCGTTCAATGTAGGTCTCGCAGGAAGCTGACGCGTCAACACAGCAGACCCGCCTCAGTGCAAAACTCCCAGGAGCGAGCCCTGCGGTTCTGCACCGAGACATTCAAAGATGGCGGATGGTGCGGAGCAATCTCTCAATGGCCTCTCGGCTGAAAGAGGTAGGGCAATAAGCTACTTATGGTCGTCGAGTCCCTGGCCTCATAAGCGTAGAACGGGAATTTTCGGCGACATGCCATGTTGTGGTTGGCTGCGGTGTGTTCGGTTTGTTTTTTCTTTGCTTGGCACGCAGCTGCACTTCACGAGGCTCGGGAGCAGACCATTTGGTTGCGAAGCCAACCTGGCAGGAGGCTGGCAGATCATGTCTGCGCGGGCTGAAGAGTCCTTAGAAGAATGAAACAGATGGTTGGAAGACTTTTGGGGGTGGGGGGGGGGGCGGCCAATGTTGCGCAGGCATTGCCGCCTTCTGTCGACGAGCCAGTGATTCCCGGGAGCATGCCCGAGGATGGGGTTGGAGATTCTGATGCTTCCTTCATCGTTTTCTCTGCGTTGTTTCCTTTGCCTGTGTTGTCACGGCCCGTGAGGAGTTTCAGGTCCGCACCATTAGCGCTGGCAATGCGAAGAGAAACAATGGCTCCACAATGAGCAGCATGCGGAGTCAGAGAACGGACAAGAACCCGGACGATGCAGATGCAAATGAGCACAAGGCATATGAGCACGCGGTTGCCAAAGCAGAGCGCCTACTAATGCTGCGCGCCTCCAACCTCAGCCAACTCGAGCCATCCCAGCTAGATTGGCGCTCGAAGCTCAAGCTCGGGCTGGAGAGTTGGTGGGGAGAGGGCAACTCGGTTGAATTTGCCTTTGGCGTTAAGTCCATTCTACCTCCTGGTGCATGTGCATTCGATTGCAAAGCCACGGCAGTGCAGCTCAGGCCTGTGCGCTTTGGTCATATTCACGAACTGTATCGTCATTGGTGTGGAGACCGATGTCGTTGCGCAAGCAGGGACTGACCAGTCTCCGCCAGCATTCACAGTGACTCGGTACGTTCATGGGAAGCCAAGCAGAAGGTCGCCTATGGTCGCTCACCTGACTTTGCAAACGGTAGGTTGAGCTGTGCAGCTGTGCAGCTGAGCCTTTGATCAGGTCCTGGACACATTGTATACCCTGGTCTTCTTTGGAGAGCTGTTGGTCCGCCTGGGGGCATATGGAGGCATGCATATCTGCATGACCCGCACACCAGAGCTCGAAGCTGCCCTGCTTGTCCATGTGAGGTTCATTCTTCTGGGGTCCCACAGGCTTGTTCTGGAACTACTTGGCTTCTTGGTCTGAGGCTATGATGTTCGAAACTCACTACGATATAAGCACTGTGCTACAGAATGCTGCAGAGTTTCACAGCATTTCCTTGAAAATTCATTTCGCATCTCAGGACATGCTGATTGAAGCTTGGCTGACTCTCTGTGCGAGTACTTGTCGTGAGGGGTGACGAAGTGCTGTCTGGCCCACAAAGACAACAAATCCCTAGGCCCAGTGCTCTAGAACCTAGCTCCATTGAGGGGCACCCCATTAGAGCTCCCCAGACTAGCCTTCACAGCAACAAAAGCCCCACTGCGAAACCTTTTCTGTACGGCCTGGTCAGGTGTGTCCCTCCATTGTGCAATTGACCATCAGAGTTATTTGGCAATCGGACGCGGAATATGGTGGCAGCATGGCTGCGCCTCAACTGAACAGTTTAGGGCCCAGGGTCTACACTGGGGCACGAAATAGGGTGCTGACCTTCGAATCGATCCCTAACCTCCCTAAATTCCCTAGACGGCCCTAAGTCTTGAGAGCTCCTACCTGGGTTTGGCTGGTGCCAAGGTCGTGCGTGTGCTACGAATCACCCGAGCCACTTGCTGCACTCCGCTCCATCGTTATGTCATGTCGCGTCATGTTACGTCGTCCATGTTGGCCAGCGGGTTTAGCGGGTTTGGGAAAGGGCTTTTGATCAATTTGGAGTTTGTTTTTTTTTTGGAGCTCCTGCTGATGCTTTTTGAAATCTGCGAGGTCTTCAGAGTCATCAGAGTTGTGAAGGCCATGGTATAAGATGCGTCGAACTTCGGCTTTATTTGAGACGGTAGCCCTGGCAGGTGATGAAATTTGTTCGATCCCTTCGACAGCTTGTCGAGTCCATCATGCACACCATGAAGTCATCCTCTTGCACTAACGCTGGACAAGATGCACCTGGTTTGTTTGACAGGGTCCCCACCCTCTGACCATACTTGGGTTGACGGATGTTGACGTCTTAGGTCACTTGCATGGTCGATGCTGCTGCTGGCACCTCGGCCAGTCACCTTAGATTCAGCCTGGGAATGCGCTCATGCCACGATTGCCACAGTCTGACGATGCAGGTGGCCATCATCTACGTCTTTGCAATCATGTTCACTGCGCCCTGGTAGCAGATGCTGTCAGCTGAGTCCTGCTACCGCAACATGCCACACTGGTGCTTCTCCAAGTACCTCTGAGGATGCCAGCGTGGCCCATATGGTGGACAACCCCACCAGTCCTCTCAACTCAGAGCTGAACTACAGCTGGGGAACTCTACACACCTCTATGCACACGCTTTTCCGAGCAGTGTCGGGTGGCTTCGACTGGGGCGGCACCGCTTCCGCCCTTGGTGACATACACGTGGCCTGGATGTACCTGTCCAAGCCTCAGAACATCAGCGGAAGTATGTAGCGCTGCTCGTACTCAGTACTCTCTGAAACCCACAGCATCTACATTCATCCCCCAGATAAGACCCTCTCCACATCGTTGCTGGATGAAGGGATGGGCAGAAACAGTCGTACGGTCCTAAAGGCACTTTGGAATGGAATGTGCAACAGCTTCCCCAAGAGGTTCCGACAAAGGCACAGCTAAAACTGGTTTGCCCTTTCCAGTGTATCGCTATGCCAAACTTCAAAATGCGAATCATGCAGAGTACGAAGACATTCGTACTGCCTTGCAGTGCATCCGCAAGGCTTGAAGCGACCTCAGGGTGCAAAAAGACCCCTCGTGCGCAAAACTGCACCTGGGACCCGAACTCCTCTGAACCATGAAGACACCGGCAGGCGCAAAACAATACATTGTTAACAAGCTGATGCTGCCAAAAACGAGACCTTACAAAAGACACTTCGTTGAGAACGCCGGCGTGGGTTAAAACACCGTTTTCCGTAGCAACACGCCCACGGCCACTAACAGCGGTGTGACCTTGTTTGAGGCTGTTTGAGGGTGTTACCTCTGGGCCTCTTCTGGCTTCTTCTGGGCCTCTTCTGGGATTCTTTTGTGTCTCTCTTCTTCCGGGCCTATTCCTGAACTTTACGTGCGCAACCCTAAACCCCAGACCAAGAAGTCTTCTGATTCAGGAAAGCAACTAAGGCACCCCGAGGACGAGAGTTCATGAATAGCACCCGTTATCGCCCAAACCACGGTCAAAGGGCTAGGACCACCGGGGAGAACGGTGCAAGTATTTACACGTGTGTGTCAGACTATTCGAGCTCAAGAAGGGATGGAAAGTGCATCAACAATCAACGCAATAGTACCTTTGCACACATCACATGCTGTTGATCATGAGTCGGAACGCCCACTTGCCGTACAAGAAACGGTAGAGCAGGGTGGCGAGACGTCTTCGCTTTTTGTTGTCGCAAGACCAGTGGTCACTGATGGCCGTGCTTTTCTGGAGACTAAGGTTTTCGGCGTATATTGCATTCTGCATGTTCGCTGTGCTCAACGATTCTTGGCTACAACATTTGATTTCCTTTGTCATATCATAGGTTATAAATGATCATGACTGACATCTGGTTTTGAGACATGGTGGCGCGCCGGCAATTGCCCAAATCGAGGTCATGACGGGTATTTTTTGTCAGGTTGCGGTTGCGCCGTGGCAGCAATGGAACTCATTTTCCACAAGCCGCACGCATCACCGGTCATGGTGTCACACTGTTCTATTCTGGTTCTGTGCTGCAGGAGAGTTCCCGCAATGATCCTCAGTTTTTGATGCAGCACCTGGTTGTGCCGCGGCCGCATCGCAACATATGTCATTGCAGTATTCTGTCGGCTGCTTTAGGTTCTTTAATACCGGCATGAGTGCTGCGTGCACGAAGCCGCAACGAGAGTCCGTCAGCTTCTGGTGTATTTCAATCAGGCAGAGAGGGAGCGGCAAACCGATTTGATTCGGAATTTATTCCGCATTTTCGACAGGCATCTTGGCAACAAGGTCTCCGTTCAATGTGCTTTTAGGATTTTCCAGTCGCAACACATGCAACTGAGGGAAAGACGGGGTTATGTAGCGCTCACAGCTTCTTGGCTGTGACCCATGAGAGACTCGGAGATGGTGTCGGGAGGTTTTGTTTCCATTGCAAACGTGTGGAAGTATGCCGCAGAACTAAGGAGCTGGAAGACAAGTTCAACGATGAAACAGCTCAAGGCAATTGCAAAGGGCTGACAGCTGCCGGTGTCCATTTCAAATCCGCAAAAGGGATGGAGCGAGCGGAGCCGACATGCAAAGTAGTTTCTTGCCAAATAGCGCCTGGGTGCGGCGGGCACAAACCATTCAGCCCTGTGGCAGGTTGTCAAAGCTTTTGCTGACATGGGCCACAACAACAACAGCAGCAGCAGCAGCAGCAGCAGCAGCAGCAGCAGCAGCAGCAGCAGCAGCAGCAGCAGCACAAACCGCGCAGACAAAAGCAAAAACTCCCAACACAAACAAGCACATTAAACATAAAGCACTTCCTCTGCGCACAACACACAAATAAATAGGGATAAAGAGGCGAAAGTACAGTTCTGCACAGTGACATCACTCGCCATGAAACCGGGGGAGACCAGGGGGGCCGGAGAAAAACCAGGCATGATGGGTCTTCTGGAAATTTATCCGGAGAGCGGCTGGTCCCTCTTCAAGAAGCTACTTGGCCGAGCGATGCTGGACATCTACAATCCAACATAGTAACATGGCCTTTCTCGACGGTTCCAGAGACCTGCTCCAAAGGGGCTTTCCAAGGCTGGACGAGAACCAGGACGGACGACTTAATGAAGAGGCTTGTCTGCATGTCTTGTGTGTCGATGCCTCTGTCCAGAAGTGTGGCGACATGAGGCCATACTGTGCCCAACCCACCAGGAAGGAGGGCGAAGACTGTTCACTGGCTTTGCGTCTGAACTGAGGACGAGTTCGTGAATGGCATTTTTAAGCTTAAAGGTGTTGCCAAATCTTGGGACGTAGCCGCTTCGCTGCATCGACCGCTCTATCCAGAGTCTCGAAAGACCATGCAGATGGCTTGCTTTGCATTGCTCTGCCCACTCCACCAGAGCTGAGGAAGAGATCTTGCAAGACATTCGGCCCGCAAGCTATGGTGTCGTATCATGCTTCGGATTGCTTCCACACACTGCACCGTTACAGGCCGCATAGGTGGCATCTTCACATGGGACAATGATCGAAGCAACGGCATTCAAATCAGCTTGCTTTTACAATAGGTTCCCCCCCGGTTCTGCAGCTTCACTTTTGCGACCGGCGAAGCTGAACCTCGTGTAAAGCGATCCAGACATCTCTCACTAAGGGGCAGAAGCAGCTGACACGGGCGATTGAAACGCAGCTTCGGTACGCAAGAGCGTCGGAAGCCCAGTGGTCTTGGGGCGGTTTTGGGATGCTCTGGCTTCTTTAGAGCTTGTGCGCATTGATATGCGCGGCTGCCAGCCGAGGTCGAAGAACAAAATGATTCAGGAGTTAACGTGACATGGCATGTTCTTACCTCATCAACATTATCGCATGCCTTCGAAGGCTTGACTTCAGGACTCAGATGATTCCTTAAGATCAGCAACTTGAGCACCATCACGTCGTCACGTGCGCTAGCACACAGAGAGTCGTACATGTCAACGCCCTCGGCTCACAAGCTGGAGTGGCTGAACGTATCAGCAGCAAAAGCGCTGATAATCCCTCCCATGCGTCGAGACCAATGTAGGGATCCATTCGTGGTCTACCAGAGTCCTTTCCCATTTTTCCAATTGTTACGGAAAAGGGTCTCGAGGCACTCGACACTTCAGCCATCTTCGGCCCTAAGCCTTTATTGGGTACCATATGACCACTGCCAGATCACCGAGTGATCGGTTCATGTTGGCAGGGACAGGACAGACCTCTAAGAGGCGATGTCTGAGCCTCCAGCCTGAGGCGGACGCTCTTACTGTTCTTGCTTCCACGTTTTGACGAGATCTGTATTCTTAATGTGCTTGCACGCGCTCGGCGTGCGCTCGGCGTGCGCTCGGCACTGCAGGAAAAAGGGGCAGACCTAAGTTGTCATGTGCCATGTGCCATCGGTCGCAACACGTCGCAGCTGCAGCTTTGTGAGGCCGACTTGACAGGCCCGTTCTGCGCCCTGGTGTGGAAGGCGGGGAATCTGTACCGACTGCGCGAAGGTTCTGTGAGCCCATACGGCTTCTGTTCTATCTAGACGCTAGACGAAAACCCCACGGGCATTGGCCCAAGTTGCTGCCTCAGCTCTCGATTCGGGTGGTGACTTGACCATGCTTTGCAAGTTCATTGCAGAACCCGTCATTGAGAGCCGGGCTGCAAAGAAGAAGAAGTTCGATGAGGAGGCAGGAGTGCTGTTATGGACAAAATTTGCAGTGATGCCAGCGACTGATGAGCAGGTTTTCGGCACCAAGTACTTCTGATGCTCCAGAAAGTGCAGACATGGTCGCCACAAGAGACAAAAGCCGCAGTGCTTGCATGGTTGTTTGGATATTACACGACCTGCAAGATGTGGCAAGGAGCAGTGCTGTGTAGCTAGGGCCGGGTGGGGTGGTGGGCTGGGGGCGGAGGCGGCCCATCGGACTAGTTGGCTTTGTAGACTTGCGTTGGCGAATGTTCTGCTAGCCAGCTCGGGCTTGAGCCAAGTGCAAACACGTGCAAAAAAAGTTCAAGTGGAGCAAAGCAAGACATATGGTTATGCTCGAGAGCCCTAAATTCAAGGGCACGCCCAAGGTTCAGGTCCAAAAGTGCTGTGAAGCACTGATAGTGGTACTGGAAAAGGGCAGCAGTATCACTGCTATACCGCAGCCATGCCACATGGACCCCACCGATGGTCTATGCCATGACCTACAATCAGCAAGGCAAATTGACAGGACCCACCAAATGTTCAGCAAGGGATACCCGAATGTCACGACACGTCTGTTTGCGCGGGCAAAGGCTGGTCCCGCTGGCCTCGGCCTCAAACTTTGCTGACTTGCGCCTCGGATCTCGGATAATGACAGCATCTCGAAGCTACAATGCTGTCAAAGCTGTCAAGGCACCCAAAGCACCCAAAACGCATTCGAAAGCACCTGACACACGTGACTTTGTCCCCAAGGCTCCTATGACGGAACAACCAAGTTCTGGTCGATGCAAACAGGATGCTGCTGGCGCAGCCTCAAGCAGGAGGGCCCCGTGATGTACCTCACCGTCTCATCGGACGGAAGGCTGGTGCCCAGCGGCTCACTTCGCTGATGGAATACCTCACTTGGTGAAAAGTGCTAGACTGTTGAGTCGACGAGGTATCTTCTAACGGCGGCATATGATGGTGTCGCTGCACTGTGGTGTGTTCTCACCTCAGCCAGCCGTGCTTTTGTGCCAAAGGCGGCATGGTGTAGCACGCCGAGGTGGCCAAAGGAGAAGCCATCCGAGAATTGCGTGGAAAAGAGGGCGGCCTCTACACAGCGGTGTTCTCACCAAACGGCCAGTCTGTGCTGCAGCTTGTCTCAGTCTGGTCTCATCTGGTCTCCATACGGCAGAGTGTGGGAATAGGATTGCCTGTGACTCAGGACTGCGTCGGCCGATGGAGCTGCGTGTTTGTGGAGATGGAAGGTTGGCAAGGCCTTCAGTGGCTTGCAGTGGCTAAGCCAGACGCAGACTAAAGGGGAGCTCCTGGCAGATTGAGACGAGGTTCTGCTTTCCACTCGACTGTCTGCTGTGCAGCAGGTGCAATGGCTACTGAGCGGACATGACGGCAGCTATATGCGCTCGGCGACATTCTCGCCCGATGGCAAGCAAATCGTCACAGCCTCCGCGGACTGTTCGCTGCGAATTTGGCAGCTGAACAAATTGGACGAGTCCAGAGTGGCGTGTTTGCAGCTGACTACTGCTAGTGGCGCTGCGCATGCTTACATGTGCAATGCAGCCACTAGCAGATTTACGTCGTGCGAATCTGAGGCACCATTTCTTCTCAGAGTGCTAGAGGGCCACTATGGCTGGGCAAGTGCCCTAGTTCATTGTTTATGACCCAGGAGAGCAACACTGAGCCGCAACACCAAATCCCTAAACCCAGGTCAACACGGCGGTCTTCTCGCCGACAGGCGATCAGATCTTGTCGGCGGCTGCCGACAAAACAGCTAAGCTATGGTGTGCATCCACAGGACTGCTTGCCACACCGTGGGGCTTGGATAGCGCCCGAAGACAGTTGAAGCTCGGCTTGCGCTCCGTAAGTCTTAGGTTTCAGGTTCTTTCCAAGAAGCCCGCGAAACGCCCATTTGCTCTTTAGCAAAAACCCCTTCCCTCCCTTCCCCCCCTGCATGCGGGAAAAAGAGAAAATCTGTCGTGTCGGTGAAACAATTTCCAAGGGTGGGTCGGCGCGGGGACTATGGACTTCAAAGCTCCGTCCCTCAACACGATTCTGGCGTTTCGGATTGTTCCCCGGGAACCATGGGCTGCGGAACGTCGACTGAATTAGATTTTTCGACAGTCGACACCCGACCGCAACAGCTTCGCATACTGGTCAACGCTTCGAAGGGCCTTGGCGAGATTCGCAGAGGCCAAGATGTCGTGATACGCCGGGGAAGCAGGATCGCCCACTGGTTGGCTCCACCGCAGTGCCAGTCCTTTGCTCGTTGCACCTGGAGCTTCCCATCGGAACCAACATATTGCGCCGCAAAAGAGAGCAAGGTACCTGAGTGTGCTGAAAGCAGGCAAGGGGTGCTGTCTGCTTTGCACCAGTGCTTGGGAGCTGCAAATGGGCCCTCCCAGTCTGCCGAGCTGCACATCGGCAGCTACCTCGGCCGCCATGGTGGCCCAACGCGGATCAACCTTGGGAAGGCGCAACTTCCGCTGCACGAACGCGCGATTTCCCTCATGCAAGGCATTCAGCTCGGTGGGGTTGCAGTGGTGCTCCAGCCAAACAAGAGCCATCTTGCGCTGAGTACGCTTTCTGAACATGTCTTGGCCTTGCATCAGCCCAGCTACAATCTCATTTTCAGCACAAGTGCCACTGTCTTCGCGACTCCCCGGACCACTGCCGCCTCATTTCTACCCCTACGTCATCCCACGGCGGAGACTGGCTCGGGTGCAGTGAGGTACCCGCCGTGTTCTTCCGCGACATGATGGAGGACATCTCCACTGCACAATGGGCTCCTCCGCCATAGCCCCCGCCATGCCTGCCACGGCATTGGGCTTGCAGCCCGCGTGCCGGCCGAACCCGAAGCCGCCTGAATGCATGGACGAAGTGTCGTTACCCCATCTTGCCCTAGCGCGAAAGCTATTTGCCTATACTTCGTGTGTGCCGCGTCTACTCAATCTACTGCCATTCGGGTAGTTTACTTCTTGTTTTGAGACAGTTTCTGCTAGGTTCTTCCACGGCCCCATTCTTTCCAGCAATAAATCTGCAGTGTCTCGCCCGTGTCTTTCGGATCCGGCTGTTCAGGTGAGGCCCAGACTATGTGTGTGTGGGTGTGTGTCTATATTATATACATATATATATATTTATATTTATTTACTTGTTTATTTATTTGTTATCTTGGATAAGATGAAACCTAAGACACGTGCAGCATCGGCAAGCCAGCGGTCATCCGTACAGGAGATTGCCTCAAGACCTACGTAGGCACGGGGGCCTGTTCCGAGTGCGCAAGTTTCCTGACATTTAGGGTTCAGGGTTTAGGGTTTAGGGTTTCATGATGCATTTTGAGTTTTCAGGCCACTGGGCCTACGTGAGATCGGCAGTTTTCAGCCCACAGCAGACCATGATCCTGACAGCTTCAGCAACTTAGACTGGATTCACAGTAGCTGCTCGAGACGACTTAGGATTTTTCAGTTCTAACGTTGAGGTGCTGAGGTTGCAAGTGAGTTTGTGAAGCAGCAACTGACTGGGCAAGTATCGGGCCTGCCTTCCTGAGAAGTATCGGACAGAAGCCGATGGTTCTCACTGATACAGGAACTCGCGCTCTGGTGAATTGCAGCCCCCCGCGTCTCGTTTTTTCCGCAGCGCCTCGTTTTTTCCGTGTTTTTCCCCACATTGCTAAGAAAGACGCGCCTTTTCGCAATCCATACTGGTAGGGATCCGATGGCAACACGCTCCCATGAAGGCTCGGGAAGGACAATTCGCTGCCCCGGCTGTAGAGGTGCAAGGCGATCCGGAGTGGGCATCCAAGTCCTCCTTAAAAGTCCTTGAAGAAAACCGACACCCAGGCTGAAGCGGAGTTGCTTTTGAAAATCTTCTGAATTGGTTTCAGCCAACGGTTTCAGCTGTTTGTGACCTTCTGAGACTTTCGCGGTGTGGAGAGTGTTGGACAGTTGTACTCAGGCAGATTGGACGGCAAAGCTTTGGAACTCGCAGACGGCTGGTTGTTTACAGACCTTCACAGGTCACTCCCAGTGGGTGAACATGGCATCCTTCGTCCATGGCCTCTCAAAGGTTATCACGTGCTCCAGGGAGGCTTGGCATGGCGTGAGGCCTTCTGAAGTTCAGGGTTTGTAGGGTTTTGGGGGTTTTATGGTTTTCGGGTTTTAGGATGTTTTAGGGTTTCAGGGTTTCGGGGTTTTAGGGTTTCTCGGTTTCAGGGTTTCGGGTTTTCAGGGTTTTAGGGTTTTAGGGTGTTGGGGTTACTAGTAGCGGGCCATGTACTGACCGATAACCGATTTACAGCCGAGAAGCTGCATTGGCACAGCCCTCACAAGGACAACAGCGCACGGTTGTGGGATACCAAAAGCGGCTGTTGCCTGCAAGTATTCAATGGCCACAGCGATTTCGTGATGTATGCGATTGTCCCGGCAGCGCTGCGAGACGGAAGGCACAAGGCCAGAGCAACTTGGGTGCATTGTGTGGCAGCAAATCTTGTGGCGGAGGACAGGTTTAGGGTTCAGGGTTCAGGGTTCAGAGTCCAGGGTTTAGGGTTTGGGGTTTAGGGTTTAGGGTTTAGGGTAGGCCGCTCAAGTTTCGAGTGGTCTTGCAAGGCTGGCCAGCGGCGCTGGACAGCCAAAGGTGCTCCGACTGACAGGTTAGCTGAAACAGAAAATTGCTTTCAGAGTGTGGCCATCGAGAGTTGCGCATTGCAGGTGACACATGAATGGCATCCAACCGTCACATTACCTGTGACATTGCAGCCATCTTTTGGCTTGGAACGATCTGAAGCTTATACTTGGCTTCCTCGAACTGATGGATGGGTCCCAGTCAATGAAATCTGAACCTGACTCAGAGGAACACCTCACCTACATCGAATCGCAGATATCACATAACTATGACGTAAGCAAGAGTGCTTCTGAACTTTTAAAGAAGGTAGACAGGGTCCAGACGGGTTACCGACATCATGGTGCGCAACCGATGGTCCCCATGGTCCCGGCTCCGCAGCCCTGGGCTTTGCCTGCCCTGTGCCCTCGCTGCGCTGCTCGCAGCGCTGCGCTGGTGCTTGAGCCCACTGAGCCCAGCCACTTTTGCCTTGGGAGGCAGTGCGAGCCAAATTGTCTAGGCCAAAGTCTCGCATGCAGAGTCACGGGGAAGTTTTTTTGGCGCTGTGTGATCACCGCACGCGACCTAAGGCACTCATCAGGCCCTGCACCATGCATCGATGTGGGACCATAGGAGCTCGCCAAAGGTTCCACAGCACGCGATACCCTGGAACCTGGTTGGGGGCGGAGCTGACTTGCCACTGGAGGTTCCCAGGCAGTCGAGCAACTGTTTTGCCTCTTGCAGTTTGAGGCCTGGAGTTGTAATTCGACCCTGTCGGATTCAAAGTCTCAGCCGCGGTTTTTGTTTCTGTTGACATTCTGTCGACTGTCGAGGTGCAAACCGCAGCAGACACTGCTTGTGCAGCCGGATGCTTTGGCTGAAGCTCACGGCGCAGTGCTGATGCCCTAGACCCTAGACCATACGTTTCGTCTCTGGCGTTTTGAGGAAATGGCCTCGAACTGGAACTGGCTGTGCCTGAAGACACGGACATGCAGCAGCTCACAGATCTAGTAGACGAGAGCTTCCAACGAGCCATCCAAGCCAGGCAAGTGTCTACATGAAAATGGGCGGGGGGGGGGTAGGGGGTAGGGGGGGGTAGGGGGTAGGGGGGGCAGGGGGGGGGTGGGTAGGGGGTAGGGGGGGGTAGGGGGGGCAGGGGGGGGGGTAGGGGGGGGGGGGGGGGGGTAGGGGGGGATAGGGGGGGGTAGGGGGGGAATAGGGGGGGGGTAGGGGTGGGGGGGGGATAGGGGGTAGGGTTTAGGGTTTAGGGTTCAGGGTTCAGGGTTCAGGGTTCAGGGTTCAGGGTTTAGGGTTAAGGGCTAAGGGTTAAGGGATTAGGGTCTATGCTTGCTGCGGGGACTTAAGTTTAGTTACTCTTCGAGTAAGTACGCTTTCAAGCTTCAAATGGAGTACAGCGAGGTTGATTGTTGGGAATCCAGTTTGCGCTGCAATCAAGGCGTTCATTGGCATCGTCGTCGTAATATGCTAAGCAAGGCCATTGATTATCGGAAGATCCAAGATCAAGATGGAATCATATAAATAATGTGTTCCCTTTCTTTTGGCAGAGTTCACTTCGTGCTGTCCACCAACAAAGGCCCGGGCGCCAATAGCTGGGGAAACACGCAAGGTTGCCGAGGCAGCTTCTTGGAGCTGGGCTCGATCGAAAGTCTCGATAAGGATGTAAGTTACGCAAGGTATGAAAAGGCGACGCTAGGGCACTGGATCGCTGGGCTGTTCCAAGTGAGACGCAGTGACGGTCAGTGGCTGAGCCCACACGCGTCAAATCATACGTGCCGTCCTGAAACTGTGGTAGACGGTGCCCACAAAAAATCTGAAGCACCCTCATGCCTCCAATCATCAAGCAGCAAGAGCCGTCACTCGTGCTTTTGTTGGATGGCGTTGGATGGTGTTGGGTCCGAGAATCAGAATATCACAACAAATCACAAGCGCCACAGTTCCCCACAGCGGGCCCCTCAAATCGATGCCGTCTGCACATTTGTCTGTACTTTTGTTCAGTTGGCCTGCAGCCTGCAATCTGAGAGGATGGTTGACGGCGGCGGCCCGCTGGGCGACTTGTGGAATGGCTGGGTTTCCCTCAGCGAGCGGCAGATGACCCTGGGGGCGATGCGAAAGCGCCTTGCCGGGCTTCTCGCCTCGCCCAGCTTAAGGCACCGCAGCCAGATGATAAGCGGGAACAAGCACAGAATTGCACAAATATTGCACTGCACACTACGGCCACTGCGGATGTCCTCACGGTGACTCACAAGACTCGCACCTTTGTCGAGAGGCGGCCTTCCAACGACGAGTGGAACCTGGGAGTTGCTCGGCTACAAAACGGAATGCCTCATTTCAGAATACAACTTGGAGAGCATCTCGGTGACATTGAGCCTCAAGCGTTTCGTCAGTAACGTCGACTTGGATGCAGGTTCTGCTGCGTGAGAAAGGGGCGGAGAAGCCACCGATCGGCTACTTCGAGATTTGCATGCAAAAGCCTGAGGGCATCGGCAGGTGGAGCCGTTAAGCTAGGCATTCATATGAAGCACTCATGAAGCCGCACCTTGACGGAGGCGCAGCGCAGCGCTGGAGCCATACCTCAAGAACTTGTGTGTGTCCAAGGCCCTTAGTCATATGCAGATACTTGGCTCGCTGCATAGTAGGTCATATGCAGTTGGTACTTCATGGAATGGCAGTGCTTCATCTCAAACCCGAGTGAAGCGATTGTGGGGCTCTGAAGTGCAGCGGTCTTGTGGGAGAAGGCATGCTGAGATGTGGTGACGACATTCCGTCCTGGCGAGGCTTACCGAAGACGTGGTCTTGGCAAGAAGCTGCTGAATTTGGTGGAAGAGTTTTGCAGGACTGTTGCCATGCTGGGCTAGACAAGACTCTGAGGTGTCTTGAAGTGTGAGTGGTCTTGAGCAATGGTTGAAGAAAGCCTGTTTCAGAGCACATGGCCACGTGGTCAAAGCTTCCAGCACTTGAACCCAAACCAACGAGGGGTAGAAGGAAGAAGACTAAGAGAGAAGACCCGCTTGACCGTCGAGGCCAGGCCCCTCAGCGTGAGGGCCTCAAAACGTGCAGAAGAAGAAGGAGAAGAAGGAGAAGGAGACGGAGACGAAGACGAAGTAGAAAAGAGAGGGTGAGATGGGCATACCACCCCTCCCCGCCTCCGATCCGGTCCTGGCTCCAAACACCCATGCTCAGCAGAAAAGAAGAATAGAGCGCAGGGGTAAAGGGCGGTCTTCGAATTTCGGAGTTGGCCGAGGGATTCGGGCATCAAGTGAACATATCCGGGGATGGGCTGAGAAGGCTTGGAGGTTGCAAGGTCGGGACATGCTCGCATGCACAGTTGAGTGCATTGAGTACGGTTGGTGTTGAGTGTGGTGGGCAAAGAGCGGTAGAGACTCCACCGTGGAGAAGAAGAAGACAGAGAGAGAGAGAGAGAGAGACCGAGAGTGAGACTTTGAGGACGACCTGGCAAGGCAGCACACTTTATCTGCACACCGACGATGATGCAGCAGCCTTTAATTTGTACAACAACACCGGCTACACGGTGAGGAAGCGAGAGAAGGCACCCAGCTGCACTTGCAGTTGATGCAGAAATGAACATCATGCTTCTGCTGGCTTCTCAGACGTAAACCAGTTCGCAGGATGGTGAAGGTGTGAGCCTCTACATGTTCAAACGCCTGGACTAGATGCGAGCTTCGCCGGCTGAAATGGAGTGATACGACCTGCTTTCGTCCGATGCAGTAGGGCCTTCACCCCCGGGCGTGCACTTGGATTTCATGGCTGTGACTCTAACCCGCTCCACCCTCGCCAGCCTCCATGCCGTCAGTCACTCTGTGTGGACCACCCTCCAGTAGCTTAAGTCGTGATCTGGAGTTCAGGGGGTTGCAGGTGCCGACGTCGTAGACCATCGTAGAAGGGTATTCTCGCACATTGATCGCACATTGACATGGTTCCAGTCCAACTACTTGTCCATATCACATCTCTGCTGAAAATAGAGTGAGGTGGAGAAACTCAGCATTGCAGCATTCGTATGAATCACTTCCAATGTAACAGTAGACACTAGAGAGCATGGCTAGTCACATATGGACTCGTGGAATCTACTTCTAAGCTTGCATGATTCGACGGGCTGAAAGCAGGACATTGAAGCAGAGTAGATAGTAAGGCAGGCTTGTGTCACCTGGAGCGCAACAGGGCTTTTCGGCTTGAAAGTTATTATATCTTAGCCGTCCTGTCTTGAGTTCCGGCAAAGCTGGCACTCAGAACCTGCGCAGGTCATCAAATAAAGTTGCATGACCCCGGACTTCCAGTCGTGGCATTCGCTTGTCGCTTAAAGCGTCAAGCATGTCTACGGCACGAAGCATATTTGCACGCGTGCGTTTCGCCTTTGGCCTGGCTCTTGGAGCTGTGGCAATAGGCCTTCTATTCGTGTCCACCTACTTCGGCAGCGTGGTGTGCTGCATTTGGCTGTTTGTATGTGGGCGCTGGGTTCTCAAAGCCCAATCGCAGCCTTTTGGGTTGCCAGTACGCATCGCTTGTGTGGCCGGAATCCTGCCGGGCGCTCAGTCGACTTGGCATGTGACGACATGGTCCGACAAAGAGTGCGTCTTGGCATGACCGCGCACAGGTTGACAACCGCTTTCGTCACGTTGATTCCATGGCTGTTCTATGGCGGGAAGGAAGGCTGCAGCGAGTTTGACACCAGCATGAAGACCTCGTACGGTCGAACATTCAATGACTTCTGGATTCAACTGTGCCTTGGCAGCAGGTCGATTGCAGTTTGTGAGTTTTTGTCTTATGTAATGAGAGCAAAGTCGTCCTGTGCAAGGTACTTCCGGGGTACTTTAAACTGGCTCGCGGCGATAATTGCCAGCTACATGGTGCTGGCAGACCACCCGGCCTCAGCCTACATACGACAGTCCGTCAGATGTGTGCTGTTCTTGTGGCAGAGCCGCGCACTAGGCAGCATTGGAACCTTGCTCCTGTGCAGTGTAGCACATTTGCATGTGCTTTAACTATTTCAGTTAGCTTGTGAGAAGAAGTGGAAATCTGATGCTTTCTGAAGACGGGCCCATCATTCGTCCTGGCCCGAGGAACGATGATCGAAGCCTGCGAGGGTGCCGATTATGACAATGATGGGCAGCGAGATTTTGCATCAACGCACAGCCTTCCGGCGAAATTGATTACTCCATATGGCTATGCTGCCGGCTTCATTGGTGACATTTGGTGCCTTCAGCTTGTGATCGAGCGGCTGCTGGCAATGGAGGAAGCTTTTGGTGAGACTCTGCCCAGGTCAAGAGTTATCGTGTGGCTATCTCGCTTCCTCATTGTTTGGATAGCTCTTCTTGCAGGGACTGTTTACATTTCCCGCTTCACCAGCATGCTGGTGAGCATGGGTGTGGCTTTGGGTCTTGCAGCCATTACAGCACTCGTTTGGCTGGCTTACTCGGTTCCCCTAGCAGCGCTGCAGGCAGTCCGAAAGGTGGATGCTGAGGATGAAGCCACTGGCCTCTTTCAAACAGAGGCAGCGTTTGCTGCACGCGTGATTCGCTCAGCCCAAGTAGGCATGGTTCTGGCTAGCACATCCATGGCTTGGCACTTCGCTGCCTACGGAGTTTCCTGGGTGGTCAACACGAAAGAGTGGTCCGATGCCTACCAGTACGGCCTGTTGGCGGACAGCTTGGGCAACTTGATGTGCTTGTTCCTCCTGGCTGCAAGTGCGATGCGGCTGCCCCGGGTGCACTGCAGGTCCAGGATACCACAAGAGGTCGAAGAGCTGAGACAGGAGGGCTTGTGCTGAATTAGTGTACAAGTCTTTGTAGCTGTGTCAAGTAGGGATCCTGTCCTTATATAAAGTAACAGCCCCCCCCCCCCCCCAACCTTGCCTCCCCTCCGCAAAGGGTTGCTACTAGCACATGATCTGGAACATCTCTCCAGGAAGAGGCCTGCACTTGTGGGAGGCAGGTTGGCAAAGCATTGTCTGGATCTCCGAACCGGCGCCCCTCGCACGACCAGCCTGACATCGAGATGTGTTATCGGTGCGCTTGGGATGAGAAAGTTGCTGAGCTGGCCAACCGCCAAATATCGGTTGCGGACCTCTTGACATTCTACATCCGGCTCGGTAGGTCTGAAGACAATGAGCACAGATTGAAGCCTTTGATGCCCCATTTCGATGCAGGGAGGTCCACTACCAATGACGTGGTGCGCCATGCCATAATCCCCGAGTCTCGTGATGGCGACCTAGGTTTGGCACTGGCGGACATCTTGGCACGCAAAAAATCCCCAGGCGACTACGGCTCCGGCGACTACGGAGTGGGACCTGTGACCACACTGACCTCTGCAGGTGGCGCCTTGACCTCGTCACACCCTCCTCGCATGGTCACACACCACTGGGGAAACTGCTTCAGAGACCTTGTCGCCGCGGTGGTGGCAGATGGACTCAGCCTGAGGCGCTGGGACCTAGTCGCAGAGCAGTTGTCAACAGGCCATGAAGAGGAGCTAAGGGTCAGGCTTCATGACTGCGGGGCGCTGCATTGGCACTACTGGATCTGTGCCATTTGCATCAATCAGCATGCAAGCATCTGCGGAAGTTCCATGGGCGTGCGAGATACCGTCACCGGTGATGTCCTCCCATGCTGCGACTGCAGGACACCCAAGTATTTCAACGACTGTCCTATCCTCTGCGAGCTCAACAAGTTTGATAGTATGATGGCATCGTTACACCATAGCCACCCAAATGGCTTCCTGCAAGTGGTCGCGATCGACAAAAAGTTCCAGTTACTTGGTGCTCCAGAGCTGCCCTTGACCTTTTTTTGACATGCTTTAGTTGTGCAGCCTTCGGTAGAAACCAAAACATGGAAGTACTGTCGCGGAATCCATGTTACCATGAGCCGGGAGGATGTTCATGCATTTGCAGTACAAGTTTAGCACTGGAAGCCCCGGGTTCCATGAACCAGCCAGAATTTGTAGTGCCACTGTGCCCCGTTTCCATGAACCAATCGGATGTTTCCCTGAATGGTCTGTGCAGCGGTTCATTGAAGGGACGATTGATTGTCACGACTTTTGCTTTTTCCCTGGTTTCACGTAAAACCGTTCAAGCAAAGCTTGATTGCGTAGCGACATCGACCTTGCACAGTATTTGGCGCATCGGCATGGGGCTGAAAAGGAGGGGTGGTCAGGGGGTGGTTTAAGCTTGGGCTGAGCACTGAATTGGGGGGTCGTGGAGGTTCGGAGGGGGGGGGGGGGGGGGGCGAAGCCTTGAGTAGGGTTCGTTGGGCTGCCAGTGCCTCGCCGCCTGCGCCGGGGCCGGTGTGGCAGATGCAGGGAGGGTGCAGGTGTTGAGGTAAAACTGCGTTGCCAGCTTGAGCGGGATCTTCCTTCTCCAGCCTCCTCCTGAGATCTTGTTGGTGGCTGGGTGCGTAGCTAAGATGTATGTAACTCTTAGATGATGTTTATGGCGGCTCACTGTTGTGCATCTGTGAGCTGGGCGTTTCTTGTTTGTTGCCTTGTTTTGCTTCACACAACAAGCTTGACCACCCCCCCAAAACAAAAGAGTGTGCCCTTATCAAAGCAGGGCCACTGGAACACCAAGGTTATTTTGCATATGTTCTATTTCTATTCCTACCAAGGCTATTTTCGCGGGCCTGGTGCGTGGCGGAACTCGTTGAAGCATACAACAGCCACCTGGAGCAGCACGTGATGTTGCACTCGCCGGAGGTTCTTGAGCAACATTCCCGTGAGCTGTGCTCCCTGCACGTCGAGGACTGCTCGGCATCCAGAGCAGAAGACAAGGAGGCCATCCTCGCGAAGATTGGCGAGGAAGCGGAGATCGCCACCTTCAATGCGCGCCTACAGAGCTTGCTGCTTGGATCTGAAGGGCTTCTGGCTGGCTGGCTAGATGGACAGAAAATTCTGCAGGAAGTTGGTGCCATAGCTGCTCGAGCGAAGGCTCGTTCCCGGATTCAAGAGAGTGGTGAAGTCCTCACCATATGAACTCTGGATCTGGTGCAGTGGCAGGTTCCCCTTGTCAAGAGTTTGAAATTTCGCACCCGACCATGCTGCCATAGGCAGCTGGCTCTGTCATCTCGTTTCCTGCCGGAAAAAAATGCTTGGAACCAGCAAGCCTATCAGCACTGTGAGACCAGGATCCCACAATATCCCACACATTGTCGTAAGGCCAAGCTCGGCAATTTTGCAATAAGACGCCAGGGTCTCAGGATCATCGTGGTGTTTTGCCTGGCCACTCGGGGGGTTGAACCCTAGATCCCTCAGTCCAAACCGATAGCGTACTTCTGAGGTCACAAAATCGGAGGTTGGAATGGGCTAGCCTCAGGGATGAGGTTGTGGATGCATGAGAGAGGTGCGATTGTGTGAAGTTGCCTCAACAGTTTTTCCGTACATTTCGGACAGGAGACATGCAGGCACTTGTGCCCATTGCTCTTTGAGCCAAATCCCGAATGAAATTGAAGAAAGATCTGCAGAACGAGAGGCAAGTCATGATGGTAAAGGGTACAATCGCTGCTCGACGCAACCTTCTCGACGCTAGGTGTAGCCGATTGGACGTCACAGACTCACGCATGCCAATGAAAACCCCCTTTGAAGACCTCCAGGATGTCGTCGGCTGTTGAAGATGGGCATGCCTGTTTAGTTGGTCGAGATGACTTGCCAATCGGCGTTATTTGATCCAATTGAAATCTCAAAATTATAGTTATTAGGTTCCGAAACGGTTCTGATTGGATAATTATATTCTGGAATCTTCCATTGGAAAATATGAAATAAATAGATATCTTCTTTTTTCTTATAATGAACTTATCATTCGTCGATTGAAAATATCGATACATGTCGTTTTATCTCGTATCATTCGGTTTAATTATTTAAGATATTCGTATTGCTAGAATAGGAAATGAAAATTATATATTTATTCTGCAATTCTTTCGTAATTTTAAAGGAGAGGTTAGATTACTCTTATTTGGGGTCATAGATTTTCTATATTTCTTGGAATCTTGAAATATCTCTCTTGAAATTATCTCTTGGGGATAGGTAAATCAAAAATGTTTCAATCTGAATGTATAAATAAATTAGGGAACTAAGATTATGTCTCAATTCTGAATAAAATTTTCGGAATATCGTTCTTTCTCGATTTAGATATTTAAATGCCTATTATCTTCCCGAATTAGAAAAGAATTTGGAGACTCGTATCACGATTCTGAATAAACAAAGATCCTAAAAAATTGCTTCGGGCCCAAAGTAACCAAATCTTGGCTCATTCAATAATTAATAGATCATAATAATAAACTATCATAATTTCCGATCTACAGAATCTAATATGAATCTCGTATTATGGATTGCCATCATAATTCCCTTATGATTTCGAATATGATCGGATTATATTCTATATTCATGGCTTCACACCATTTCCCCCAATCTTTCAAATCATAAGGGTTTTCCATTGAAAATTCTATATTCGTTGAATGAGCCAAGTTCGAAGCAAGGAATGGAGATCAATAACAAAATCAAATGTTAATCATGGGAATCGTCGTCAAAAAGATACGAGGGCAGAAGGGGTCGTCATAATCAAGATATTAGTGGGACGAAGTTGTGGGTCAAATGGTAGTAATGTAATTGGTTCCAAATCAGGTCGGGTCCCTGTCAATTCCATATATCGGTAAATAATAATACGAAATGGGAAGCCCTCTATTCTATATTTTATTTGGGAGTCTTCGATTCTTCTTATTCTTTCGTCTTTCTGGGATATCTCAAATGGGTTTATAAATTCAATTCTACATAGGGTCTGAGTAGAGTCGCGTATTTGGGGTATATTCCGGATGAGATATGAGATTATCGATTCTTTTCCAGGGCTCGTTGCCGCCATCGTGGCAATTGTACCTTCTTCTTTCCATCTATGGTGAGCATTCCCAAAAATCCCTCCAAATATTCTTCCAATTCATTTATGCATTTCTGAACGAACCAAAGTCTCTGCTTTCAAACCCTTTAAGGGTTAGACCTAGGATGAGGGTCACGTATTTGTGTTTCGGGAAAGATCTCGAAAGGCTTGGAACAAGGCCGCGGTTCCCCTAAATCTAGATTTGATATTATTCTTTGGGCGGCTTGCTGAATTTTTGATAAGAATATATTTTAAATTTTCTGAGTTTTATTATTTCAAGAAAAATACGAAATAATATAAAAATGATGACAGAATTATTAATGGTTTCATTTCAATTGTATGTAGGCTCATTTATTTACTTCCATCCCGAGCGATTCATGAAATAATATTTTATAGATGTGAAGAAAATTTAGTAAAACTTTTAGTAGAAATTTTCTTCCATTCAATAAGTGGCTATACAATCGATAGAATCGATAGGCCCCGATGGATTCCTTCCAATTTTCCTTGATTTTAGAATTTTTTAATTTCCAAATCCGTAAGATAAAATAATTGAAATCTTAGAATTTAGGATAAAACGAATAATAAAGACTATATTATGATAATATATCGGAATTTATATTTCATCGAATTTATGGAGGAGAAGGAAATAGATTTTATTCTATTTTGAAAAAATAGAATTAAAGTATCGGCGCCAATTAGAAATCGTCAAAGAATCCAAAAGTCTAGTTGAAATATATCGTCCAAATGGTATGTGCGTCCAAATAAATTAAAGAGAATCCATAATTATATAAATAAGAAGAATTTCGATCTCTCCAAGATACCTCGACATGCTTAAACATGCTTAAAAGCCCGCCACCACCCCCAATTATATGAACCCATAAGACAAGGCTCCAGTATGGCATCATCTGTCAACTGTTAATACAGCCAAAACCAATATGAAAGGCCCTTAAAGCCAAACCAAAGCTCGATTTGTTGTGTGATCTATGCTGCGATGCATAGCATTAGGCTGTAAGCCCTAAGGGATGAGTAACGTGCCTGTATACAGGCCATATAACCGACTCGAAAAAACGGAGCTTGCTTGCCGAATTTTTCTGCGAATGAAGCAAGGCTTCAGGATTCCAGTATCGCAGCCACCTGAGACCGAAGTGCACTCAACCAGCGGTGTAGATAACTCGTCGGAAGGAACCTGCCTCGCTGTGGCCGTTCTGGCGTGCAATATCCAACGCCGTCCCGCAGTTCTCGATCACTTCACTTCCTGCAGACTTTCCAAAGGGTGATTTCAGTTACTACCCCGGCCATGCTGCGACCATGCCCTGCGATTCCTCACTTGCTGGTGCAGTCCTTCCATTCTGGCGCGCCCATCCGCCCCATGGTGCAGCAGCAGTCTGCAAACCTTCCACAAGTGCACACGAGCCCGTCGCACCCCGGCATGTCCCGACCGCTATAATCGGCACACTTATCCAAGTCCAAGCCTCTGAGTAGCCAAAGCGTGCGGCCGCAATCAGCGGCGTGCGACCTGCACAGCCAGTGCACAGCAGACAGGCCCATCTATCGCACAGCTGAGTGCGGGCTTTAGTGAATTCTCACCGAGCTGTCCTACAAACACCTCAGCCATTTCTCCATTGCTTCACCAATCATTGCAAACTGATTCAGTTCTGAGAAAGGTGCATGCAGTTCCACAGCCCCCTACAGAGGGCAACATGGGTGGATGCCATACACCACAGATTCTAAAGCAGTACGCCAACGGAGTCAGCAACAGATAACAAATAACCCTGCGCACGACAATTGGTGGTGTAGGCAATCTCAAACAACTCAGCTGGGCCTCCTTCGGAGGCAGCTTTACTCGTCCAGAGAAGGTGAGAGTCAGAAGGGCTTCTTGCCGGTTCCATGGATTCAAACACTTGTGCTGCAAAGTGCATATGCAAAATCGGGCTTCCCAGCCCACTTTGCTTCAAAGAGCTGGTTCAGCAACTTTTCTGCACACTCGTCAGTCACGCCTCCTTGCGGGCTTGTCCGGAAGTGCGTGATGAAGATCTTGATGGCTTCGTGTCGGCATTATCTTTGGGTGGTCCTCCATTTGGCTGTTAACCGTATCAAATCACACAGGGGGGGGGGGGGGCATCGCGAGTTTACGTAACTTTTCTCGCCCCACTTCACGAACTACTGGTAGCAAACCAACCATTTCCGCGATAAAAACTAGAAGCCGGCTGCAGACCAAGTCCTTTATCCATTAAGAAGAGACATAGTTCACGAAGCACATCGTGGAGCTGCGAGAACTCTTCTGCTGTAAACTTCCGCAAGTCCACAATGTCCTTCACGGTTGTTTGATTCGAGCCCCGTAGCGTAAGAATACCTCGCATGAAATCGGGGAATGTCAGCGGCTCTCCATCTTCAAACAAAAGCTTTCCTTGGTGAGGGCGGTGTGTGTGCATACGTATGCACACATGCGTTTTTTCTTGCGCACTCAAGCACATGGAAACAGCTGAGCTCGGGACCATAGTCCAGGGCAGCATCGACGTCGACACCCAGGCTCGTCAAGGCTGTCACTGCCTCCGGCTTTGACAGCACATTCACGAACTCCTGCTCTGAGATGCGGTTGTCACCGTCTTCGTCTGCAGCTCCTGGCACTGCACGAAGGAACACCACAAAAGGAGAAATCCTTTGCATTGCTGCCTGGCTCCTGCCTTGACCCTTGTACTGACCCGGCTCCCCCCCCCCCTCCCAAAGGGAAGGGACAAGTTAGCAAGTTAGTACGTTTGTTGTCAGCACATCTTCTTGAGGATATGTGCCGGCATGCTACTTGCATGGCCGATGCTCACTACTAAGCTGCAATCTTCAAATGCCCAAGCTCCTTTGCTGATGAGCTCCCAAAGTGCTTTCTTGGCAAAATCCACATCCATCTGCTCACGCTCGATCTCAGACACGGTCTTGATGGCTTCGACCAGCACTCCCAGAAGCATATTCATCACGGTCAGGGATCCAAGGAAGATGAAAACCACAACCAGGATGGCCATTTCCCAACTTTGCTTGGCGACCTCTGTGTAGAAGAACTCCTGGTCAGGAAAGATGCAGTATAAAATGAGGCTGCTGATGGTTCGTCCCATTGAATCGAAGAAGGCAAACTCGTATTCTGGATCCGCAAGCAGCGTCCCGCGGCTGAACTGCATGAAAGCAACCGAGAAAACGTAGGTGATGAGCAAAAGCAGGATCAATGTAAAAAAGACCGACCGGCAAGCGACCATCATCCCCTTAATGAGGATCATTAGCTCTGGCATAAACCGCACCAATCGAGCCATCCGCGCCGTGCGGAGGACCCGCAAGACGCGAGCCACACGCAGCACTGAAGTACCGCCCACGATGTTGCCTCCTCCACCGTCGGAGAAGAGGTACACCAAGGCCATAATCCAAGTCTCAAAGATCATGAGACTGACTAGCACCAAGTCAAATACAAACCATGGATCCTGGAGAGCATAGCAAGTGCGCGTGTAGACCAAGTACCGGATGAGCAACTCCGCAGTGAAGTATGCGCAGAACAAGTTCTCGGCAATGATGAAGCCCGGTGCAGCTTCAACAATGATGTCTGCATCATTAAACTCAATGTCGATTGAGAGCCATATCGCATTGAGGAAGATTACGGTCATGGTGGCACGCTCCAGCAGAGAGCTTCTTGCAATTTTCGGCAGAATGCCATCCTGTTTTTGCTTCTCATTATGTTTGTTGACTTCGAATTCTTCTGCAGCTCTCTTCCTGACTTGACTCCTTGCCAGATCCGCATTGAACTGGGCCAGCCTCAGTCGCAGTAGCAGGCAAGTTCAACAAAGTAGGGTTTAGGGTTGTGACCTGGATTTTGCGGTAAAGGCTGGGTTTCAGGAATTATTTATTTTGTGTTTTATTTGTGCTTTTTGGTCTTTTGCATCTGTGGTTTATCTGCGAATTGCTAGGTGGCCACAATTGATTCTGCGATAAATCTGTGCTATTGTTGTGACCTGTTCTCTTTTTGTGGGGAGTGGGGGGAGGGGGCGGGGGAGTCGGACAAGGGGAAGCACAGATTTTTTCACAGATTTTTCACAAATTTTTCACAGATTGAATCTTCACAGATTCGAAACCCCATGCAGGCACAGGTACAGATTGTTCACACATGCCAAGCACAAAAAACACACCTAAATCACAGAAATAATTCTGACATCGGCCCCAGTGATTACCACAATTCCAGGTTATAGGGTTTAGGGTAACCAGCGTAACCAGCGTTTAGGGTTTAGGGTTCAGGGTTCAGGGTTCTTTTGCCACCCGTCTGTTTAAGTTTGTTTTTTCCCCACATCCAGCGCCCGCTTCGCATCCCATCGTGTAGGAACCCCCTCATGCAGCCGGGACGCATTCCTGCCTCTTGAAAGGCTTCTGCTTCCCTCTTCGCTTGGGCTTTCTCAGCTTTTGTCAGGTGGGCCACAACGAGTGACTCTGGAGACTCTGGCTCAGTGTCCCGCGAGCTCCGCCTCGAATTGGTGCTCATCTTGAAAGGGAGCTCTGGAGGGTGCTCGCTCTGCGGCACATTGGGAAGCTGAGCCAGCTGAGTTTCAAAGTCCGTACTGCTTGTGCCTGGAAGAGATCCAGTCTTCGGGATCCAAGACATTCGCCTCTTCCGTTTCTGGTCCAAGGTTTGAAGATGTGCAAATGGAGCAGGGGTCAGAGCCTGCTTGACTTCTTTCGATAGGTTTCGGCCCTCACCAAAATTGTCATTGGTCTCAGGGCCGAGAGCGCCCGGAAGCCTAACCCTGACCTCTTTGGACTTCTCTCTTCTTTCCACTTTACCCTCGGCAACCATGTTTGGCAATTGCTTCACCTTCTCCATCTCCCGGTCAAGCATCTGCAGTGTCAGTCTTTGATTTGTGAGCAGAGCCGCTCGAAAGGACGTAAGGCCCTCCACTATCTTGTTCACTTCTGCCGCCGAGTTTTTGGAAGGACTGCGGCTGACCACGAGCCGATCCTGCGAAACATTCGGCAGCGCCGGTGTGTGGTGAGACGGCGAGCTGGGGTGCACAGCCTCGTCAGATGAGGACTCGGAGGATGAGTCACCCCCCAAGCCGCCTGAACTCGAGTCCGAATCCATGGATTCTTTCGGTCTCTGCCATGCCTCTTCTTTCACGCACTCCTGCAACTCCTCGGTACGCACTCGCATGGAAGCATCGGCAACCTTCGTACCCTTCATGTGGCAGCACCTTCCAGGTACTGCGCCTGCAAAGCGATCGGCCACTGTGAGCGGTTTGTGCGGTATTGGCTTCTAAGAAGCGAGTAGCACAGGGCAACTACTGCTTGTTCCTGTCTTGCTCTTGGGTGTAGTTACTGTCTCTCTCTAACGAGAGCAGGAGATATGGCCGCCTAGGGCTACTTGCAGTTCGGTGCGACGAAGTGCCACTGCCTTTTTTTATTCCTGCTTGCGTAAGACCTGTGTTCTCACTCGTATGTGCCACCGCATTTTAAAGTGTCCGACGCTCGACCCCGAACACTGCGACATGCATGGCTGGTGCTTCGACTTCGGCATAGATCATGTGAAAACTGCACTTAACGGGCAAGAGACAGACGTTCAAGGCAAAACAATGTGCTGCTTACACTGCACCGGATCAGAAAGTTCGGATGCTGGGCAAATCACCGTCTGCAGCTGCCATGTTGACAGCTGTGGACCTTGCTCCCGGATTCCGATATAGGCGTCAAGAGCTACAGTAGTTTTGCATGTTATACGCTCTGCGTGGATGTGGCCGAGCAGCCCCCGTTCCAAAAGGATGGTGACCACCTGATGTCGAAAAACGCGGTCTGCCCCCCAAAATCATCTGACTTTCTCTGGCTGCATAGAGGAAAGGGCTTCATGTTTCAGCACCAACCTTTGCCCATGTGGCCTCCGCAAAGCCTTCTTGGGCTGCCAACAGCAGTGCCGTTTCGTTGGCCTCCCCGAGGTTCGGAGAAAGGCAAACCGGGCAACGGGCAGGCAGCACTACGCGGCTACACTCGATCACAAGGAAGTGTGATGTTGTGGGTTCCCTGCCGCGAACCCTGCCTGGCGACTGGCAGCTTACGGCAAGCAGTGACCGGTGTGCTCAACACAAGTGAAGAGCAAGCATCTCATGACAATGTGCGCCAGCATGGCGCAACGCAGCTTGACAAGGTTGTTCAACTATATGCTTCCACAAGTTTGTCTGCAGGTTTGCGAAGTACTGCCGCATGCAGGGGCACCAGCGTTGTAGCCTGGGTAAGAACCTATTATTGTGCAAGTGATAGGATGGGCGTCCAAGTGTCATTTACATGAACATGCTAAAACCTATGTAACTGCCCGAGCATTTCATTCCACCCTCTCTTTTTGCATATTGCGCCTTGTTGCGCAGGTCGATCGATGCCTTGTAGCCAAGTAACAACCTGCTGGAGAGCAAATTGCAGAAAGGGCATCTAAACCTGGCTGCACAGGCGAGCCATGACTGGACTGGCATATGAGGGCAAGGCCGGAGAGTTTCTGCAAAGCCGAACTGGGCAGCCATCATCAGAGGCGTGTGGCCTCGAGATTGCTGACGCCAGGCTGCAAAAAATGCTCATGCAGAGTACACGGCTCCAGGCCGTCACGGTCAGGAGTGTCGATCATTGCGGCCTGCGCACTGTCATGTTGCATCCTATTCAGCGCAACTGGGAGGGGAGGGGGACCTGTGTGAATACAGGCTTTTCCAGGCGTCGTAAGAACCATTCGGAGAGGCGGGCGGCGGGGGGTAGGGAGGGGTTGCCTTTCAAAGGCGGGGGTCCCCAACTAAGCGGGGAGTTGTTGGATGCAGCAGTGGTCCTCGTCAAGTCTCTCGACCGACTGCTACATTACCAGCGAGCCATAGCAGAGCTACTCGTCACATCAGCAGGCATGGTCAGGAGACCAGAATGGAGCACCCAAGCACACACTTCACACCTCCTAAGCGAGTTCGTCGGCCACCTTTACGGCTCTACACAGCAACATCCTGCAACGCAGAAGAAACCTGGCAGGTGGTACCCGTACATGCATTGCAAGTCAAGTGCTGTGGGTGAACTTCCGTGTGCCAGGCCTCGTCAATGTTGAGGAGAAGCTTGGCAACCTGATCTTGTGGGCTGCTAGTTCCTCCTGACTTCCGACATGTTAACGAAGACACTCCACGACCAGCCGGCAGTCTCTGGGCAAGGTCTCGGCGTGTCAGAGGTTCCCGGTTTAAGGCTGGGGACACCCTCAAAGATTCCTGCGAAAGACCCCAAGGAGGGACTCCCTAAGCATTTGATGGACCCCCCTCAGTGATTGAAATAGCTTGCAAGATTTCGGAAGCAAGCCCTGACAGTTGAGACCCTACACAAGACCCCCAGCCTCAACAAAAAGACAAAAAACAAACTCTCAACTCATTCGCAAAACAGCCCTCAGTGCCCAAAAGCGAGCCCCCCACTCCGGCCCCCGAACTGTAGATGAGCCAAGAGGCTCTGCTTTCTTTTTTCTGTGTTGAAATATCAAGGACAGTGAGGAACAAGATAGGCTGCAATAGAGCAGAATAGAATACAACATAAAGAGCCCTGCAGCAACTTAAGGGCCTTGAGCCTCACGAGCAAAGCAAGGAATGGAACGGTCATGGGACATGCTGCCGCTCTTCGCCAGAGACACAAATGCCTCAAATGCCGGAATTTAGGGTTTAGGGTTTGGGGTAGCTGAGACCAAGCCTCAACTTGACCACGCTTTGCAGCGCGAAGGAGGGGTGTTTCACCAGTGCCGCTGTGGCTGTTCGCAGTTGCAGCTCTGCCTCGGTGGCTCGTTGGCATGCCACGTTCGCAGCCGCGAGCAGATTGAGGCGGCTGGGATGCAGGCTCTTGAGTAGGAGGCGAAGCACCTGACAGTCGCAGCCATTCCGCTCCCCCCCCCCCCCGGTTTGAGTGTCAGCTCAAGAGTCGCCCCTGTTGCCGAGCCACTCCGACATGGCCGCCATGAGAAGCCATGAGCAGAGGAGTCCTTTCGTTGAAAGGTCGCTCCAACGCAGAGATCCAGTGGAATAGCAATTATAGCTATCATAGCTATTATAGCTATTATAGTCATTATAGTTTTCTAGTTACTATAGTTATTATGGCTATTATAGCTGCTATAGCCAGTATAGTTGTTTATTACAGCTACTTATGTTGTAGCCCTGCTTTCAACAGGGCATTTCGAGCCCGAGTCCAGCCCAGGCGATCTGGAGTGTCTACAGACCTCATGAGGCTCAGCCAAACGAAAACGCAGTTTCTTTGCACAAGAAGCTGGAGTTGATGAAGCAAGCAGGTGGCAAGCAGATCTGCTGAAACACAACGCAAGCAGTAAACAACAAAAAGTGCAAGCTCAGTTGCTGAGATTTCCCTTCGACAAGGAGAAGCTGCACTGTTTCGGCATCACCTGTTCGAAGGCAAAGATGACGGTCAAGAAACATCAAACACACAATCGCTGCGTGAAAGTGGTGTGTTGTGCTCAATCTACTGGCCCCAAGATGTTTGCAGAAAGCCCCGGCAGTGGAACAACTTGCACACCAGCCGCAACTAAACTACGCTACACTTGAGGTTCGTAAAGATTCGTCCTGCTGCCGCAATGCTGACTGTCCCTCCCACCCACCCTGCTGTCAGTGCCATTTCATCCATTTCACATGCTCAAAGAAGGAGTGCCAAGAATATGCTGGAGGCACCCATCAACGTAGGTTCGGACATGCCACGGGTAATGTAAGTTCATGCATCTTTGTACTTGCAATGACCAAGCTGCACTCTTCTACTTCGCGCCAAGTACTACTCCATTGCTGCGACTGAAGGTCGTTGGAACAGTGTCAGTTTAGCAGTGGTGTCGGCAACTCGTTTTTTACCACTCCTCTCAGAACACAAAAATCTTTCTCTGAGTGGTTGAACATCACCAGCGTTCTCAGCTGTGTTGATGGTGTTCTCGGCATGCAGATATTCAGAGGATGGAGCAGCACCATGCAACACTCATACTTGTGCACATGGTCGACTGTTCCTGCACGCGCACCTTTGCCCGCTGCCAGGTTGAGAGGCGTCTCACCATCGTTGTTCGAGATGTCCACCGTCTGATCAGTTTTGGGATGCATGCGGGTCGCGTGCTCCATGGTGCTCCCCTTTCTAAGTTGATGTGTGCTTGCGCAGCCAATCGGCACCCCTGCAGCCCGGGCGATACAGTAGCAAAGCTAGCACATCCCAAGTCGCGATCAGACATTCAGTACCAAAGCCACGAAGCATGTCCGAAGTTGCCAAACCCACAGTAGCTCAAAACACAGATACCCCTACAGCAGCTCAGCCACGCCCTCCAGCTTTGAGGATAGTCTGGGATTTTCTGGAATGTCGTGTGCTCTAGTAGCTGCTTGTAGGATTCCATGGATTCCCGAAAATCTCCACGGATATCTGCCAGATGTCTCCGAAAAAAGGTTCAAGGGTTCTCGCAAGCTGAGATTCACGCGGCACGCAGTAGCAAGCTTTGGAGAAGCCAATCAAGCCAGGAGTGTCTGGTGGATAGTACTCTCGCTCAAGCCGCTAAACTGGCTAAACTTTAAGTGGCCAAAAGAGCATGATGTGTCAGACATTCGCAACCCCTTTTTGTGCTGGCTAGGCACTGCGGAGTGCCCAAGCAGCAGCTTCACGATGTCAGCGCCTTTGCTGGTTTCAAGGCTTTCCATGATCCGACACGCCAGACACTTTCTGTTGCACGGCGCAAGCACAGCCAAACTGCGACAAGGCACGGCCCTTCTGTACCGCACAGAGCAGAGGCGTTTCGCCGTTTGAGTTGGCTTGCTGTGGAGCTTGCCTCACATGGCAGCACGTGGAGCTTTGCCTTTTTGAAAGGGCTGCAGGGCTTCGACTCTCACACTAGCACAGGCAGGCGATGCTCTCAGTCCAGGTAACCCAGGGAAAAGGTCTCACCAACTCTAACTGCAGGGACTGCAAGCAGGCTAGTCGCGGCTACCTGGGCTACCGTCATGCCCTCACGCAAAGCATTGGATACCACAAGCAGGCTATTGTATAACAATATACTCAATACACTCAATACACACCAAGGTCTAGTCGCTCACTCTCGCACAAGGCAGGCACACCAAGGTTTGGGGAACGGAAGCTCTGGCAGTTGGAGCTTGATTCGACAAAGGCGACTGGCGGCCGAGGCGGGTTTGCGGGGCGTTCAACTTACGATAAGCTTGGCTTCTAACTGATCAGTACTGTATTGACCTGCATGCGACACCAAGGGTGAGAAACGTCCAAGATTCTGTGAAGGGATGGCGGAATGACCAAGCGAAACCGCCATACATGCACCCAATGTCACAAGTCGCAGGGTTGCTTTGCATCTTAGGCACAACTTGGCACTCGTCAGGAGGTAGTCCACGACTTTGGTTCTCCCCTCCTGACAGAGCTTCTACTGCCATGGGCAGGTTTAGCCGGGTGTTGCCCAAGGCATCCACTCTGATACTGTAAAGACCACACAGCTGGTCTTGCATTATGTGGGGTTCTCGCCTTTGCAGCCAGCAGCAGGGCAGTGTTGCCTTTCACGGTCAGGCATGTTCGCTCTCTGACGAAAAACGCTGCAGCTGAGGCTGTGCCAGTTCAAGGCATTCGGTCTGGTTCTGTCGACCGGATCAAAGGAATGCTGGAGTCTGATTCCGAAAGTCTTGACGAGAATCGTCGCCGCTCGGGTCTGGCAAATGCCTCCCTAAACGACTGTCCAGAATGCGTCTTGACGTGATCAAGCCTGCCTTCACCATCCACTGCATCCACGCAAGATGCCTGCCATTGCCAATGCAAGGATTGTCTCCCATGGCCAGGGCAGTTCCCACTGGCAGGTACCGAATCGTGAGTCCGGCTCCTGCCTTACCCTCCTCGACAAGACACCTCACCACCTCCAAGTAGCCCTCGTCCGCTGCCCTAAGCGCATGTGAAAGTGCGCGCGTTGGCTTGCACAAGCATGCCAATGTCTTCAACCAACGTCAGCAGTGCAAAAGACCATGCAAGCCCATGATCAACTGTCATGCGACTCGGGGGTAGGGGGGCAGGAAGCGTTTTGGGTTTAGAGTTTACGGTTCGGGCCCTAAAGATGTAAGAAGGAGATTTGCCGGTTGAGTTGAGTTGTGTGTTTGTTGCCGGTGATTCAGGTGTGTATAGTTGAGGGTTTTGAGACTTCTGGCTAAGTGTTTCCGTTGTGTTTTCTGGTTCACGTGTCAAGGGCCTTGGAAATTTCAATGTCCAAGTTTCAGGTTTCAGGTTTACCGAACCCGAAAGGGCGAAACCCTGCACAAAGCCAGGTCTGCCTGCTCGTGACGTCCAATCTCGACTCTTTGCTTTGACGGAGATGGTTCGGGGATGGTGTGAAGTCTGGGTGAGGGTTTCATGCCAACTTGGCTGACCCTCACCCTCAGTCGCCCCCACTTCCAAGGTCGTAAAAGTCAGAAAAGATCAAGAAAGGCGGCACAGATCGCACTGTCCTGCCTAGTGCATGAATGGCTGGGCCGGGGGGTGCGAAACAGTGAATCACAAGCATCACATGACTTGGAGTCGATACGATCATCACGCATCTCAAGGCCCAGCCGTTTCCTAGACAGCTCCAAGCCAAGAAACCATGGCCCAACAATCCTCCCCGTTCCTTCCTTACGCTCGCCGAAAAGATCGGTGCCGATGCGCCAGGAAGAACTATGGTCGATAGCTCCGTTACGACTGCCTGCAAATAGTTCATGTAGGGGTCGGAATAATTACGAATAGTATTCCCTTCTGGTCCCTTATTTATAAATCTACTATTATAACCCTATATTAACTTGCTCGTCTGGCTTCACTGGGGGGTGCTGGGACCCATGTGGTGCTTGGAGCGGCGCTGCTGAAAGGGGCATGAATTAAGGTTCTGCGTGCCCCACCGTCCGAACGATGGAGGGCCGAAAAGAAGGCTGTGCAGCACAGGGTCATGCGAAGATGTTTCACCTTGTCCCGCGCAGCCGAGAGCACGTTACCGCACAGTTCGGCGTCCCGTGCTCCCGTTGCCGCAGCTCACTTAGAGCCGTGCAAAACTGAAGACAAAGAGCAACACACTCAAGGACAAAGCAGACACTTCACGCGCAGCACTGGTATCGGCAGGGCCGGCCGTCGAGGTGGTGGTGGTGGGGCACTCGAACTCCCAGAAAGACATCGTTCCTGACCAGGCGCCAGCAAACATGACACCGGCCTTGCCCGATGGGGAGTGTTCCTCCTCCAGGAAGATCATGGCCTCGGGATCAATTTCGCCCAGGGAGCGGTCCGCGTAAGCTACGCCCGGGTTCTTCGTCTCCGAGGCTGGGGACAGATGCTTCACAAAGAGGAGGGTGGGAGAGGCGATGTTGGAGATATCGTAGACGAAGGCCGTGCCCTGCTTCTCCGTGGCCGTCACAGCCACAAGGGAGCCGCAGGCCTTGCCAGCCACGATGGCCTCGACACCAGGTCCATCCTTTGCAGAGCGATCGTCCACCATCTGACCGAGAGGGCAGGCGCCCGGCTGGCCATCTCCACCATCCGCACAGCCGTCCTGGCTTGCATCGTTCATCTCATCCAGTGTCCCGCGGAGCTTGGAGCCGGCGGCCATGTAGAGGTGGCCGTTCACAGGAGCAAACTCCTCGTCCTGGATGCCGTTGTGAGCCCAAGGGTATTGGGCGCACTGCTCCCTCTCGACCTCGGCGCCGGAATCCCAGCTCAGAGTCAAGCCGCTGGTGGTGTGCTCATAGATGGACACGCCCCGGCCACCGAATGCAACGATGTCCTGGATCTCTGGAGCCGAGGAGTTTGTGTAGTTGATGGCCGCAGAGCCGACCGTAATCCTCACAGGAGGGAAACGGGGAAACCTTACACCTGAAAAAAAACCCTAAACCCTAAACCCTATACCAGCCCGTGCATCAAATGGCTGCAGACTCTCCTCAGGCTGTCCGCAACGGCAAAAAGCGCCATGGCAGTGCTGGCCGCACTCGAACTTACCGTCATGTGCTCCATGTCGCTGTCCACGGAGCCGTCCGAGTTGAGCACGTCCTCGGACAGGTTTGGGGCAGGGGGGCGCCGGACCCTGCTGCGCTGTTCGGGGGTGGATGCATCCGCACCCTCGGCCTTGAGCTTCAGCTTCTCTTCAAAGTCGCCATAGCCCTTCGAAGCACATGCACTGAATGCAATCGCGTGCGTTTGCATGCGATCTCCCCCACCCCCTCCCCCTGGCGGGCTCACTGCGAAGGACTGACAGTCCCTATTGCCTTGTCGTCGCCTTCATTGGCAGTGAGGACGTAGGTCTTGCCATCCACTTCTACGGCCTGGATGGCATCAGGTTGACGAAGGGCCTTGAGGCCGGTGTACCTAGGCTGCACGAGAGCAACCTGTACCCTTTGAAAACAGGGAAAGATGCGCAACAACTACAGTCACATGGGCTGAAGCCACAGGTGCGTGGCTTGCACACAGGCTTTGTCACCGGCGTTGACGTCGATCGGAATCGTTCCGTGGTCCTCTGGAAGTCGTGCCTCTTCGTAAGCACTAAACCCTAAACCCTAAGACCCCTCGAGCATGGTCCTTGAGGCCAAGGCCAGAGATCGTGGTGAGCGTCGGGCTTCCCGACGCTGGAACCTAGATGACAAGAAGGACAAACCAGACCATTATTGACAGTGGCAGTGGTAGTGGTAATGGTAGTGGTAGTGGTGGTCGCCGTCGTAGTAGTAGTGGTGGTAGCAGTAGCAGTAGCAGTAGCAGTAGCAGTAGCAGTAGCAGTAGCAGTAGCAGCAGCAGGAGTAGGAGCAGGAGTAGGAGTAGTAGTAGTAGTAGTAGTAGTAGTAGTAGTAGTAGTAGTAGTAGTAGTAGTAGTAGTAGTAGTAGTAGTAGTAGTAGTAGTAGTAGTAGTAGTAGTAGTAGTCGCAGTGGTAGTGGTAGTGGTAGTGGTAGTGGTAGTGGTAGTGGTAGTAGTAGTAGTAATAGTAGTAGTAGTAGTAGTAGTAGTAGTAGTAGTAGTAGTAGTAGTAGTAGTAGTAGTAGTAGTAGTCGTAGTAGTAGTCGTACTAGTAGTCGTACTACTAGTAGTAGTAGCAGTAGCAGTAGCGGCAGCAGTAGCAGTAGCAGTTCTGTCTCTCTCTCCTCTCTCTCCTCTCTCGCCTCTCTTTTTCCTCTCTCTCTCCTTTCTCTCGCCTCTCTCGCCTCTCTCGCCTCTCTCGCCTCTCTCTCCTCTCTCTCCTCTCTCTCCTCTCTCTCCTCTCTCTCCTCTCTCTCCTCTCTCTCCTCTCTCTCCTCTCTCTCCTCTCTCTCCTCTCTCTCCTCTCTCTCCTC